>CM051239.1:11591721-11856721 GCA_027917425.1 Gastrophryne carolinensis | reverse complement strand
TTAAATGAATTTTTGGGCCCAACTGTTCTTGCCAGCAAAAAGAATAAGGAAGGTGTGACCAGTGAAATTTAGAATAAAAAAGATGCTTCTGTGGTGTCTTTTTTACTTACACTTGGGGTGAACTGGTAAGTTTACCTGGGTCAGGAGCTGGTATATTACCTGTGAGACCATTTGGGGCATCGGGGTAGCGGAAGAGCCCGGTGCCCATTAGTATGGGCACGGGGCTCTTCCAGGGGAGATAAATGGTGCTTTTTTATCTAAATGATGCCAAGTGAGCACTAATATGATAAGTAAGATGGAGGAGCAACAATAGAAATAGAGGAAATCGAAGAAGGAAAAAGCAATGTCATATAAAGAGAGGGTGAAAAGAGAGAGGATGGAAGGAATGTGAAAAAGAGAAAGGAGGAGAAAAGATTTTAAAAAAGGATAGGATGATCAGAAAGTGAGAGAGAAGGAGAATGAAGTAATGTGACAAGAGAAAGACGGAGATAATGTGGAAATGAGAGCAAGATGGGGGGGTGAAATTAGAGACTGTAGGAGAAGGAAACGGAGAGTAGTGCTAGAAAAAAAAAGAAAAAGAAGTAAAGAAAAATGAAAGAATAAGATAGAGAGAGAAAGCAAGTAACATAGAAAGAGAGGGTGAAAAGAGAGGATCGAAGGAATGTGAAAAAGAGAAAGGAGGAGAAAAGATAAAAAAAAAAAGATAGGATGAACTAGAAAGTGAGACAGAAGGAGACTGAAGTAATGTGACAAGAGAAAGACGGAGAGAATGTGGAAATGAGAGCAATATGGGGGGATGTGTGAAATTAGAGACTATAGGAGAAGAAAAGGGCAAGTAGTGCTAGAAAAAAAAAGAAAAAGAGAAAAAGAAATATAGAAAATGGGTAGAATAAGATAGAGAGAGAAAGAAAGAAACCGAGAAAGAGGGTGTTAAAAAGAGAGAAGATGGAAGGAATGTGAAAAAGAGAAAGGAGGAGAAAATATTTAAAAAAAAGATAGGAAGACCTAGAAAGTGAGAGAGAAGGAGATTGAAGGAATGTAGCAAGAGAAAGATGGAGAGAATGTGGAAATGAGAGCAAGATGGGGGTGTATGTGAAAATTAGAGAATGTAGGAGATAGAAAAGGAGATTAGTGCTAGAAAAATTAGGAATGCAGAGAAAAAGAATTAAAGAAAAAGGAATGAATGACAGAGAGAGAGAAAGAAGGAAACAGAGAGAAAGAGAGGCAGAGTAAGAAAGAGAGAGGGAGAGAAAGAATGAAAGCGATAGACAAAGAAAGAAACAGAAAAATTGAGGGAGAGAAAGATAAAAAGAGATAGAGAGATAAAGAAAGATGCAAAACAAAATAGAATTAAGAAATGAACTAACAAAAATGAAAGGAGAGAGATAGAGGTATTTAAAAAAAAAAAAGAGAAAGCTCCTGGTGCTTACAGAGAGTTTGGGATGGCGCCCTGAGCCACTGCACACCTCAAAGGCTGTCCATGTTCCTGGGCCCTGGTGCGATCGCATCCCCCTTCAGCTCCACCGCTCCAACTCTGTTTAAAACTTGATTTGCTCCTCAAATACAAAAATGCTCCAAAAGGAGTTAGCAACTTTATATGTGTTTCATGCTATTTTAATGATTTATGTGTTTTTACATAGTTAGCAACTGACAGCCCTGAGACAATTAAAGTGTTAATTGACTAAAATAAAAAGGTGCTGGTTCCTGTTTTAAACAATTTTACTCTTCCTTAATTTCGCAGATGGCACCGTCTTTCTTTTTGTGGTCAATCACCCCAGTCCGGAGTTCAAGACAAAAATTGAAATATTTAAATTTGTCGAGGAGAAAAATCTTCTAGTACATGTGAGAAGCATTGTACACCCAGGCTTGCAAAGGTACAAAATGACGTAGAGGCTGATTCATTACTAATGGCAGGTATCGGCAGATGAGCGTCTGTATAGCGGCGCTTAAACTTCAGGAAGCCGGCGCGCGTGCCCCCTAGAGGACGGGGACGTGCGCGCACCGGACCATGCGAGGAGGCAGAGCGAGGAGAAGAAAGACGACCGGGAGCAGCCGGCGCGCGGTCAGCCGCCGCGCCGGAAACCGCGGCCCCGTCGGCAGGAGTGGGTAAGGAGTGAGAATGGGGAGCGCTGTGAGATGGATGCGCAGCGCTCGCCCAGGCAGCGAGACCAGCAAAGGAGGTGAGGGGAGTGCTACGAGATGGGCGTGCGGCGCTCACCCTAACAGTACCCCCCCTTGGGTCTCCCCCTCTTCTTGGGACCAAGAAAATCCGAGATGAGACTGTGGTCCAGAATGTTCTCCTCAGGTTCCCAAGATCTTTCCTCTGGGCCACAGCCTTCCCAGTCGACCAAAAAATATCTTTTACCTCTGGAAACCTTAGAGGCCAGGATCTCTTTCACCGTGAAAACGTGAAACGATTGCAAATCACTGGCTTCAAAAGAGAGACGTGGAAGGAGTTGGGGATACGAAGAGATGCTGGAAGGTGAAGCTTATAGCAAACCGGATTGATCTGTTGCTTGATCTTATAAGGGCCCAGGAAGCGGAGACCCAGTTTGTAGCTGGGAATCCGGAAGCGGATGTATTTCGCCGAAAGCCACACCTTATCTCCAGGAGAGTAAACAGGAGGAGTTCTTCTCTTTTTATCAGCGCTAGTTTTCATACGAGCGGAAGCTTGAAAAAGAGCACGATGAGTCTCTTGCCAGATGGTCGAAAAATCCTGTGTGAGTTCTTCCACGGCGGGTACTTCAGAAGACGTGGACAAGGGCAGTGACGGAAGAGGATGACGACTGTACACCACAAAGAACGGGGATTTTCTCGTAGATTCAGCATCCTTAAAGTTATATGAGAACTCCGCCCAGGGCAGAAGGTCGACCCAATCATCTTGACACACAGAAACAAAATGGCGAAGATAATGGCCGAGGACTTGATTAACTCTTTCCACTTGGCCATTTGACTGAGGATGATAAGCAGAGGAAAAGTCCAACTTAATCTTCATTTGTTTACAAAGAGCCCTCCAGAACTTAGAAACAAATTGCACTCCTCTGTCAGACACAATATGTGTAGGTAGCCCATGAAGTCGAAAGAAATGTCTCGCCAGCTGAGGAGCTGAAGGAAGGCCAAGCAAAGGTGTAAAATGCGCCATCTTAGAAAACCTATCCACTACCACCCAAATAACAGTGTTGCCATGCGAAGAAGGGAGGTCAGAAATAAAGTCCATAGCAATGTGTGACCATGGAGTATTTGGAATAGGTAGGGGAAGAAGTAAGCCTGCAGGTCTTTGGTGAGGAGTCTTGTCACGTGCACAGATGGTACAAGCCTGAATGAATTCCGTCACGTCCTTCACTAGAGAGGGCCACCAATAATATCTGGAAATGAGAGAACAAGATTTTCTGATACCAGCATGGCCAGCTACATGAGAAGAGTGTCCCCACTTTAATATTCTGCAATGTTGGTGAGGAGGCACGAAGGTCTTTCCAGGTGGTGCCTGTACCAGAGTAGCGGGGGCAGAGTGGACTAGGCATTCAGGAGGGATAATATGCTGTGGAGTGGATTCTGACCTGGAGACGTCTGAAGAGCAAGAAAGGGCGTCCGTCCTGATGTTCTTGGCGGCTGGACGGAAGTGGGTTCGAAAGTTGAAACGGGCGAAAAATAACGACCATCGGGCTTGTCGAGGGTTTAACCGCTGGGCAGTTTCTAAGTAAGACAGATTTTTGTGGTCGGTAAAGATGGAAACAAGATGGGCAGAACCTTCCAAAAGATGTCTCTACTCCTCCAATTCTAACTTGATGGCGAGTAATTCCCGATCTCAAATGGAGTAATTCCTGTCTGCCGGAGAAAACGTTTTTGAAAAGAAACCGCAGGTGAGGAATCTACCTCAAGGGCAAAGGGTCTAGCTGGATCTGGTCTTGAAAGCACCGGAGCAGAAGAGAAGGCATTTTTAAGAGTATGAAAGGCCTCTTCAGCCTGAGGAGGCCATGACTTAGAATTGGCGTTCTTCTTCGTGAGCGCCACAATAGGCGCAACTATAGTCAAAAAGTGGGGAATTAACTGGCGATAATAATTAGCGAAGCCCAAAAAGCGTTGGATAGCCTGTAGGCCCGAAGGACGTGGCCAGTCCAACACTGCCTTTAACTCGCTGGGGTCCATCTGGAGACCTCGACCAGAAACTATGTACCCAAGAAATGGTAGAGTGGTATGATCAAATATGCACTTCTCCAGCTTGGCATATAAGCGATGTAGGCGGAGGCGAGACAGGACTTGCCGGACGTGGCGGTGATTTTCTTCAGGATTAGAAGGAAAGATGAGCATATCATCCAGATACACTACCACGCAGGAGTAAAGCAGGTCCCGGAATATGTCGTTCATGTATTCCTAGAATACAGCGGGTGCATTGCAAAGTCCAAAGGGCATCACTAAGTATTCAAAGTGGCCATCGCAGGTGTTAAAGACGGTCTTCCACTCATCACCCTCACCTATATGTATCAAATTATAGGCCCCTCTCAGGTCGAGTTTAGTGAAGATCTTGGCACCACAAAGTCTATCAAATAATTCAGAAATCAAAGGTAAAGAGTATCGATTTTTAACGGTAATCTTGTTGAGGCCACGTTAGTCAATGCAGAGGCGAAGAGAGCCATCTTTCTTGGCCACGAACAAAAAGCCTGCGCCTGCTGGAGAGGAAGACTTCCGTATGAAGCCTCTTAGAAGGTTCTCCTGTATATATTCTGATATAGCCTGTGTCTCAGGAGCCGAGAGAGGATAGATTCTGCCACGAGGTGGAGTGGTACCCGGCAAGAGGTCGATAGGGCAATCATAGGGTCGATGAGGCGGAAGTACCTCCGCTTGCTTTTTGCAGAATACATCAGAGAAGGCTTGATAGATCGCAGACAGGCCGGGAAGTGGAGCAGAAGCAGGAACAGGTCTGGCAGGAACGGACTTCAAACACCTCTTGTAGCAGCCTGCACCCCAACTCTTGATATCGCCGGTATTCCAGTCAAGAGTGGGATCGTGACGCTGAAACCAGGGTAGGCCGAGAAGAATCTGAGAGGTACAATGAGGGAGCACGTAAAACTCAATATTCTCTTGGTGAAAAAGTCCAATCTTTAAAAGGAGGGGTACTGTGCGATAACGCACGGTGCAATCAAGCCTTTCACAATTGACCGACGCGATAAATAGAGGCCTCGATAAAGTTCCCTGCAGAGCCTGAATCCAAAAAGTCAGACAGGTTCAAGGAGATGGTAGCTGCTATGGTAAGTCGCACAGGAACCGTAAGCTGTGGAGAGGTAACACACACACCTAGGGACGCCTCTCCCACATTCACTAGGTGCGCCCGTTTCCCTGTCGTGGCGGGTGAATAGGACAGTCCTTCAGGAAGTGCTCAGAGCCAGCACAATACAAGCAAAGATTCTCATACCTCCTGCGAGTTCTCTCCAGCTGGGTTAAGCGAGATTGGTCCACCTGCATGGCCTCCTCACTGGAAGGCGCATGTGCGGACAAAGGATTTTGAAACACAGGAGCCAAACGGGATGCCCTCCCAGGGCGCTGAGAGTCTCTTTCCAGGCGGAGTTCCTCACGTGTTTCAGAAAAACTCACATCGATGCGTGTGGCCAAATGAATGAGGTCAGTCAAAGATGAAGGCAAATCACGTGCAGCTAAAGCATCTTTAATTTTGCTAGACAGTCCCTTCTTGAAGGAGGCACATAAGGCCTCATTATTCCAAGACAGTTCAGATGCCAGGGTACGGAACTGAATGGCGTATTCACCAACGGACAGGTTGCCCTGGACCAAGTTCAATAGGGCCGTTTCTGCAGACGAAGCCCGAGCTGGTTCCTCGAAGACCTGGCGGAACTCGGACACAAAGGCGAGTACATTGGAAGTAACTGGATCCTCGAGATAATGGGTTAGCCCAGGCCAGCGCCTTTCCTGAGGGCAAGGCCACCTTGGCATGTTCAGTGAGGAATTGGTTCGCCAACATTTCCAAATGCATAGAACACTGGGTAAGGAAGCCTCGGCATAACTTGGCATCCCCGTCAAACTTAGCCGGCAAGGAGAGACGGATTCTAGAAGTTGATGCTAATGGAGGCTCTGGCGGCAACACTGGAGTAGATGGTGGCAATTGCTGCTGCTGACTCGATAAGAGCTGCTGAACCATGGTGGAGAGCTGGTTAATTTGGTGAGACTGCATAGCCACTATTGTAGGCAGTTTAGTGGCATCAGGCAGTGGCACCCCAGCGGGATCCATGGCCGGATCTTACTGTCACGGACCAGGTGTGGTGGCACAGGTGTGGATCCGCTGTAACTGTGGTACTGATAGCGAGTACCGTGTCAGGGGAGCGGAGTTCACCGGTATTCACCAGAGCCCACCGCAAGGCAGGTCGGACTTGTAGCGGCGAGTGACCCCCAGGTCGCTACCCCCCAACAGCGGCTCAGCCACACAGTCAGCCGAGGTACTGCGTGGTGCAAAGGATGCAGGCAAAAGGCGATGTCAAAGTTCAAGGTCAGGACTGGCAGCATAACCTCGAGATCGAAGATAAGTAGCCAAGATCGGGACGGGCAGCGAAGGTTCAGAGTCGGGGACAGGCAGAGGTCGGTACACGGGTGAGCAATCCTGTAAACAACTGACTTTCTGCATACATAGGAAGACCAAGATTCGGCACTGATGGAAAAGGAAGTGCCCCTTAAATAGGGGAAGTAGATGCAGGATTGGATGACTGGGCACCAATCAGCGGTGTACCGGTCCTTTAAACTTCAGGAAGCCAGCACGCGCGCCCCCTAGAGGACAAGGACGTGTACACCGGACCATGCAAGGAGGCAGGGCGAGGAGAAGGAAGTCGTCCGGGAGCAGCCGGCGCGGTCAGCCGCCGAGCCGGAAACCACGGCCCCGCCGGCAGGAGCGGGTAAGGAGGGAGAATGGGGAGCGCTGTGAGATGGACGCGCAGCGCTCGCCCAGGCAGGGGGGGCAGCAACGGAGGTGAGGGGAGTGCTACGAGATGGGCGCGCCGCGCTCGCTCTAACACACATTATTGCCAGACCTGTAATGTCATTTCTGAAGAAATATATGAACAATGAAACTGTTTTTTCAATTCCAGAAGAGGTCACAGCATTATTTGAGATTTTTTTGAAAAAAAAAAACCCCGTTTACAGAGAAGAAAAGTATCATCCATTGAAATGTATGGTAGAGCGACAGGTAGCGAGAGGTCATACCTGGCGCTGCAAGGCTGAACGCCGGCGCTGTTCGCTGAGGCTGTGAAAATGATGAATCAGACGCTCTGCTTGATAAATGTGTAATTACGTGCTGTGTCCGGCGTCGCTACCTGTCGCTACCTCTCATTAACCAGCCACTACCTGACGCTATCCCTTCTTAAATAAGGGCCAAAGTCCGCTCCCCCCCTTCCTTCTGTTTAACTCAGCTAGTAAACATAATTACCCATATAGTAAGTAAAATGCCCCTTATAAAATCAATCTTTTCTTAATAGAATTTTATATATATATATATATATATATATATATATATATACTGATATATATATGTACACTTTGCATGTGAAGGTATTACATTATAATAAATAGCAATATATATATATATATATATATATATATATATAGATATAGAGAGAGAGAGAGAGAGAGAGAGAGATAGATATTCTTCAAACTATTTTAGTAATTTTCAGTAAAGGAGAAGGCTGGCAAGAGTGATGTCCTGCAAATACAGCACAACATAGAAGTTAGTTTTCTCAGCTTTGAGGGCTCTGTTTTTAAAAAAAAAAACTAGGAGCTTTATGGCAATCGGATTATTTATTTTATTTACCTGTCTGGAATGTTACTTGAAAGTAAAAAAGCTGTTTCATTTCACACCCAAATGCACACTCAGATTTGCTTCACTCAATAATTAGCATAACCCTCGCCAGCACAAGAAAGTTATTATATAATAGTTGAACTGCTGGCCTCTTGGGCGCCTCCCAGATAAGGGCCTTGATTCATTAATCTTGACTAAAAATATCTCCTAAAGATAATTACTATTTCACAATTTATTTGAAAATAAGGTGCAGGAGTGTGGAATTCTCTAAGCCCGTCCCCCTCCCTTTTGCTCAACTCAGCTAGTAAACATAATTACCCATATAGAGGCCGATTTATTAATAGCGCAAGGGAGGTCATACCTGGCGCTGTGAAGGGATTAGCAGCGGCGCTGTTCGTTGAAGTCCGCTACATGATGAATCCAGCGCTAGCTGACGCTCTCGCCGGCGCTAGCCTCATTTAGCGTGATAAATGCGTGATTGTGTTCGCAGCCTGGCGTTCTGGAGTCGGTAGCCGCCGATAGCTGGGGATACCTGGCGCTAGTGAGACACTAGCTGACGCTATCACTTGATGAATAAGGCCCATAGTAATTAAAGTCCCCCGTTATAAAATACATTTTTTCTCATTAGCATGTTATTCCTGTCCCTATTTTTTAACATTGTATTTGAGGCTATATATATATATATATATATATATATATAGCAAACAATATATATATATATATATATATATATATATATATATATATATATATAACCAATGTAAGTAATATATTCCTTAAACCAATATATATATCAGCATAAAACGCATGCACTGGGGGAGTATACTGAAATTCCCAGGGGGTTTCACACAGGGGGACTGGGACCAAAACCAGGGACAGTGAAAATCCTGGGTTTTGGTCCACTTTAAAGGCCATCCGTGGGCAAATAAAATAAATGATCTTATACAGCCTTGGTCCCATGCAACACGTGCCAGTGTCTACAGTTTTTGGCCCTCATGATGACATCACTGCCCCATCTGGCTCCAGGGCGCACCAACCCCCCTCCCCCCCCCCCCACTGAAAAGAAAATCTAGGAGTTATATAGCACTAGCATAACCTTTGCAGACATGGGGAGGCCGATTCATTAATAGCGCCAGGTAGCGACAGATGAGCGACTGTAGCGTGATTTTTTCAGCGCCAGCCAGTATTCGCTGTGCTTGGCCGGCATTAGCTTGATGACAGCGACTCAGTCGGTGTGCGGTAATGCTGAATACGGGCTGGGGGGTCGCTGTTTCACAGGTCCAGCGTTGTATGTGAGCGCCTGACAACGAATGGCCAGAGCGAACGGCTAGCTTCATATTCATCAAAAAATCACGCTCCGAATGTGCTGTCGCTGTCCATTCCTTGTTTAAACCCCAGAGCGCTGGCGGCGATCTGTATTCACTAGTTTTTAACCCCTAAACAACCATATTTTTTGAATGTAACATTATACATGTTTTTATAATCATTTTGTAATATGAATACATTAATCTCAGACCTGTTAGATCAATTCTGCACATATTTTTTTTAATTTTTTTTTTGACTTAAAAATAAATCCTAACATTGCAGAAGTGGTCTCCGATTTTTTGACATTCAAAAAAAAAAAAAAAAAAATATTACCAATTAATTAGGAATAATTATAGATTGCTCCATTGAAATGCATTGGACATCGCCAGGGAGCGATAGCTCATACCTGGCGCTGTGAGGGAATTTGCAGCGGCGCTGTTCGGTCCAGGCGGCTTCATGATGAATGCCGCGCCAGCCGTCGCTCTTGCCGGCGCTAGCCTCATTTTGCTTGATAAATGCGTCATTGTGACCGCCGCCGGGCGTACTTGAGTCGGTAGTCGCCGTTAGCTGCCGCTACCTGGCGCTCGTCAGACACTACCTGGCGCTATCGCTTGATGAATAAGGGCCAAAGTATCCTAAAGGGACGGTACATTTGACACTCCTTTTTTCTTTTCTTTTGCAGTATAAACGACCTTGTGGCGGTCGGGCCGGAGAGTTTTTACGCCACGAACGACAGTTACTTCCATAATATGTTTTTAAAATTTCTAGAGATGTTTTTGGGCTTAACTTGGACGAACATTGTGTACTACAGTCCCCTGGAGGTGCGAGAAGTGGTTTCGGGGCTCCATAGTGCCAACGGGATGGCCATGTCCCAGGACAAAAAGTGAGTATCTACCCCTCCCACGACTGCACCACATTGTGTGAGTCATGCGGGCAGCTGCTGCTTTTACATTGGCTAAAAGTGGCATCCCCTGCGACTCGCCCTGCCAGCAAGGCTGTGTCAGAGAGGAGCAGGGGATGCCTATTTTTGAGAACAAAAACCTGCAGTTCACCGGCTGTGGTGAAGCTTAGGGGAGGGATTCTAGGCTACTGCTGGATGCTCTGCCAATGAGAGAAAGCTGGGGGCGTGGCTTTTTTATGGACACACCTAGACTGCAGAGCGGGATGGATCTGTGTCATGCAAAGTAAGGTAAGAAGCAGCAGCACTGAGAGTAATGCAACTCACATGGGGAGTTTTAAAGCTGTACCAGGGATTAACCTAGCCTCTCTGCTTCATGGGGCAAATTATAGAAAGGCACCAAGGACATGCAGCCACTCTCTTCAATAGTGTAGCCCGGGGCATGGGGGGAAAGGAGCAGCCAAAGTCTCTGAGGCACCAATAATAGACTTAAAGCGGACCAAAACCCACACTTTTAACTCCCCTGAATTGCTCCCTCCACAAATAGCAACTCTTGCCTATTTTTAGTGCTCCCTCTTCGCTCTAATCCCAGATGATGGCGCCTGTTTTAGCTGTAAAGCTCCGCCTCCTCCATTAATTGCCACTGCTGTGTGTGGCAATGATGTCATTGCCGCACCTATGCAATGACTGGTCACCTGCCATCTTACAGAAAGACAGCAAAAAAAAAATCAGTGTTCTAGGGCGATTTGTTAAGCGAAACTATCCGTTTATAATTTTACACCCTAAGAAGAGAGTATCGACAGGGGCTTTGGTGAAATGTATTTTACAAGATCAGTGGGTTTTGGTCCGCTTTAAAAACATGACCGTGTGCAGTGGTGCCCTTGATCTTCACTGAAGCACTGATGACATTGTAAAAAAACATAATAAAAAAAGCTGTGCCAGCAATTGCCACCCCCTCTAGAGTGCCACCTGGGACGGCTATCTCACATGGCCTCATTACATGTGCACCCCTGTGCTGTACAATGTAACAAGCAAGGCAGAAGTCCAGCTTTCACAATGTAAAAGGTCACCCAGCTCGTTACATTGTAACAGTCAGGTGTGTGAGTGCTGTTACAATGTAACAATGGTTGTACCCTGCTGTGGTACGTTATATAGCAGTCAAGCACAGCCGTTTATACCGCCGCTTGGCTACCTCACATGGCATCATTATATGCGCACCCCTGCACTGTACAATTTTACAAGCAACAGTCAGGTGTGTGACTGCCGTTACAATGTACCATTTGAGTTGCCCAGTTGTGGTACACTGTATAGCAATCACCACTACTGAAACAATCGCCTTGATTCATCAAGAGTTGAAAAAAGCCTGAGAATGTCACTGTTGATGAATCACTAGTTAGGAAAAAAATGAAGTCAATTGCACTTTTTTACTCTTGAGAAAAGTAGTGAACTTTTTACACTGTAGTAAAAAGTGCCATTGACTTTCATTGTCCTCCTAACTAGTGATTCATCAACAGTAACATTCTCAGGCATTTGCTCATGAAAATAATTTTTTACTACCATGAGAATGTTTTTCAACTCTTGATGAATCAGGGGCCAATGTATTAAGATTTACGGATCCATAAAAGAAAATGCCCAGCACAAATGCCATGTGCCCGGACTGCGGGGGTTGCCGCTGACTAGCCTTTGACTCTAATCCACTTGCATTCCCCCGCAATCGCAGTGAAAGCTCTGCACATAGTCATCTATAGGCCCTTTCACCTATGTGTTGGGCGATTGCTATCCCCTGTAGTCCCTCAGGCTGCGATTCTGCAGTGATAGCGCTTGAGCTTGCATTGCATTAAATAGCGATTGCTATTGTTTATAAATCTCTGAGGAATGCACAATCGCATGTGTGCTAGCGACTCCCAGAGGTATCTCCTGATCATACTGCTGTTCTCAAAGCAGAACAAAACCTGGGAATTTGACTTTCCGTTCCCAGGGGGCATCCCGACTTGGGATGCTCCGCTGTGTGAAACCCCCCAGAACGTCCAGTACAACTTCCTGCGGCGCATGCGTGGGCGCACAGCCAGTCAGAGCCATTTGCCTTATTTACATCCTTTGGTAAACGTCTCTCATTGACTTCAGTGTGGAACATGCGCTGCCGCATCCCCCGCACACGAGCCCCAGCCTATCTGAATGGCTGGGGTGGGAGTATGCGCACGCCCACTATTGCTCCCTTGTGAAAACAATGAAAGCCTTTTGCCAAATGACATCATACCTCCCAAGTGTCCCTGATTTGACGGGACTGTCCCTCTTTTGAGTCCATGTCCCCCTGTCCCTCGTTGTTCTCATTTGTCCCTCCTTGAGGTGTAACATGCAGATCTGCAGCAATAAATGATTCATTTGCCTATTCAAAGTGTTTCTATTGTTGTAACTGTTAGGCCCTATATCCTATCCATCTCGCAATGAGGGGACGTGGCTTAATCTAACAATTGTTCCTCTTTCCCACCCTGAAAAGTTAGAAGGTATGTGATATGAATGAAAGGAAAACAATGAGAATGCTGAATGACACTTTATTACTGGGGAAAGGTCACTGATTACCGCGCCCTGGGGGGGTCACACAGTAGGGCATCTGTATTTAGGATGGCCCAGGAAAAAGCCAGTGGCTGTCCCTGGAATATTTTTATAAATATATTTATTTTATGGGGGGAGGAGCATGGATGCGCACACATCAGAGTTCGGCATTTACAGTGGACTAAAACCCACGCCAATTGGCATGGGAATCTATAAGTTTCCCGGGCCGATCGATTCCCCCCCGGGATATCCAAAATCGTGATACCCCACTGTGTGAAACCCCCCAAGTCACCCCATTCACTTACCTCGTTTCCCGGTCCAACAGAGCATGCTCGAGCTGCGGCCGCATCCCCTCTATCCCTCTAGCAGGGCGTGTGCCAGGCATTTATGAATGGCACGGGCACGCTCCCTGTTAGAGGGAAGCGGAGGAGCCGGTGCTCTTAGACGTGCTGTAGGACCAGGAAGAGGTGAGTTTGTTTCGGCATCCAGGGGGGTTTCACACAGTGGGGCACCCCTGATCGGGGGTAGTCAAAATCCCATATGTGCAGTGTACACGGATCGGTGGGCTGCGCTAATTATGGTGCCCGGCTAGCACTTGGGGGGTTAGGTGCCTTGCTCAAGAGCATGTCAGTCATGTCCGGGAATCAAACCTGACACACCCAAGTCCACTTCCTTACCTCTAGGCCACGACTGCAGCCTTAGATTCCAAAGTGGCCAGCCAATAAAGTCCATGGGCATCCAGATTCAGGAGACCCTGCCGTTCTGAATCCCCCCTGTGAATTCACCTTAGAGGGGTTCCCACACCGCGTTCAGGGACTGCAGCCGCATCCATCTCTGCGGCTTAACACGCTCCTGTTTGGATATGCTGGGGGGCATGAGCATGCCACAGACCGGGGATGCACCCACTTATGCTTCTCTGTGCCAGGCTCTCTTACGAATAGCGTTTTATGCCGTGCATTAATATGCATACTGATTGGGGGAGAGTATGTGCCGCGGGAAGGGCAGAAGGTACCTTTATAGGGCACTCTCAGTGGGTTCACATAGCGGGGCATCCAAAATTAGGATACCCATGGAAAGTGGACCAAGTCCCAGGATGGTCCACTTACAAAATATATCCGTAGAAATAAATTAAGGCAATTGGCTTCAATTTCTTGATGATGGTTTGCTGGTATCTCCTAAGCCTATAATATTTTAATGATCAGAAAAGATTGTTTGTCTTCTATACTGAAGGAGTTTTAAAATATGTGTGTATCTCTTTAAAGGTTTATCTATGCCGTAGATCTCACAGCTCACACCATCAATGTCTATAAGAGAAATCCCAATTGGTCGCTTTCCTTTGTAAAGGTAATAGATATAAATGCAGGCAATGTGTTATTAATGTTCTTATTAAAATGAATGTTTTATTATTATTATTGTATTATTATTATTATTATTTACTTCTATTGTTATTACTATTATTTATCTCTTAAGTGTCCCTAAATAAAAAAGAAAAAAAGATCATCAGCACTTAAAATGTAGCTAGTTGAAGTGGACCAAAACTCACATCCCGGGGGCCCTGAAATCTATCAGATTCCAGGGCCTCTGGATTCCCTGCCCCCAGAGCATCCAGCATCGGGATGCCCTGCTGTGTGAAGCCGGAGGGAGACCACCCCCTCCCCCGCTAATCTATCCTACTCCGGTTTAATAAAAAACTAAAACAGCTTACGTCTCTGATTACTTGATAACTCTAGGGGACACCAGTAGATGCAATGCCATACGTTATCCTTATAACTAGTGTTGGGCAAACCCGAACCACAAAGTTTGGGCTCGAACCGAACTTTGCGAGTTCGGGTTCCGAAACCCGATCACGGACATCGGCCAGAAGTCCGTGTTTGGGCTCGTCGTTCGTCCTGAATGCGGAAAAACAGTTTGAAGGGCACTTCTAGGAGTGGTCTCACTCATGAGATTTCAATGGGGACCACAGTTTCGGGTTCGGCAAGTTCGCCCGAATTTGGGGAAGCCAAACTTTAGGGGGTTAGCCCAACACTACTTATAACAGAAGAAGCCTGTAATACAATACTTATTCTCTATTATATATATTTATATATATTTATTCATCAAGGGTAGAGATGAGCGAACTTCTTGAAAGTTCGATTCGGGCGATTCGCCGAATCTCCCCAAGAAATTCGGGTTCGCCCGAATCGAACTTTCACGAATCGTTCATCTGAAAAAAAAAATGCCGGCATGGTGGGAGCGGGCAGGCCGGCTACGCTGTCAGCGGGCGGCGGAAGCCGGCCCGCTGACAGCGCAGCCGGCCTGCCCGCTCCCACCATGCCGGCATTTTTTTAAAAAGCAAACACTTACCTGCATGGTCAGAGCGTGGAGGCCGGCGCCGCTCTCAGCTGTCATCAGAGGACGCGTCATCAGAGGGCGCGTCATCAGAGGGCGCCTGAGAGCGGCGCCGGCCTCCACGCTCCGACCATGCAGGTAAGTGTTTGCTTTTTAAAAAAATGTCGGCATGGTGGGAGCGGGCAGGCCGGCTGCGCTGTCCTGCCCGCTCCCACCATGCCGGCATTTTTTTTTTTTTATTTCAGGGAAAATTCGATCGGCACGAACCAAAAAAATTCGGGTTCGTGCCGAATCAAATTTTCCCTGAAATTCGTAGCGAATTCCGGTTCGTCCGAACCGGTTCGCTCATCCCTAATCAAGGGATAGCGGCAGGCAGCGTCTGGTGAACTCCGGGCGCTGTACGCAAAACCACATTTATGTAGGCGATTCTGGTGAGCGACTCTAACAGCGCCATGTAGCGACTGATTCATCATCACAGACGGCTAAGCGTTTACCGCCGGCGCTCTAGCTTCCAGAGCTACCTGTCGCTACCTGTTGCCCTCCCAAACATTTCAATGGACGTTCCTTTTCTTCTCTTTAAACAGGGTTTTCTTATAAAAAAATGTTTTTTCACAAATCATTGTGTGACCTCTCCTGACCTAGAAAGAGTCATTTTTGAAAACGTTTTGGATTTTAAATATTTTTATACAGAATTGTCATTACAGGTCTGGCATTAAAATGTTCATGTCACGATATTATAACAATGTCATTCCATGTGTTTTCGGTTTGTTACTGGTGGATTTGTGTTCAGAAACAGACTTTAATCACACCGCTTCTGACGCTCTGAGCTACATTTTGAGCGCCGGTGCTGTGTGAGGCTGAGTGAATCGGTCACACTGAACAGTCCCTACCATTCGCACCCATATAGCGCTGTACTGGTGTCAGAGCGACCGACATACATCAAATTCATCAATGCCGGCCAGGTTACTACAGCGACTGAGGTGCTCTGTAATAGCGACTCACGGCCAATCAGAGCGACCACTAGCGGTCGCTCTTAGCGCCGCTGTACAGATGCTCATCGGCCTATACCTGGCGTTAGTAATGAATCAGCCGGCCATATATACTATATATATTATTCTTATATCTATTGCCAAGAGATGACTCACAGACCCATTTTCTTTCCTAAGGAGTTCGACTGTGGCACGCTGGTGGATAACCTGTGGGTGGACCCGGACACAGGCGATATCTGGACCGGAGCCCATCCTAATTTGTTTAAGGTGTTCAATTACAAAGATGAAGACCCTCCAGGGTCAGAGGTCAGTGAGTATACTCTCACCACAAGGCTTCGGGTACTAAATTGTGGCTGACCTAAATAAACAAGGAAACATGTCTCCTTGACCCTACAACACAGCCTGGTCTTACCTCATAGGCTTCCAGTGGCATTTACTTCCCTGATAAATCCCGCTATTCATTCATGAATAATCATTGTTCATCTTGGTCATCTTTTTGAAAAAATGCTTTAGATGCTGAAATGCAGCTGCAGCAAATATATAAGGAATCCAGTTGTGACTCTGAAGTGGAAATCAGAATGACTCAGAAACAAAGGTCTTCACTTCAGCAAATACAATGTTTATTCGGTCGACCAGGGGCCTGCTACTTCGATTGCCACTGCCCAAATTACTGGCTCTTTTGCTTGCTTAAATAACATTTTAGACAAAGGAGCTTAAATGACTGATTGGATGCCTGGACACATGTCAGACGTCCATTGAATATTTCAAATATATACAGATTCACATATATGGACAGTATAGTTCAGACATGAAGAACATCTGTTTCTCATTAAGCAGACATAACATTCTTGGTAATTGTTAAACCTATGAGGAGGGGGTGAAATCCCCCCCACACACTGAGAATGTGAGAGATGGCATACAGGTGGCTTGAACTAAATAATTAATACTAATTATAATATATTTTATTTTCCACCTCAACTCCTCCACATTAGATCCCGTCATTGTGCATATAGCTCTCCAGGTATGGTCATTTCCAAGGCACGGATCCACTTAACAGACTTCCTTCAAAGCCAGTTACCACCCTGTCGTCTTGACCCTTATTTTATACACAAGAAATCCTGTTGCCTTGACCCTGCTACCCCAGATCCCGTAATTTTGCACAGGTTTCCAGGTGTGGCCCTTTTAAGGCATGTGATAACTTCACAGGCTACCCTCGCTATAGCCAGTCCCATATCTGCATTTCAGCCGCATGTCTGCACCTGAAGCATTTTTTTGGGGTCAGGGTGACAGGAATCCCTTCAGGGTGTTAAATGCCACTGAAGGAATCCTGTTGCCTTGAACCCCATTTTATTTCAAGCAAGGAACCCCGCTACCCTTGATCCAGTCATTTTACACACAGGTTTTCTGATGTCACCCATTTCTAAGGCATGTGCCGACTTCAGAGGCTACCCTCACTACAGCCAAAAAGTTGGTTGGGGAGTTTCCATTCAGCTTTCATTTCAGTCGCATATCTGCATTTCAGCTGCATGTCTGCACCTGAAGCATTTTTATTTTAAGAAAAAAAAATGGGATCAAGGCGACAAGATTCCTTCAGGGAGGTAACTGCCACTGATGGAATCCTGTTCATGCAAAGAATCCCATTGCCTTGACCCCACTAGCCTCGAACCTGTCACAGGCTACCTTCACTATAGTTGGTACAGGTGTTTCGACTCAGTCGATTTCAGTCACATGTCTGCATTTCAGCCACATGTCTGTCTGCATATCAGCCGCATGTCTACATTTCAGCCGCATGTCTGCATCTGAAGCAATTTCTTTAAAAATAAATAAATTGTCAAGGAGATAGGATTCCTTAAGGATGGTAACCGCCACTGATGGAATCCTGTTGTGTTGACCCCTATTATATTTCACCCAAGGAATCCCGTTGCCTTGACCCCACTAGCCCTGATCATGTCACAGGCTACTTTCACTATAGTTGGTACAAGTGTTTCCACTCAGCTTTAATTTCAGCTGCATGTCTGCATTTCAGCCGCATGTCTGCATTTCAGCCGCATGTCTGCATTTTAGCCGCATGTCTGCATTGCATTTCAGCCGCATATCTGCATGTCAGTTTCATGTCTGCATTTCAGCCGCATATCTGCATATCAGCTGCATGTCTACATTTCGGCCGTATGTCTACATTTCAGCCACATGTCTACATTTCAGCCAAAGAATCCCGTTGCCTTGACCTCTTATCTTGTCACAGGCTACTTTCACTATAGTTTGTACAGGTGTTTCCACTCAGCTTTAATTTCAGTCACATGTCTGCATTTTAGCCACATGTCTGCATTTTAGCCGCATGTCTGCATTTCAGCCGCATGTCTGCATATCAGCCGCATGTCTACATTTCAGCCGCATGTCTATATTTCAGCCGCATGTCTACGTTTCAGCCGCATGTCTGCATTTCAGCCGCATTTCTGCATATCAGCCGCATGTCTACATTTCAGCCGCATGTCTACATTTCAGCCGCATGTCTACATTTCAGCCGCATGTCTATATTTCAGCCGCATGTCTACATTTCAGCCGCATGTCTGCATATCAGCCGCATGTCTACATTTCAGCCGCATGTCTACATTTGAGCCGCATGTCTATATTTCAGCCGCATGTCTACGTTTCAGCCGCATGTCTGCATTTCAGCCGCATTTCTGCATATCAGCCGCATTTCTGCATATCAGCCGCATGTCTACATTTCAGCCGCATGTCTATATTTCAGCCGCATGTCTACATTTCAGCCGCATGTCTACATTTCAGCCGCATGTCTGCATATCAGCCGCATGTCTGCATTTCAGCCGCATGTCTGCATTTCATCCACATGTCTACATTTCAGCCGCATGTCTACATTTCAGCCGCATGTCTACATTTCAGCCACATGTCTGCATTTCAGCCACATGTCTACATTTCAGCCGCATGTCTGCATCTGAAGCTATTTCTTTAAAAAAAAAGAGACAGGATTCCTTCAGGGTGGTAACTGCCACTGGATGAATCCTGTCACCTTGTCCTAAGCTTTTGTACTTTATATAGGCAGATATTTGCTATAATAGGGATGTAATGACACCCGCCGCTCTCTTGCAGGTCATCCGCGTGCAGAACATTCACTCTGCTAATCCCATTATCTCCCGAGTCTACGTGAACAACGGATCAGTGCTTCAGGGCTCCTCCTGCGCCGCCATCTATAAAGGGAAGATGATTGTTGGGACTGTATTCCACAAGGCTTTGTATTGCCCCTGGACCCATTGATCTGCCAGAACCCGGACACACCGCCTGAGATAGTTGAACATTGGAACATGGTCTTTTTGTGGCTCACTGAAAAAAAATGAAATATTTTTTTAATTTGGTGATGTGCAACTTTATTTCAGGGTCAGCTCAATGAGGCTGATTTGTATCAAGTGAAGTATAAGAAACAACGGCTTGAAATAGTGGAATGCAGCAATAATCTTATGGGCATTCAAATAAACATTGAGTGCTGCCCGAGTCTCCCTATGGCCAGTCCACCCCTCGCTGGGGCTCTGTTTAGCTACAGTAGGAGTGGTTTTCGTGGCCCTGACAATGGACTCCAAATCCAACAATTCTTCCAATGTAACTGGTGAACTCTTTAAAGTAGACCAAAACCCATGTTGATCGGCCAGGGAATCTATAAGATTTCTGGGCAGATCGATTCCCCCCCTTGGAATCTAAAATCGGGATGCCCCACAGTGTGACACTCCCCCAGGTTGCCCCATTCACTTTCCTTGTTTCCAGGTCCAACAGTGCATGCGCGAGCCGCGACCACATCCCTGCGGCCATATTTCGGCGCAGGCATACTCCCTGTTAGAGGGAAGCGGAGGATGCGCCTGTCAGCGCACTCGGAGCCGCTGCTCTTAGACGAAGCCTTAGACAACGTGACATCATTGGCTCCAAGCTCGCTGATTGGATGGCACCGTAGGACCGAGAAGAGATGAGTTGCCTTAGGCGAATGGGGGGGGGAGGTCAAAATCCTGGGTTTTGGTCCACTTTAAGCAGTCTAATGACCTATCCAGCTGAGAACCTAGTCATTAACCCTTTGCTACTAGAGCACAAGACTGTGATCCTTCCAAAATGAAGCAGTTGAATTCCAGCAGAATGGATTAAACCAATCACCCAAGCCTTAGCCAATCAGATGTTTAGCAAGAGTGAGGAAGTCTATGTTATGTACTCAAAATCACCACTTTGTTGTACATAGCTAAAGCAAACACATCGTTGCTATGGAAAACTGTTTTCTTTTTTTAACACAAGAGTTGCAAACAAATGGAAAATTAAAGAAATAACAGATAAGCTCATCTCATTGAAAACATCATTTTGCCGCACAATAATGAAAACGTTTCAAAATTCCATTAAAAGTGGAATTACCCTTTAAGTAAAAAAAATGCTGCCATTTACAAAGTTGTTTCTTATGTTGTCCAGCATGGAAATTGTCTTTGCCGAAATCCCCCATAAAACGGGAACAAAGCCCACCAGCGGCCTCCCTGGAATCTAAAAGCCAGGACTGGCCCCTGGCTTTCCCCCAGGGCATGCCAAATCAGGATGCCCTGCTGTGTAAAATACCCAGGGAGCCAGTAATCACTTACCTTTACCCGGTCCAACGGCACATGCTCCCCATTTGCTGAATGATGTAAACACGGCAAAAGGCTTTGATGGTGCTGCGCACACGCGCATGCGTCATAGGAACAAGGAAGAGGTGAGTTGTCCTGGGCGTTCTGAGGCCGGTTCACACAGCGGGGCATCCCAATTCAGAATGATCCCTGGGGAATAAAACAAAACCTGGGAAATTCAAAATCCCGGGTTTAGTTCCGCTATAAAGAGGAGATTTTTACTCTCCTGCTTCTTCTTCCTTGTCCAGATTTAGGATTCTCCTCTAGAATAAAAAAAAAGCAGAGAATTCTTACCTTGCCTGTGATCACACAATGCACGTTCAGGCTCTAAATTAGTGCTCTATGCCATGCATATTGATAAGGGGAGGAAACAAGCATGCCCCCAAGCCGGTTTCCTCTGGCTTTGTGCGTGCCCGTAATTCCAATCGAATCCAGGACTCCCACCATGACGTCAGTCACCCAGGGCCGACACAGTATCCTGAGCCTCCCCGGGTGAAGAACGCCAAGGCAGTGAATGTGCCGGATCTCGCTCAACAGCAGGACGCCGGGAACAAATGGCCAGGGATGAACGATGACTGAAGAAGGAGGAAAGCTAAGAAGGGTGGGGGGAGGGACAGGGACAATGATTTTCCCAAGTGGACCAAAACGTACACTTTCATATGGGACAATCACAGTACAAATTTAGCAATGCATTTTTATCATACTTTAATAGCACATTAGAGTCCGAATATACAAATGGATGTTTCTTAAGCAAACAATATTCAATAAACACAGATATCACAAGGCATGGGCCAGATACTAGAATTTGCAAGTAAAACTAGTATCTAAAAGAGAAAATTATTAGAGGCCGATTTATTAATAGCGCCAGGTAGCGACAGATGAGCGGCAGTAGCGTTATTTTCACAGCGCCCGCTGTGCTTGGCCGTTGTTCGGTTGTTGACAGCGACTCAGTCGGTGTGCGGTAATGTTGAATACGGGGGTTAGGAGTCGCTGTTTGACAGGTTCCGCGCTGTATGGGAGCGCATGACAGCGAATGGCCATAGCGAACGGCTCCCAGCATATTCATTAACAAATCACGCTCAAAAAATTCTCGCGCTGTGAAATGCTTGTTTAAACCCCAGAGCGCTGGCGGCGATGGGTTAAAAGTAGTTTTTTAACCCCCAAACAACCTTATTTTTTGAAAAAAAAAAATAAACAAGTTTTTATAAACATTTTGTAATATGAATACATTAATATCAGACCTGTAATATCAATTCTGCACAAATTTTCTTTTTTTTTTTTACCTTAAAAAAAATATCTAACATTGCAGAAGTGGTCACAGAATTTTTGACATTTAAAAAAAAACAAAAAACATTAATATCAATTAATTATGAATATTTAAAGATTGCTCCATTGAAATGCATTGGAGAGCGCCAGGTAGCGAGAGGTCATACCTGGCGCTGTGATGGGATTAGCAGCGGCGCTGTTCGTTGAAGTCTGCTACATGATGAATCCAGCGCTAGCTGACGCTCTCGACGGCGCTAGCCTCATTTAGCGTGATAAATGCGTGATTGTGTTCACAGCCTGGCGTTCTGGAGTCGATAGCTGGCAATACCTGGCGCTAGTGAGACACTACCTGGCGCTATCCCTTGATAAATAAGGCCCTTAGTAAGAGTAGAAGTAATGATAAACAGAGAAAAAGGAGTGAGAAAAGCAAGTTAGACCAAGTACATAAAAAGGGGGGGGGGGGGGGGGCTACATCATACCACCCACCTGTCCTTGATTTGAAGGGACTGTTCCTCTTTTGAGTCCATGTCTCCCTGTCCCTCCTTGTTCTCATTTGTCCCTCTTTAAGGTGTAACATGCATATCTGCATCAATAAATGATTCATTTGCCTATTCAAAGTGTTTATATTCTTGTAACTGTTACAACCAGATCTTCTATCCATCCCCCAATGAGGGGGTGTGGCCTAATTTACCAAACGTCCCCAAGACGTTTCCAACAATGAATGGCAAGGGATGGTTTTAGCCAGTTTTAGCCAGAGCTAAACACATGGTGTTATATAACATATGAAAAAGACCCTGTTCTATACATGTATCAGCTTTTAGCTGAGGCTAAAGAAGGAGATCTGACCAATCATTCCCTAAATAAATGTTCTGAAAAGGGCAATATTTTGCATAACAACCTATCTAGACCTCCCTACAGTCGCTTTCCCTGAATAAATGTTCTGAAAAGAACAATAGCTCGCTTAACAACCTATCTACCACTGACTCCAGCCACTTTCCCTGAATAAATGTCCTGAAAATGCTAATGCACGCTTACCATTCTATCTAGCCCTCACTCCGGCTGCTTTACCTAAATAATTGTCCTGAAAACCTTCTTAGTAGGTTTGGGCGGAATGCCGAACGAGGACACAGATATCAATTCGGCAACCCAAAGTCGCAAAGTTCAGTAGCAACACAAACTTTGAGGTTTGGCTTTGCCTATCCCTTCTCGTAGGTCCTTCCACTGCACCAGCACATTACCACATATACTCAACCCATATAAACGCCTCCAAATGCTAAATATACAATACAATCAAATATGTACAATGTTACCATGTTCCTCGCAGCCACCTCCATTTGGTAATGCACCCCTCTTATATCACTTTCCTTGCAATCTCTACCCGTTACTGAGCCTCTACTTATCATTACATGACAGTTCTATTTGCCCCTCCCACTTTCCCCACAGCAGGTCAGGGGCCACATCAGATTGCTCAGAGGGCCACATGTGGCGCCCAGGCCACAGGTTGAGCATATGTGTAAACTGACCATTTTTTAGGGTCCTCAAAGTGGGACAGTTTAAACCAGTTTGTGGGTAATGGGCATGGTAGGGGTGTGGTAAGTAGCTATAGCCCCACCCCCAGTCACATGCTCTGGGAATACTTGGTCCATAAAGGATTTTGGTGATTGAGCCAATGCGAAGAAGTCCATGCATTCCAATACCACCATTCAACCAAAGAGTCGGAACAGGGACTGTCCCACCGAAAGTGGGACAGTCCCATGGTGCATGTGCAGGCCTTGCAGCTCCGGTGGGCCCCACAACGTGCTGTGGAATCATGGCGATGGTAAGATTTTTTGAGTGACCATATGGTTTCACACAGCGTAGAAATCCAGGAAATTAATCATCCCTGGCGTAAAATGGGTTTTGCTCCTCTTTAAAGAGATCTTTTCCTGGCAGAGCTTCTTCCAAGCATGTATATTGTTGCCTGTGCCCCCTCTCTCTACATCAGTTTCCTGAAATGGAGTGAGTCTGGTTACCTTATGGCTCAGTTCAAGCTTGGGGCTCTAGCCATCACATATAGCTGTATTACAGATGATGACAATACAAATGAAACAATTATGATACATTCGCTACAGCCTGGTGAAAACAATGATCTTGTTTGTTACAGTCACAGTAGGAGGGAGAGATAATGCAACCTGATTAATTTAAACTCCCAAAACAATGTATGGCACTTTGAGATGTCACCTCTGTAGGTTAGGGTGGGACCCAGTGTGTCATATTGTGTCTGTGCCCGCTGTCTCTACTTCAACCGAACCTTCATCATCATTTAATGAAAAGTCCAAACCCTTAAAAACCCTTATTCCCCAGCATCTACAATTAATACATTTTAGTCACTTACTTTTTATTCTTTCCCCCACTGGGCTGCAACTCTGTTCCGGACTTTAGGATACGGGCGCCGCCATCTTACCTCAGAAGCATCACATACTGTGGAAAGGAAAAGGGGCAAAAGTGCAGGGGGCGGGGTTATAGCTGTGCTTTGCACAGACAGAGCAGAGCTGGTGTCATGTCAACAATCCCAGAATGCAGAGCGGCACAGTCAGAAGACAGCCTGAGACTCCATGTGCCGCCATCTTGGATGTTTAAAGGCTCAGAAAATGCAGTAGATGCAGGTAGGATGATTTTTAACGTGGCCATTCTGTATGTAGAGGGTGTGGGAAACATATAGCTCTTATTCTGGTTGAAGGTCCGGATTAATGTAAGCAATCTGTATGTACAGGGGGGAAACACATAAGATAGGCCCTTATTCATGGTGAAGGTCCAGATTAATGTGAGCAATCTGTATGTACAGGGGGGGAAACATACAAGATAGGCTCTTATTCAGGGTGAAGGTCCGGATTAATGTAGGCAATCTGTATGTACAGGGTGGGGGAAACATACAATATAAACTCTTATTGAGGGTGAAGGTCCGGATTAATGTGACCAATGGGGCGCAGGCAGGACAGCATAGGTTGGTATACGAATGCTTATAGACCCAGTCAGATGTATGACTATGTAGAGGCAGTGGTTAGTATACTGTGTGGCTCATGTAGTACTATAGACTGGTAAAAGGCTGCTGCCAGTGCAATGCACAAGGGCCCTGTGCCATTTATTGGTAATAATTAACAGATGAACTTTTAAGGTGTCATCATCCAATGCTGTGATAAGGAGTTGGTTCATATGAGGTCTGCCAGTTTTTTTACTGGAGCTGAGGTCAGATCTTATGTACTTTAGCTTAGTAAAGTTTACTCGCAATTTGCGAAACAAAATAGACTGTCCTTCAGACTCTATAAAAAACTGGTTAGAGTGGCAATTTTTCTAGATTATGGACCACCCCCTTTGGAGTTAGTCCTTGGTGTCCTAATTTCAGATAAGTATGGCATTTGGAGTTTTTTACCAAGGCGTGGAGTTGTGGGGTCTTCTTGGGCTCTATGGTGTACTGTGAGTGCTAGCGAGGGTTGGGGGCACTAACAGCTCTTAAATCTGGCAGGCACAAAGACGCGCACAACATGGTCTCTTATAGTGGACCAAAACCATTTAAACTTTTCTCATGCCAAAAAAACTAACAGGCTGATTCATCACTAACGCCAGGTGGCGACAGATGAGCGTCTGTAGCAGGCATTTCAGAGCGCCCGCTAGTAGTCGCTGTGCTCGGCCGTGGGTCGCTAGTTCAGAGCGACTCAGTCGCTGTGCAGCAATGATGAATACATTGTGGGAAGTCGCTATATGACCAGTACAGCGCTGTATGGGAGCGCATGTTAGCGACTGGTCAGTGCGACCGTCTCACACCATATTCATCAAAAAAACAGCCTCACACACCTCCGGCGCTCAAAAATGCTTCGCTGTAGCCCAGAGCGCCGGAGGCTGTGTGGTTAAAGGTTGTTTTTTAACATGTATCCACCAGTAACAAAGCGAAAACATATGGAATTACATTGTAATAACATTGTAACATGAACACATTAATGCCAGACCTGTAATGTAAATTCTGCATAAATATATAAAACATGAAAAATATTTTCAAAAATTGCTTTTTCTAGGCCAGGAGAGGTCACAACATTATTTGAGATTTAAAAAAACAAAACAAAAAAAAACCTTGTTTAAAGAGAAATAAAAGAACGTCCATTGAAATGTATGGGAGAGCGACAGGTAGCGAGAGGTCATACCTGGTGCTCTGCAAGGCTGAACGCTGGCACTGTACGCTGAGGCTGGGATAATGATGAATCGGACGCTACATGGCGTTATCCCAGTCGCTCAACGAAATCTGCTTGATAAATGTTTAATTGCGTGCCGTGTCCGTCGTTCACCTGCCGCTACCTGTCATTTACAAGGCACTACCTGACGCTTCAGATATGATAATGACTTCTACCTCCAACTACAGGGCACAGCCATGGGCTTGAACGTAGCACCCGCCTACGCGAACCTTTTCATGGACCGCTTCGAACAACACCATGTGTATACAGACATCGCCTATAGCAACCACATACTGTTTTGGGTAAGGTATATAGACGACATATTCTTTCTGTGGCAAGGCCCTGTTGACACCCTCTTGCAATTTGTGTCACGAATCAACTCAGCTGAACCCACGATATCCTTTACTCTAGAACATAGTCCCACAGCAGTTCATTTCCTAGACGTTCAGGTTTCTATTAAGGATCAGATGATACACACTGACCTGTATAGAAAGGAGACAGATCGCAACACATTTCTTAGGTTTGAAAGCTTTCATCCAACCAATATGAAATCAGGCCTACCATACAGCCAATTCATTAGACTCAGACGTATCATTTCGGATGACCAGACTTTCCTAGAGAGAGCTGAGACCCTTATGCATGAGTTTTTGGAACGCGGTTATCCCTGTGATACCTTAGAAGCAGCCAAATCAAAAGCATTTGCATTAACTAGAAACTCCCTCTTAACCTATAAGCCTAAACAGACCACTAACCGCATTCCAGCCATCTTGACATACTCAAGAATGACACCCCAAATTGAACGGATTATTAAAAGACTTTGGCATATCCTGAGAGGAGATGAACGACTCCAAACTATTTTCAGCGCACCCCCCCTGTTTGTCCGAAAACGCCCTAAAAACCTAAGAGATAGCCTCATACGGGCAGAAACCAAACGCCAACAGCAGACAGAGTCCAAATACACATGGCTCAGCTCACTACCACCTATCAAGGGAATGTACCCATGTGGCCATTGTGCCCAGTGTGGGTTTGTCACAAAAGGGGACCACTTCACACACCCCCATACGGGACGTAAGATCCCCATCAGATCCTTTCTAAATTGTAACTCAGACCATGTCATTTACCTTATTAAATGCCCGTGCGGACTGGCATACGTAGGCAAGACCACTAGACCACTCCGCACACGAATCAGCGAACACCGGAGTGCTATTCGCAGATCCGACTTGGAATCACCACTTACCCGTCACTTTCTCACAGCTGGCCACCAAGTTTCCCAGCTCCGCTTCCAGGCGGTGGACCATGTACCACCCCCCCATAGGGGAGGTAGTAGGAATAAAACCTTACTCCGTCGAGAACTGCACTGGATCCATACACTGCAAACTAGGGCCCCAAGGGGCCTTAACGAAGAATTTGACTATTCACCTTTTATTTAAACCTTTAATATACAAGGAGTTAGGGCCTCAGACTTCTTACATTAAGATATATCAATATACCTTCTTTCCGTAGGTCCTTCCATTATATCCCTTTCATATCCTCTACCAGAAATGCCGATTAAGACTCTCCGGGCTCCATATACCATCCTTCCCTTGGATGATCACCTCAGCGGAATTATAGAGGTAATTTGAAGCCTCTTTCCTAATTGTTTCTGAACACCATGCTAGTGTGACTCATCCCACCGTAATAGGCTACCCCCATATATGTTGATATACTCACATATGTCATGATTCTCTTCACAGCATTCACTACTATCAACACCCTAAAGGGGAGGGCATCCAACGGGAGGTCCCCCGTAATTGCTTTCTATGACCACAGACATACCACTAGACCTCATATTCCGGCTTTGGCTCGACAGACGCGACTATCACCTAGATCCTATGACAACTGTTTGGACCCACATTAGAATCATCAATTAGGCTACGGACCGTGGGCATCCCATGTTGGGATCACCAAGCATATTGCACCTACCACATGGCTCTAGAAGGCCTCCTTCACTTCTCTAAATCATATCTAGTGGGGCATCCCATACTGGGAATCCCCAGGCCGGCACTCCTCCTGATAGAGGTCCATAACGTACAAACTAGATGAAGCCTCATCCCGTTTCACTATAGGAGTATGAGCCCTGGAGGCATTAAAACAGAGGTCTATGCCCCTTTAATTTATCTCAACACAGCCTGTCATTCTCTTATATATGCTCACACACTGTTAAAATCTATAGCTCTCTCTGCAATACTCTCTGCTCTTCCATCATCCATTAGCCACTAAATCCATTCGCCATTATGACCACTGACAGAGGGCATCCCATATAGGGACCCCCTAGACTACCGCAACCCTAAGTAGGATTCATATTTTTCTCTACATCTCTTCCATTACAGCAAGCAGGGCATCCCATACTGGGAAGCCCCGGATAAGTACTCCCTTAATTAAGAGTCCTATAATAGGCAAGTCTGATTAAGTCTGATGAACTTTCCACTTATAGCAAATCGGGCATCCTATACTGGGAAACATTGTGACAGCACCCCCCCTTAATGGAGACCTATAATAGGCTTATCTGATTGAGTCTGGTGAACTCCGTATTTAAACCAAACAGGTTCCCATTCCATACGGGGAAGCCCCAGGCCAGCACCCTTTCCAATAGAGACCTATAATAAGCAAGTCTGATGAAGCCATATTCTTTCCTGTCTAGTGACAGGTCCTAGGCATATTAGGGGTTAATGGCAATGATTGCGCTTGTTTTTAAAGTTGTTTTAACTGGTTTTTATTTGTCTGTTACAGACTATCATTATGGTGCCATGCCTGCGCAATTTCTACGACTCCCTCCCCCGCCTCATGGATTAAGACGTCCTCACTGACATCGCTGAACGCCGGGCTTCATCTTTATTTTTTGTATATTCATTTATACTTATATACTCACCTTATCTAGCTCCAGCGATGCGCAGACTCCGGGACTGGAGGCCCCGAGCGCTGACGCTGCTTCCGCTGCTGGCTGGCAATACTTTCTCTGGCCAGCCGGCGCCGGATGTGATGTCAGCGGGGACCCCGGAACCGGAAGTGACGTTACGGGCAGCGCTCTCCACACTGGCCGGCCAGGGGGGACAGAATAAGAGGCACCTAACAGGTAACAAGGGTATCGCTTGCCTTGAGAAAGGAGCCGTGAGCTCCGGAACGTGGGCGCGTGGTTCCGCGATCATTGCACTTTGTACTGCCACTTGGTAATATACTTATGTATTATACAAAATGATCATTGTTCACGGCATGATTTGAACTGTATATATGTATATATGGAAGGTCACATTCTGGTATGATGCAGGGCATGGTGTTTATGTACTGACCAGGTGATTATCATAATATATGTTCTCAATATACCACTTGTTCTTCTTTTCCTTGACTGATTGTATTCAGCCTGCATCCCGCATACCACTCATCAGGTTCGTGATAGAAGCACCTCATAGTCCATTGGTAATTCATGCTTACCACTTTATAGCCATAATAACCAACAGATACGGTTTTTGCTAGTGTTCATGTGCATTATGCTTTTTTTGCATGAGGTGTACAAACGTCCCTGATGACAGCCTTGACCTTCGCTCACACAGAGCTAACTCATTGTATCCTTTTGCTTGATTTATGTGTTGTACATTAGCAACTTAATATTACTTGTGTATATATTTATCTTTAAATACAAATTTTACTTGCAAACTAAGTCTGTGTATTGGAGTGCCTTTGATCCAAAAAAACATATTGACGAGTCTGTTAATTTGGGGACAAATGTGGCGATGTCCCCTGGATCTTATGAGCACCCTTACTAATTTTCTGTTAACTAAGACATATGGTGTGCCAACTACCAAACATTAACTTTACTACCTGACGCTATCCCTTCATGAATAAGGGCCTAAATCTTCTTTCAACTGCTTGCCCCCCCTCTGCTGATAACATTTAGCACTGCTCCAGCTTGCACAAAATATCGTCCCATGCAGTATAGACCGCTTGTGTCAAACTCAAGTCCTGGGGGCTGGATGCGGCCCTCGAGCCTTTTTATGTGGCCCTCTGACAGGTGCCACATGGGGGCGGCGCCCCTTCTAGCCGGCCCAGTCACGTAAAGTCTTCAGACAATGTAGACAGGTCTTTGCTCCTCTGTGTGGTGATGTGCTGTATGCTGTGTTCCACTGTGAAGTGCACTACTGATTCTAATCCTGCCCCAGATGCGGGGCCAAAAGATATGCATCTTTTTAACATTTTGGGGAAAAAGAGAGCAATATCTGCAACTAATCTGCGTCTCTGTGCAACCAGCTCTTGCCACGCAAGGGGGGCTGCCTAACCCAACTAACTGCCAAAGCAGACAGTGCTGCATCTTCTGTAGGGGTTATTGCTAGCTATTTCCAGGTAGGGTGGGTAAAAAATGATTGTAGGGCTGTCCTGGGCAAACTAAATCTGTGCCTGCATCGGGCAAAATTATTTTGTGGTCATCCTGGGCAAAATATTGTGGCTGTCCTGGGCAAAATATTTTTGTGCCAGTCCTGACCAAAATAATGTAGTGGCTGTCCTGGGTAAAATAATGTAGTGGCTGTCCTGGGCAAAATAATGTTGTGGCTGTCCTGGGCAAAATAATTTTGTGGCTGACCTGGGCAAAATAATTTTGTGGCTTTCCTGGGCAAAATCATTTTGTGGCTGTCTTGCAAAATAATGTAGTGGCTGCCCTGGCCAAAATAATGTTGTGGCTGTCCGAAGCAAATAATTTTGTTGCTGACCTGGCCAAAATAATTTAAGTGGCTGTCCTGGGCAAAATAACTTTGTGGTTGTCCTGGGCAAAATAATGTTGTGGCTGTCCTGGGCAATATAATTGTTAGGGCGAGCGCTGCACGCCCGTCTCACAGCATTTCACCTACCTCCATGGCTGCATGCAGCCGTCATCCATCTTCCCTCAGGGCTGCTTCCAGCTGCCGCCCTTCCCCCAATGCTTCCTCCTTGCATGGTCAGGTGCGCACACGTCTCCGTCCACTAGAGGGCAAGCGCACATGATCCCTGAGATTTAAAGGGCCTTTACAGCACTGATTGGTGTTTATGTCATCCAATCCTGCATCATCTTCCCCTATTTAAACAGGCACTTCCTTCCTTCAGTGCCGGATCTTGGTCTTTCCATGCTTGTTGAAAGTCAGACATTCTTGGATTGCTCACCCGTGTACCGACCTCTGCCTGTCCCCGACTCTGAACCTTTGCTGCCTGCCCCGACCTCGGCTACTCATCTTTACCGCGAACCTGTGCTGCCAGCCCCGATCTCTGCCTGTACTACTACGCCTTTTTGCCTGCCACTTGTGTACCTCACTGAACCTCGGCTGACTGTGGGACTGGGCCGCTGTTAGGGGATAGCGACCTGGGGGTCACTCGCTGCACAAGACCAACCTGCCTTGCGGTGGGCTCTGGTGAATACCGGTGGCCTCTTAGACTCCGCTCCCCTGACACGGTACCCGCCATCGGTTCCACAGTTAAAGCGGATCCACACCCCAGTCCGCTCCACCCGGTCCGTGACAATAATTTTGTAGCTGTCCTGGGCAAAACAATTCTGTGTATGTAACCGTACATGTGAATGGTGGGGATTGCATTTTGTTTTGTGTTTGTTATAAACCGGCCCTTTGAAGGTGACCAGAATGCTAATGCTAATTGGTGAAAATAAGTTTGACACCCTGGTATAAACCATAGAACCACGGTCCATGAATATCACAATCTCATAATTATTAGGGTTTGATTCAACACTAAGTGACTCCAATGGAGGAATGGGGGAATGGCACACAAAAGAATAAGCTTTTTACATCTAGCACAAAGGGACAATTCAGCAACAGGTGCAAAACTTTTTCTCCTGTTTTTGGAGTAAAATGTGCCCCCATCATGTCAGTAGTGGGCACCAAGAATGATTTCATCTGGTGGCCCCAGGAATGAGAATGATTTACTTTGGTGAGCCTAAAGCTGCTTCAGTCCAGCCCTGATAATTTCAAGGACAACTCCAGAACATACCAGTAAATATAATTTTTTGGATAGAGTCAGGCAAGCTTCAGCAGAAATGAGGAGCTGGACACAAGAAACTTCTCCTGGGGACGTTGTTTTATTGCATTCATTATGTAACAATAACCATATACACAGACAAGAGGTGTATTTACAGGAAAAAGGGGCAATGGCACCTTGGGGCAGGCCGAGGAGCAGTCCACAGGTCAGCAGTCTGGTGGCTTTTTTGGATCATCAACAGAAGGGCTCCGGAGAAGGGGGTGTCTGGTAAAAACTGCACACAAATAGATTAAAACTAATGAACCTGATCCAGTCATGCAAATAACAATACCAAATAATCAAAAGCACATTAAAATAATACACAGTGCACAAAATAAATTAAATAAATCCTAAAATATTCTGTTACGATAAATAGAGCGATCAGTTTATCTGTGACATAAAAGCCTATAATAAAGGGTGCACAGCCTTTCACGGAAGAGCTGCTTGCCGTCCTGCTGTTTAAAGTGAACCTGTCAGCAAGAAAATATGGAGGTAGCCAGGGTTGCTTCTATCTGCAGTACCCAGGGGCACAGGGAGAATTCCTAGTGGGTTGCACTGCTTTAGGGTCACCTCGGCAGGTGCCTCAATCAGGATTCACTCAGTCCTCTTCTTATTTAGCTCTCAGGCCTGTGCCTCCCAAATACCCCATATATCTGGTCTTATTCTACCCCCAAGCCCACATTTTGCCCTCCTTCTGAAACAGTATCTGCCCCTACAATACAAAAGATTTATGTTGGAATAGCTTTAATACAACAACCTGACTATGACTGTCTGCTTGTTATGTGATTGATAAAGTTAGTTTAAAAGAACAGGAAGTGTAATGTTGATCATGTGACTTTATGCGTAGCCTGTTTAACCTGCTAACAGAAAGGAGCTGTTTTGCTTTTTATTCCATATTGAGATGTGTTGCTGATGTTTCCTGTTCATGTTTATGTTCCTGATTGTTGCTGAATAAACAGCCATTGTTTCTGCACACCGGAAAAGTGTTGTGTACAATCCGCTGTTTTTTGTTTACCAAGGATTGAGTTACAGAAAGTGTATGAAAGATCAAACATCAGCAATAAGCTTTATCTCATGAGAAAACTCTATCAGTCTAAGCTAAGTGACAGCCAGCAAATGCAGGACTATATAAGAGGCACCCTAGAGATTGTGGAGCATTTCAGAGGCATTGGGGAAGAAATTAAAGCTTTTAACGTTGCTGCACTTCTACTAAGTGGTCTTCCAGAAAGTCATGACACACTTGTCACTGCACTAGATGCCTGCCCAGATGATAAGCTAACACTTGAATATGTTAAAGGCAAACTTGTTGATGAGTACAAGAAAAAAGCAGAGTCTCTAAGCAACATTAATTCATCCACAGGAGAGGCAGCATTACAGACACAGGATTTCTCTAAAACTAAGAGCTAGCCAGAGGATACTCATGGATGTTTTGTGCGTAAAATGCCAGATCACCTGAAGAAAAACTACAGAGTTTGGAAAGCTAGAAAGAGTTACCTTCAGAAGCAGAAAGTTCAGCAAAGGGTTAAGTCTGCTGTGAAGGAAGCTGTTATTTCTGAATGTATAAAAGCTGTGTTTAATGTAAACACATGCATAGCTGCAAAGAAAGCATGGTGTATAGACCGTGTATAGACAGCCATATGACAAAACATTTTTATTCTCTAACATCGATGAAAGCAAGTCACAAAGAGTTACCTTAGCTAATGGTCACCACAGAAAGTGTGGGGAATGAATATATCCACTGTTCCATTTCCTCGTTGCAAACCAGAAAGATCCCAGTAAAAAATGTGTTATATGTTCCTAGTCTTGAAAGCAATCTTTTGCCAGTGAAAAAGCTCCCTAAACAGGGGAATGTAGTTACATGATGACAGCTGCATTATTTCAAAGGAGAGTCACACTCTAGCAGAAGGGACAATTAAAGGTGAACTCTATCAGCTAAACTGCAAAAAAGTGGCTACAGTGCTAGACAAGTGGCCTGATTTAAAGTCTCTCTCGCACATATTCCCGCCAGCGGGAATGACATCAAAGAACCATATTTGGTCTATTTTTCGTGTCAGGTGATTCACAGCCTTGTTTTTGTGGTAGAGTTTTATGGTATGGTACGCTAAACCGAGTGTTCGCTGTATAAATACGCTCAAGGCATCCATAATTTTGCGGGTTTTGCGTGCGCTTACATAGGATTCAGAGCCCTGATTTGTGGGTTTTTGGACCTATAAAAGCTGTAGCTTTCTGGTTCAAATTAAGCCATCTTTTTGCTGGCGGGAACACTTGAACAGTCTTTTTTTGCTAGTGAAAATACAGCCTACATGCTCCACACCTACGATGGAGCCCCTTGATGAGTTCTGTGAAGAGTAAGAGCGTCTGCAGCAGTGGGGACTGTTGACCATGTACCTTCCAGAGCTTAGGCATACCCACAGTCACCTGGATATCGATCAGATCACCGATCAGCAGGTATAAATTGACCCAACTGAACCGCCTTTCTCTTGAGAAGCTTTACTCAGAGTTGCTGCCATGGTTGGCCCCTGCCACAAGAAAGGGACATGCAATTGCATATGACCAAATTGATTGGCTGCCTTCAATTTTTAGCAAATGGCTCCTTCAAGAGGCTAGGGGCACTGTCAGTTGGCATGTCCCAGCCTTCACTGAGCTGCGCCCTGACTAAATTCCTCTATGGCACAGCTGTCCTTCAGGAGAAATTCATCTCTTTTCCTGACAGCATGACAGTCTGGAACGCGGTGAGATTGGGTGTTTGTTAATTTTGCGAGTATGCCAGGTGTCATGGGCACCATCCATTGTATGCATGTGGCCCTGGTTCCCCCAGCTGCGAGCATATGTCTTGGTATGTTTAGGTCCACATTGCTCCTTGTAGCCCACTCTCCTCTCTTGAGGCTAGCCTAGCTTCTCCTCCCTCCAAACAGCTTTCCTGTGTCTCAGTCTGTTTAGGTCCACATTGCTCCTTGTAATCCACTCTCCTCTCTTGAGGCCAGCCTAGCTTCCCCTCCCCCCCAAACAGCTTTCCCTTGTCCCACTTGGCCCTTGTTTTACATTATTTTTGAAAGAAGAGATATTTTCTCACCTTTATTGAAAAATTTGGACAAATGGCAAAAGCACTGCATGCAGATGAAGGAACTGAATACACAAGTGGCAAGGTGCAAATCATTTTGAAAAAGAAAGAAATTGTGTCCCAGACTACCATTCCATACAACCCAGAACAAATGGTGTTGCAGAAAGGAAGATCTGCTTGTTTTGTGAAAGTGCTAGAAGTATGCTTTTTGATGCAGACGTACCTACAACTATTTGCGGAAAAGCCACCGTGACAGCATGCAATCTTCAAAACAGACTGCCAAGCAGAGCTTCAAACTAAAGTCTGTATGAGCTATGGAACTGTAAGAAGTTTGACCTGAAGCACCTCAGGATATTTGGAAGCAAAACATGTGTATATATTCCCAATGAAAAATGTTCCAAGTGGGATTCTCGTGCAAAAGACGGGGTCCTGGTTGGCTATAGTGAAACTCAAAAGGGATCATGCACCCAGAGACCAACACAGTAACACTCAGCAGAGATGTAGTGATTGATAAAAACTCTGTATCACTCAAATTTCAGGAAGTTTTGCCAGTAATTCAACCAAAGCAAAAAGAACAAAAATCTGACACAAGCTACAGATGCTAAAAAGGAAAGCATAGAAATCTGGATAAGCTCTGAAACCACCTAGGAAGGTAGAGTAGACCCAAATCAACCTCCAGTCAGGATCAGTCCTAAACCAGTTTGTAATGTTAGAAGTCAAAGGTGCGTCAACACCAATGGATCCATCCTACCTGAAGTTAGAAGGAGAAGATCTGCTACCCAACAATGAGAGTTACTGCCAAGCAGTGCATAGCAACCACTACTCGCCCAGATATCGCAGCCTCAGTTGGAATTCTTTGTAGATGAGTAAGCAAGCCTCGCCATAGAGACTGGAATGCAATTAAGAGACCGCTACAATATCTCAAAGGCTGAGTCTTAAGATATCTGCATTAGGAGATCTGACTCTCAGAGGTTATGTAGATGCAGATTGGGCTGGAGATTCAAGTGATCCACAAGTGGATTCCAGTGAAGAGATTCCAGTGAAAATCCACAAGTGGTTACTTGTTCAAGTTAGGAGAAACCTCAGTTTTTTGGTCCAGCCGAAAACAGAAGCAGAATTCATGGCTGCTGCTCATGCAAGTCAAATAGTTATTTAGTTAAAACAACTTATGGAATATTTCAGTAAACCACTATCTCAGCCAACCGTTACCGAGGACAGCCAAAGATGTATTAAACTTGCCAGCAGTGAGAAGATCAGTTGCAAGAACTAAGCACATTGATGTGAAACATCACCAAATGCGTGATTTAGTGGCACATGGGATACTTGAGTTTGTTTAGTGAGCCAATGGCATGACAAAGCCAAGTTTGAGGAACCATAATGGGACTAACAGGATAAGTAGTTGTAGAGGCGTGTTGGAATAGCTGTAATGCAACAACTATATCCTGACTGTGACTGTCTGCTTGTTGTGTTATTGTTAAAGTTAGCTTAAAAGAAAAACCAGGAAGTGTTATGCAGACCATGTGACTGTATGTATAGTGTGTTTATTTATTCCATCTTGCTGATGTATCCTGTTCACGGTTATGTTCCTAATTGTTGCTGAATAAATGCAGTCGTTGCTGCATGCTAGAAGAGTGGTGTGTACAATCCACTGGCAAAAGTTCAGTACTATCTCCTTAAAGTAGACCAACACCTGGGATTTTCATTTTTCATCAACCCCATGTTTGGGATGCCCTGCTGTGTTACACCCCACCATTTGCCAGCTGTCCTTACCTTTCTTTTCCTCCAATCAGCGGTATCACTCGCTCGTTGGCAAGGTGAGCATATCATGTGACTGGGGGGGTTTTAGACAGCGAGGTATCCCAAATCAGGGAGATGGAATCACGTGGACCTGAAGTTTTTCATAGACTCCAGGCCTGCTTTTGTTCCACTTTAAGCGTGGCCATTGCATGATCTGCCCCTGCACTGCTATAGTTTCAGCTGACATCTCGGGCCCCTGCCTCCCATGTCTTCCCCCCCTATATCTGGCCCCATTGTATCCACCCAGCCAACAATGCGCCCACTGTCCTGGCTACAATCATGGGGAGAGCTGAGCTGAGCTCCAGGTATGGGGCGAAGTGAAGCAGAAAAAACTCCAAAGAGCAAATAAAAAGTCTGAGCAGAGTCCAAGGGTGAATCCAGGGTCAGAGGCAGGCAGAAAACAGGCAAAGTCCATAAGCAATCCGCGTCAAAAATCTGGTCATCCGTCCGTGTATAAATCCAGGTATTCAATCAGGTATTCAGGAATCAGGGGAACAAGGTCCAGGAAGTAAGCTGATAACACAGCATTGGCTGTAGGCCAGCTGTCCTCTTAAATAGGGCTATCAATCAGCACAGGGAGGGATGTTCCAGAGTCTGGTGAAGTCACTTCCTGTCCATTCAAACTCAGGACACCAGGAAGTGAAATCAAGTCCAAGAGCTTACACTCTAGGCCTTGTGCACTTCCAATGGGCTGAACAGCAGGTGTCACTGTGGAGCATGCGACAGAAGAAGAGCCTGCTCTGTTAAAACCATGCAGCCGTGCATGTCTGCTGCTGCATGCAGTCCGTGGTATGGCGCGCTCACGATGCCTTAAAGGGCAGGAAAGGCGAGGAGACTGTTACCCAAGCATCATGTGTGGAGGACCTATATCCACTTCTGAAACAGTATTTGCCCCTACAACACAAAGGGTTCAGTGATATATCTTTAAAGCAGAACAAAACATGGGAGTTTAACTTTCTCTTGGTCTTGTTCCGTGCCCCTGTAATCAGGATGCCCCACTGTGTGAAACCCCCTGTTCGCCCGTAGAAATTCACCTGTCCAGTGAGAGCTGTCTGCTGTGACTATGTCATTCGGCAAACGGCTCTCATTAAAATGAATGGGGAGCGCGCACTACCGCATCCCCTGCTGTGCATGTGCTCCCCACTCAGCCTATATAAATGGCTTGTAAACAATGAGAGATGTTTTTCTGCATGATGTAGTTTCAACAAGCGCTCTCATTAAATGAGAGCCCGGGCATGCGCCATAGGAGCGGGGCAAGGTGAATTTTCTATGGGCGAACTGGGGGGGTTTCACACGGCAGGTAATCCCAATTCAGGATGCCCCGGGAAAAAACAGTGGCCTACTGAGGAATCTGGTGGCGAAGCGGCCCTTGCATATGCACACAAGAGGGGTACCCAAATCGAGTTGTCGGGGTGGAGGAGCAAACCCCAGGATAGCGAAAATCCTGTTTTTATGGGAAGAGCTTTCATTTTTACAGATAATTAATAACATACTCCATAGTAAACACAACAAGGATGATGCTGTGAATGAAGGATTGCATCGTTAATTAACATGCTAATTGGCAAAATGAGGGCGACAGGAGGGGCAGGGATCCTCTTCGCTGCGTCGCCCTTAATAAGTATTAACATGAGTGTCGATTATTTAATTAGCGCTCACACAGTGGGAACAGATCACTGTGCTGAGACAATGGCAATTACCACTCTAACGAGGCTAAAGCAAGAAGCCATATTGCAAGCTGACCACTAGGGGGCACTGGAATGCCAATTTTCATAGACTGACTATTATATCCGCCATTGTTCAATTTCTTCTTCATGGCCTATTCTTCTTAAAGCGGAACAAAACCCAGCAGCGGCCGGCCTGGAATATAAAAGATCGGGATGCCCTGCTGTGTGAAACCTCCCATAAAAACTCACTTTCCAACACTCGAAAGGCACATGCACGGGCTCTTGTCCAATGACAGCCACCTGCTGTGACTATGGGCCTTATTCATGAAGGTATAGCGCCAGGTAGTGCCTGTACAGTGGCAGGTAGCAGCAGGTAAATGCCGGACACGGCAGCAATTACACATTTATGAAGCCGAATTTGGTGAGCGACTGGAACAGCGCCATGTAGCGTGCGATTCATCATTATACCAGGCTCAGCGTACAGCGCCGGCGTTAAGCCTTGCAGTGTGCCACGTCTAACCTGGCACTACCTGGCGCTCTCCCATACATGTCAATGGACGATCCTTAAATCCCTTTCCTGATCCCAGTTTTTTTTTAAATAGAATCTCAAAACTTTCCAACATGTATTCTGGCCTAGAAAATTTTTTAAAACTTTTTAGATTTTTTATATTTTTATGCAGAATTGTCCTTACAGGTCTGGTATTAAAGTGTTCATGTTACAATGTGATAACAATGTCATTCCATGTGTTTTTCGCTTTGTTACTAGTGGATAGATGTTCAAAAGCAGACTTTAATCACACAGCCTCTGGCGCTCTGGGCTACAACTACATGATTTTTAGCGCCAGCGCTGTTTGAGCCTGTTTTTTTGATGAATGTGGTGTGAGTCGGTCGCACTGAGCTGGCGCTACCATTCGCTCCCATACAGCGTAGTACTGCGACTCACACATCATATTCATCAATATCAGCCAGAGACTGAGGCACTCTGAAACAATGATCCATGGCCGAGCACAGCGACTACTAGCGGTCACTCTGAAATCCACTCTACAGACGCTCATCTCTACCTGGCGTTAGTAATGAATCAGCCTGTATGTCATTCGGCAAGTGGCTCTCACTGTTTACAATGGGGAGCACGCGCTGCCGCATTCCCTGCATCCCCGGAGTCTTGTGCGCGCTCCCGTCCCAACCTATCCTCAAGTCAGTAGTGGTCACAGCAGGCGGCTGTCATTGGACAAGAGCCCGAGCATGTGCAGTTGAAGCCTAGACAGGTGAGTTTCCCAATTCAGGATACCCCGGGGGCACGAAAAAAACCCAGAAAAGTCGAATTCACAGGTTTTGTACCACTTTAAAGTGGACAAAAATGCAGGATTTTGACTATGATTGTGAAACCCCCAGGTCACCATTAAAAACTCACCCTTCCATATGGCGCATGCGTGGGGACGCAGCCAATCAGCATGCTTAACTCAATTCATAATTTTCAGCTAAGAATCGGCTAAGGGCCGAATGGAGCCAAAAGCAGGCAAATGGACTGTGGGGAGTTTCACACAGCTTCGGGGAGTTTTACAAACTGATTCGGAATGCCCCAGAAAGAGGGAAATAGGTGGCCCTGGAGTCTTATAGATGCCAGGGCCACCCAAAAAGATTGAAACCTAGAATTTTCACTATCCTGGGTTTAAGTTCTTGCTCCCGGGTATCCCGATTTGGCATGCTCTGTTGTGTAGAACCCTCTAGGTCACCCCTAATCACTTACCTCCCGAGGTTCACATGGTGCATGCGCAGGCTCCCTGCAGACTCAATGAGCTCCCTCCCCCAGCCAACCCCAATGGATACAGGGCAACTGGGCCAGTGAGCAAGGCGTGCGAGTGGTTTTGCGGGCGATCGGCGGGTTTCACACAGTGGAGTATACAGAATTTGGATGCCCCGCTTGAGCTGAAACGAATGACCCTGGAGTCTTTCAAACTTCAGGGCTGGCCTGTGGTGCGGTGACTTTAAAGAGGCACAAAACCCACGATTTATTTTGTTCTAAGGTGCTTAATAGAAAGTGTGCTGTTACGATTATCTGCATCTGCGCACCCAAGGCAGGGGCCATTTTGGGGATAAGGGACACAACGGGTAATTTCCTTGTAACCTGGTGGGCCATTACAAGCCTGGTCAAACTGTAACCTGGAAATGGAATTGTTTTAGACTCCATAGATGGTTTAAATGGGTCCTGCTTTAAAGAGGAACAACTACCCTCCTTGAGTCAATACAATTTGGGGGGGGGGGGGTGCTCTACCTCCCAAAATGGGAGCCAGCCATTCAGAAAAGACATAAGTGAGCAGGGTGCGGCTGCAGGCCACGCATGTGCCATGGGATTGCTGAAAAAGTGAGTTTTGCACACATTGGGGTATCCCAAATCCCCACAACGAGAGGGATTGCCGGCCCTAAGGTCCAATATACTCTAGACCGGTGGTTGCAGCTCTTAAAAAGGGAAAGTCCACGTTTGAAGGTGTTTTTGAAAGTGCATCTTGTTGTGTGTCAAAATGATGTCCTCAAGTTGCTAAGCTGCCAAGCACCTGAAACTGCCGGCCCACCGGAGTCTAAAAGAATCCGGGACAGGCCGATTTACTGCCCCCGGAAAATCCTAATGTGAAACTGCAGGGAAGCCCAGCACACACTCATCTTTCTCAGGTGTCGCACACTGCTTTTGGGGACGCATCCCTTGCATCTCCGTGGCTAAGGTGCGTTTAAAAATGCTACTGAAATTGTTCTTTCTATTTAAAGTGGACCAATACCCAGGATTTTCACTAACCGGTTGATTGCTCCTCTTACCTGGGGCATTCCGATTCAGGATGCCCCGCTGTGTGAAACGCTTCCAGATCGCCCACATCACTTACCTTTCCACCATTCCCACAGCCATGTGGGGGCTCTCGTCCAATCAGCACTTTATGGCGTGCATTGTAATACGTGGCATAAAGCGTTGGGTTGGACAGATGGCCGCATCCCCAGTTTCCATGCGGAGTGTGCGTCCCCCCCGCCTAATTGAAGGGCTGTGTGTAGGAACGTGCTCAGCTGCAGGGATGCCGGGGATACGGGCGCACCCACATTCGTAGCAAGAGCCCGGAGGTACGGTAAGCGATTGAGGGCGATCTGGGGGGCTCACGCAGCGGGGCATCCTGAACCAGGATGCCCCGGGAGCACTTACTCGGCTGACCCCGGAGTCTTTTAGACTTGAGGGCCGGACTGACCAGTGATTTAAAGGGACAGGGGATTTAAAGGTACAGTGCAGTCTAAACAACTCTTGTGATTTATGGGATCAGCCATAATGGAATTACTGCAGCTGCCGCCCCATTGATGTAGGGGCAGAAGGGAGGGGGGAGAGCTTTGTCTCGTACATCTCAATAGGGTCGATTCATGGTTGATGCGCCAGGGAGCTTGCGCACGCTATCTGGAGAGTCAAGTCGCGCTCGGGCTTCCGTCTGATTCATGGTCGTCAAAATAAGATGGGCTTTCATTTTAGGGTCAATTTGCGCACTAGCGTTTGCCATTGCACCAATTTGCGCCTGAAATTTTCTGCTAGCTTCCTTTTTGTGCACCAAACTGTCTCTGGCACCTGATTTATGGTTTAGAGAGCAGAAAAGCGTGCGCAAATGTGGAGATTTGAAGAGTGAATTTCCTCCAGTAAATAGGTGGAGGAAACTACCGATTCCAATGAGTAACAGGCTTATTTCATTCTGAAAACACATGGCGGCAGCGTCCTGCATGTTTCTGAACAATAGCCTCGATTCAGAGACACATTCGTCCAGATTTCCGTAGCTGTCTGTGAAAGTTTTAGTGGGTGTTTTTTTGCTTTTTTTCGTTCTTTTTCATTCGTACGAACGTTCGGGAAAATGCGTATATGCGCTTTCGATGAACGGAAGCAAATCGGATCATTTGCGTTAGTTCGGATCATTTTCCCAACAAAATCTGATATTTTTGGTTCGTTCAGATAACTTACGTTGTTGGGATGGGCTTGCGTCTGATTCAGAGAGCTGATTTCCGACGGATCTCCACCCTATTAAACCGTTTCATTTCCGATCCACTTACGGGACCTTTGAGGGCTCGGATTGCTATTGTTGAACATGTTTAGCGGCTATGTGGAGGAGTCTGCGCGCCTTTAGCACCAAGGCATTGCATGTATCAGCATGGCCGAGGCCATAAATTGTATAGCAATGCATACCTGAATCAATACATTTCATGTATGCATTTTAATGCTGACCTTAATTAGTCCTAAGCATGTAAACATTTATTTTCCCACACATCCTTATAATTGCTATATTTTTTTAGACTTATGTCCTTTGTGAATTATATTTGGATTGTTGAACTTGAATCTTAATTTGTTGTAGGAGTTATTGTTTTAGTTGGTTACCTTTGCTTTGTGTAATTATTTTATATTTGGTTGCAGGAACCGCAAGATGTGCCACTCGCACAACATACAAGCAGTGTTTGGTCCGGATATGCGATTCCTCAGTGTTCTTGCAGGGCCTCCAGGGTCGTCCCATGATGCTTATATATTGCAGAGCTCCGGCTTATTTCGTCAGTTTGAGTCTGGAGAATTATCTGGTGGATGGCTCCTGGGTAAGTTTGCTCACATACCATCAATCCATTTTCACTGTATGGCAATGAATATAGTTGATGACTCATGACTTAACCTATGGCTGTTTTTAGCCCTTGATGACATGTTAAACAATATTGTAGCTTAGAATGTGTATTTTATGTCATTATTTTTAAATTCTTTCAGGGGATTCTGGATATCCACTCCTGCCCTTGCTGATAAAAAAAACAACAAAAATATGGATATTGGGCCCCAAAGTTCAGCAAAAACAATACAAAAATTATAGTTAAATTATTAAGCATTAAACCAGACCTTCACCATGATTTATTGAAAAGCCCAAACCCTTAAAAAATGACTCCCCAGCATCTAAAGTTAATATATTTTAAGTTTTTAGTCACTTACTTTCCCCCACCGGGCTGCAACTGTTCAGGACTCTAGGATATTGGCGCCACCATCTTGACTAAGAAGCATCACATACTGAGGAGAGTAGGGGAGGGGGAAGTGCACGGGGCGGGTTATAGCTGTGCTTTGCTAAGATAGAGCAGAGCTGGGGTCAGGAAAATTCAGCAATCCCAGAATGCAGAGCAGCACAGTCAGAAGGCACTTCCTGTTTGCAAGCCGCCTGATGTTCCATGAGCCGCCATCTTGGATGTTTAAAGGCTCATTACAAGCAGTAGATGCAGGTAGGAAGATTTTTAATGTGAGCAATCTGTATGTACAGGGTGTGGGGAACTTATAAGATAGGCTCTTATTCAGAGTGAAGGACCACTTTAATATGCAAACCAAACAGGAAGAGTTAAAGAGAACATCTGGGACAAAACATTGGGCAAAAAAAAAATGTTAAGGGTTAACTGGAGTCAGAATATCCCCCCAAAAATGAGAATACACTCCAAAATGACAAATAGAGCTTCACAGAAAACACAGAAGCTGGAGAGATCAAATCGCTATGGAGAAACAGTAGAGGAAAGCGGAGAAACATGGGGGACCATCGGGAGCAGCAAGGCGTTTAGCAGGTCATTTGCGCTTCAAAACAGTAGATTTACCCTGCGGAAGGCGCTAATTGCGCTTCTCCCATGGACTTGCCATTTGGTGCACATGTGCCCAGGGTCAGGGTGCGTAGCTAGGGGAGAGCAGGGGAGGCACGTGGCCCGGGGGGCAGCAGGTCAGGAGGGTGCCAAAGGGGGGCCTCAGCACAGGTGGGGGTCGTCATTTCGAATCTTTGCCCCAGGTGCCAGAAAGCCCAGCTACTCCTCTGCCCAGGGTTCACGCAGCCATGAATCATGCGCCCAGGCACATGCAGAATCATTTTTGTGCACTGACCAAGAGGCCGATTCATTAATAGCGGCAGGTAGCGACAGTTGAGCGACTGTAGCAGTATTTTCACAGCGCCCGCTAGTAGTCGCTGTGCTTGCCCGTTGTTCGGTTGTTGATAGCGACTCAGTCGGTGTGCAGTAATGTTGAATACGGTGTTAGTAGTCGCTATTTGACAGGTTCCGCGATGTATGGGTGCGCATGATAGCGACTGGTCAGAGCGACCGTCTCCCACCATATTCATCAAAAAATCAGGCTCAAAAAATTCAAGCGCTGTGAAATGCATGTTTAAACGCTGGCGGCGATGTGTTAAAAGTAGTTTTTTAACCTCCAAACAACCATATTTTTGGAAACAAAAAATTTTTTTTAAGAATTTAGTAATATGAATGCATTAATATCAGACCTGTAATATCAATTCTGCACAATTTTTTTTTTTACCTTAAAAAAATTATCTAACATGGCAGAAGTGGTCACAGAATTTTTCACATTAAAAAAAAAAAAAAAAAAAACAATTAATTATTAATATTTAAAGATTGTTCCATTGAAATGCATTGGAGAGCGCCAGGTAGCGAGAGGTCATACCTGTCGCTGTTCAAGGTCGGACGCTGGCGCTGTGGCTGGAATAATGATGAATGAGTGGCTATATGGCGCTATCTCAGTCGCTAAGCAGGATTGGCTTGATAAATGTGTGATTGTGGTGGGGAGCCGTCGTTCTCGTGGCGGTGCCCGTCATTACCGGCCGCTCACCAGTCGCTACCTGTCGCTATCCCTTCATAAATAAGGGCCCAAGAATAGACCCTGATGGGGCGGCAGCAAAAGGTAATCCCGTCATTCTTGTCCAGTATAGATCAGAATTCAGTAAGAGGCGATGACTGGAAGTCACGGCCCAGCGCATCACTGCGACAGATGTTGGAACTCGCGGTAATCTTTCTGACATGTCCTAATCCGTATGGTGCAAGTCAAACCTGTCCCCAGCTTACAACCATGAATTCATCCATCGAGCAGGGAGTCATCTGATGATTGTTTTCCCCCTATAACCACCCTCATTGCAGTGCTGTAACGGATCTGCAAAGTGGGCGGAGGCTTCCTCGCAGCACACTCCCCGCCCTCCTCCTTATAGAAAAGTCCTATTCACATATCATACAGAAGTTATGGCTCAGGCGTGCTCCGTGCTCCATCCATCTTGCCTTCCTGTTTTGCTCTCTCCACTTGCTGGTCGCGCCCCTTCTTCTGGAGTCTTTCTCTTTGCTTCTCTATTTTTTCATTCGCTTTTCGGACCCTATCGACAGTCACTTTCATGTCTTTGATCTTCTTTTTAATGAGAGTTCTGTCATGAGAGTTTACTTCGAGGGCCTGGGGAGGAAAGGATGATATAAATAGGACATGAGGTCTGACAGTCTACCTCTCATCCACAATTAAAGAAGAACACCCCCCCCTTGAGTCTATAAGATTTTTGGGGGGGCGTTGGTCTACCTCTTTACCAATTTTGGGATGCCCCACTATATGGAATTACCAGGATCGCCCAATCCACTCACCTCTTCCACGAGCCCTCGCTGCATCTCCGTGCCATGGCCCATCCCCACATACCACTAGCTAAGTGTGCACCCCTGCCAGGCATTTCTGAATGGTCATCACAGGCTCAATCACAGCTAGAAGCGAGCGGGGATGTGGCCGGCGGTGCTTGCTCCAATCAGGTTTCCTTGCTGCTCTGACGTCAGAGCAGCAAATTAAATCTGAATGGAATGATTGCCGCTAAGCTATAGTAACAAGGAAAAGGTGAGATCATGGGCAATCCCCAGGGATAAAACCAGCGGGCCATCCCAAATCGAGATGACTCATTAGAGAGGAACAAAACCCAAGAAAGTCAAATTCTTGGGTGTTGTTACTCTTGAAGGGATTGACCACTCAAATGAAAAAAGAAAAAGGGTACTCAACTTTTGGCCCCCGCAGCCAAATGGTTCTTTTCCAGCGTTCGGCAACTCAACCAGCCGCTGGCTCGCATCCTGTGCCACCTGAGCCCAAACTCTAGTCACTGGCATTTCTGTGTTGGACATGTGCGCCTCTGCCATTAGTCACATGGGCACTGCCACACCCTCTCCATTCAATACAATGGAGCGGGCATGTCAGGCCTCAGTATACGCCCCTCCATTGCAGTACATGGAGAGGATGTGGCAGAGCCTCTGTTACTGATGGCTGAGCGGTACGAGTCCGACGCAGAAGTGTCAGTGACTGGAGACCGGCTAATCCGGCCCAGGATGTGATCTAGCAAACGGGTGAGTTGCTGATTGCCGCAGTGGAAACAATCAGCTACACTAGGACCAATCAACAGGAGGACCAATCAGCAGGAGGACCAATCCGCTGCGGGGACAAAAGGTGAGTACCCTTTTGTTTTTGGGTGGTCGATCGCTTTAAAGTGGACCAAAACCCAGCTCGAAATCGGGATGCCCCGCTGTGTGAAACCCCCCAGGCCCCCCTCGTTCACTCACCTTGCTTCCCAGTCCAACGGTACATGCCTGGGCCGCGGTCGCATTCCCGATATCCCTCTAGCAGGGCGTGTGCCCACTCCAGCCATTTGTGAATAGCCAGCGCGGGCAGGCTCCCTGTTAAGAGGTAAGGGGGGGATGTGGCCACCAGTGCGCTCTGAGCCACTGGCCTTAGATGCCAGTGGCATCCCAAAAAGGGCCGCATTGTAATGCTTAAGAGGCATTTAGCAAAAAAAATGGCCTCCACCCTCTCTCAAATCAGTGCAGTCCCACCAACCGCTTAGCCATTTCAGCACCATTGCAATGAATGGAGTTTGAGTACTGAAGAGCGTAAACCCTTTGGGCTCATGGCCTCTTGGACCAGAGACCACTGCAAGCTATACAGTGGTGGGTCCAGGTGCTGGAGCTGCATTGGACAAAAGGTGAGTAGCAACATTTTGTTCATTTTGGCTGGACAATCCCTTTAAGGCACAAGCTCTCACCCATGTGCTTGACATTTAGGCTACTTTCACAGCATAGCTTCTTTGTGGCAACTGCAATCCGCTTGCTATCGTCCTGCAATCCGCTTGCTGTGAAAGTGTTGCTCGTGGTAAACTAGGGCTTTTCTGCAAGAGCTAGGCAACCGCGATCATGCAGAGTTAAGGTAGCCTTAAAGTGGACCAAAACACAGGATTTTGACTATCCTGGGTTTAGGTCCTTGCCCCAAGGGCACCCTGATCGGGGGACAAACTCAATTCTTTCCGGTCCTATGACGCATGCACGGCCGCACGGCCAATCAGCGAGCTGTGAGTCCCTCCATCCAGGAGCTTGTTTAACGCAAGTGGATCCCAGTGCACTGGCGGCTGCATCCCCCGCTTCCCTCTAACAGAGAGCATGCCAGCGCTGTCCATTCACAAATGCCTGGCACGGGCACGCGCCTTGCTAGAGGGATATTGGGGATGCGGGTGGTTTGGATGCCCTGGGGGGGAGGGAATCGATTGGCCCAGGAATCTTATAGATTCCTGAGCAGATCTTCGTGGGCTTTGATCCACTTTAAAGCGCAACTTCAATCAAAAAATCAAAGCTTAACAAATTGCTCCCCTAACCCCCCCCCCACCCATGTTCATGTGTAAGAAGGGCTCTCAGGTGCATAGCAAGATGGCTGCTCCCATGCAGTCCAGGAGCACAGCTTCTTTAAATATATTTCACAACATCTGCATGGGGTTAAGCCTTCTCAAACAGCATATGCCACTGATCGGCGGGGGGGTAATTTACTACATTTTTATTTTTGACCGGAGGTGTATTACCCCCCCCCCATGTTACCTTAAGACGTCTGCTATCCATTTGGAACAGTTGTTCCCCATTGATATTGTGCGCAGTGAATTTGGCAGCACAGTGTTCTAGATTGAGACTCGTTAACCAGTTGGCCACTTGCTGTGCACTCCACTCCAGGGGTGTACGGAGACTGTGTTTGGGAGATTGGCTTTCATCAAGAATCTGTATGAAGAAAGTAAGCGAGTCACAGAACTTTCAGAAAAAAATCGATTTGTCCCGAAATTTCTTACTGATTAACAAATCAGATGGTAACAAATCAATATTCCCTGGAAAACTCCCAAAGTAAAAAAAAAAACAACTACTTTTCCACTATTTCCCTCGTGAGGTGATGTCCTTATCATCTCCTCCGGCCCTGGTGGCAGCTCCAGTGTCTTCCTCTTCATGGTGCCATCCCCTTGCCAAGTCCACAGTTGTATTCGGGGCTGTGCTGTGTGTATTTGGGGCAGAATGCACAGCACAGCCCCAAATACAACCCATTTCCCCAAAATCTCAAACAACTCGCAACCCCTCCAGGCTGCTAAACCCTTTCCAAGGCATGTGGGTAACAGGTTTGGTGGCCCGTACGGGGAGTTCTACCACGTGAAAGCTCACTTAACAGTGTTCAACAGACTGGTAGTGATATTCTTTCTCACAAATTATTGATCAGAGGTAATAAAGATAACAATCCTATACTTAACATAGAATCCTGATTTCAACTGTATTTTCACTACACACATTTATGCCCTGTGAATGAGGGGGTGGGAGACTTGCTGCCTTCCTAAGTAAGCTGTCTGGTCCCTCTTGGACTTGAGCTGTTTCTGGCAGTAACTTGCCTCCCAGAATCTTCCCCATTAGGCATAGAAATCTTCTCATCACAAGTGCTGGTGTCCTTTTATATATGTGCTTCCTCACTCACTCCAACTGTATGCACATTCTCTCTCTTATAACTACCTATTATTATACCTAATGTATGTAAATAAATTATGCATCCTGCACTGCAACTTTCTCATTAACCCCAGTGCTGCTGGACCACACCTGACACAGCTTCTTGTCGGTCTCCTCGCCTTTCTCGCTCTTCTATCGGACGAGGGCGTGCTATCAGATCTCCATCGATGTCTGTCCGCAGCCACAGACGTTCTCGCTTGGGTGTTTGTACAAGACACTTTAGCCATTGCACTGCTCAACAGCTCCACCTGGTGTTCAGCACACTGCACGAAGCCTAGAGAGCAAACTCTTGGGCTTGCTTTTTACTTCTGAGTTTCCTTTGGTCTCAGAGGATAGGAAGTGACCTCACTCATACTCTAAAACGTCCCTCCCAGCTTTATTGACAGCGCTATTTAAATGGACAGCTGGCCTGCTTTCATTGCTGTGTTATCAGCTAAGTTCCTGTATTCTGTTTCCCTGTATCCCGTGTTTCCTGATTGATTTCCTGGATTATCCCTCGGACGGATTACATGGCTTGGACTCGGATTTATTCATTGGACTTTGCCTGTTTGCTGCCAGCCCCTGAATTCTGATTTGTTCGTTTGGACTTATTTTCTTTGCTGTGCCCCCACACCTGGAGCTCCGCTCAGCCCTATCTATAGTTGTAGCCAGGCTTGACACTTCTATTCTATTCTTTGCTTGTAAGACAGACGTGATTATTGTCTGCTGTTAGCAGCCAAGTTTAGTCGAGTCACAAATAAACAATGGCAAACATGTAAATAGACATATAGGACAAACAGCACAATCACAGGAAAGTGTGATAGTCGCACACACCATTCACCAAGGCAGGGCACAACTGTCTAACAACAAATTCCGACCAAAAAACAAAGTGACTCACCTCATCGTCTATCATGTCCAGGCTCTTTACAGGTCATTGCAAAGAAACAAATAAATAAAGATCAGTTAGGAAACAGAAAAGGAAATACACACACACTGATATTTAATCTTTCATCTACAGGTACATCCTTGGTTAAAGCGGAACAAAACCCAGGGCCACAGGCCTTACACTGAGAAACCCCCCAGATTGCCGGTATCTGCTCACCTCTCTTTGGTCTAGCCGTGCATGCACAGGCTCTCGTCCAATCAGAGCTGTTTGCCGTGCATATGTAATTCGACAAAATTCCCGCCCCAGCCATTTAGCTATTAACTGCTGGGAATGTGCCTCTTGCTCCCCATTGAAGTCTATCAGAACCATTTGATTTGCCGAATGACATAGAGGCCGATTCATTAATAGCGCCAGGTAGCAACAGATGAGCGCCAGTAGCGTGATTTTCACAGTGCCCGCTAGTATTCGCTGTGCTTGACCGTTGTTCGCTTGTTGACAGCGACTCAGTCGGTGTGCGGTAATGTTGAATACGGGGTTAGGAGTCGCTGTTTCACAGGTTCCGCGCTGTATGGGTGCGCCTGACAGTGAATGGCCAGAGCGAACGGCTCCCAGCATATTCATTAACAAATCACGCTCATAAAATTCTCGCGCTGTGAAATGCTTGTTTAAACCCCAGAGCGCTGGCGGCGATGGCTTAAAAGTAGTTTTTAACCCCCAAACAACCATATTTTTTTATTAAAAAATTAAACAAGTTTTTCTAAACATTTTGTAATATGAATCCATTAATATCAGACCTGTAATATCAATTCTGCACATATTTTTTTATTTTTTTTTTACCATAAAAAAATTATCTAACATTGCCGTAGTGGTCACAGAATTTTTGACAGTTAAAAAAAAAAATACATAAAATCAATTAATTATGAATATTTAAAGATTGCTCCATTGAAATGCATTGGACATCGCCAGGTAGCGACAGGTCATACCTGGCGCTGTGATGGGATTAGTAGCGGCGCTGTTCGTTGCAGTCGGCTACATGATGAATCCCACGCTAGCTGACGCTCTCGCCGGCGCTAGCCTCATTTAGCGTGATAAATGCGTCATTGTGACCGCCGCCGGGCGTACTTGAGTCGGTAGCCTCCGTTAGCTGACGCTACCTGGCGCTCGTCAGACACTACCTGGCGCTAGCCCTTGATAAATAAGGCCCATAGTCACAGCAAACGGCTCTGATTGGATGAAAGCCTGCGCAAGCGCCATTGGACCAGATAGAGGTGAACTTTTCTCCCAATTCAGGATGCTCCTAGGACGTGAAAATAAAGCCCGGGAAAGTCTAAATCCTGGGTTTTGTTTTAAAATAATATGTGCACAGCGCTGGCACCAATGCATGCTGTCGCAATGCTGGCATTTGATTAGAGGCACATTAATTCTTGTTATCACCACCATAGGGCTGTTTTTTTTGGGTGGAAATGCTTTAATGTAGATTATTTTTTCAAGTATCTTTTCTCATGCTGCAAATGCCGAGAAATATGTTTGCCAAAAGCAAGATGTGCGGGGGTGTTTTTCCTGGTTTAAAAAAAAGATAGGAGCACCGCCCCCTGCCAAAGTCAATCAGCCCGGGCACCAGGCATAGGGGCTGGTAACCCAGGGCTCAGGGGCTGACCGTAATGTAATTACAGGCAGTGAGATTTCACTTCTGAGGATTCCTCCCATGTGACTAAATACTTCATTGAAGTGGAGGGTCCACAGCACCCCCTGGAATAGCAACAGACCCATACAGAAGGGTATAGGAAGGATCGTAGCTAGGGAGGGCAGGGGGCCCCGGGTACAGCAAGTCAGGGGTGTGCCAAACGGGGGCCTGAGCACATGTGGGGAGCGCTATTTTGAATCTTTGCCCCGGATGCCAGAAAGCCTAAGTACTCCTCTGGGTATAAGAGCTGGTAAAATGGCAGGGGCTGGCCGTTTGGCCGCTGAGCCCTGGGTTACCAGCCGCAATGCCTAAGTTGGCTGGCTCAAGGTGGGGGTGGGAGGTGTGTTATATATCTTTTAGATTTTTTTCATTTTTAATTGAAAAAAAAATTCGAATCCATGACATTTTTAATGACAAAAGCCATAAAACACATACTCGTGAGAGTCGACTGTAAAACTCTCAAGCGAGTCAGGAATATTACTCTCGTCTGGCTTTCTCTCACACTATCACAGGTGCAAGGTTGTTTTACATGAATCCTATGAGATATTTAAGTGAGAGAAATTTCCTCACGCGAGAATGATTAAGCACTGAATTAGGCATGTCCTGCTGTGTGTATCCCCCATAAACATGTTTCCATGGTAGAGCATGCTCAGCCAATCAGCGGCGCTGGTTCCATTCAGATTTCTTTTGCTGCTTGGAGCTCAGAGCGGCAAGGAAACATGAATGGAGCAAGAACCACCAACCGCATCTCCGCTTGCCTCTTTGCTGTTTCAGTCTTTAATTAGCTGCATCTAATTGAATTAAAAGACAGTATGAGCCATTAAAGAGCCCCATTTAATGTTTGCACCAGGGCCCCATCACATTTAATTACGCCACTGTCCAGGAGGGTTCCACACAGCGGGGGACCTTGAATTGGGATGCCCCTGGAACCCCTCTGCCTCTCCCTCTTCCCCGAGCCCTGGCATAGGATGACTAAGTGTCTTATAGACTCTAGGGGGCGCACTTTAACCTTGGGGACTAGATGACCTCGTCCTGACACCAGTAACACATTATACATACCTTCAAACTTTTCAGGGTGGAAAAGAGGGACAATTGTTGAATTAGGCCACATCCCTCATTGAGGAATGGATAGGAAGTAACAGTTACAACAATAGAAACACTTTTAATAGGCAAATGAATCATTTATTACTGCAGATCTGCATGTTACACCTCAAAGAGGGACAGTATGTAAATGAAGCCACACCCCTCATTAAGGGATGGATGAAGCCATGCCCCCTCATTGAGGGATGGATGAAGCCACACCCCCTAATTGAGGGATGGATAGGAGATACATTGTAACAGTTACAACAAGAGAAACACTTTGAATAGGTGAATAAACCTATTTATTGATGCAGATCTGCATGTTACACCTCACAGAGGGACAAATGGGAACAACGAGGGACACGGGGACATGGGCTCCAAAGAGGGACAGTCCATCCAAATCAGGGACACTTTGGAGGTATGCATTATCACTGTAGAATAGGCTCTAAACTTACCTCATCGGAGGACAGGGCGAGGGAGTGCGACCGCTCCGCTAACTTTATTTCTGCCACAAGGCTGCTCAGCTCCGCCGAACTGGTGCTGGGGCTGAAGTCATCGCTCAGTGCGACATTCTGGAAACACAAACCCGACACAACTGGTTACAATCTTGTCATGTGACACACATCAGGCCAATGGCTTCACTTACAGTATAGTTAATGCTTTATCTTCCACCAGCCTTTTAGAATAGAGCTAGTGGCTGTCGCTTTAAATATTTTACATTTAGGAGAATAAAGCCAAACCAGCCAGTTTTGCCCTAGTTTGTATATATATATATATATATATATATATATATATATATATATTTATACGTGTGTGTGTGTGTGTGTGTGTGTGTGTGTGTGTATATATACCGAATTCTTCATTTTTCACCCTATAAGACGCACCATTTCCCCCAAAGTGTGTGTGTGTGTGTGTGTGTGTGGTGGGGGGGGGGGATGTCAGTGCATCTTATTGGGTGACGTTGCATAAGTAATAAAGAGAGTGTTTTCCTTAAAAAGCCACAGCACTACATTCCCCATCCTGGGATGTATTTTGGGATGTGTGGTGGGCTGTATGGTGGGCCGTGGGGGGGGTGGGGTGGGCCTTGTGGTGGGATGTGTGGTGGGCCATGGGGTGGGCCGTGGGGTGGGATGTGTGGTGGGCCGTGGGGTGGGATGTGTGGTGGGCCGTGGGGTGGGATGTGTGGTGGGCCAGGGGGTAGGATGTGTGGTGGGCCGTGGGGTGGGATGTGTGGTGGGTCGTGGGGTGGGATGTGTGGTGGGTCGTGGGGTGGGATGTGTGGTGGGCCAGGGGGAAGGATGTGTGGTGGGCCGTGGGATGTGTGGTGGGTCGTGGGGTGGGCCGGGCCGTGGGGTGGGCTGTGGGGTGGGATGTGTGGTGGGCCGTGGGGTGGGATGCGTGGTGGGCCATGGGGTGGGCTGTGTGGTGAGATGTGTGGTGGGCCATGGGGTGGGATGTGTGGTGGGCCATGGGGTGGGATGTGTGGTGGGCCGTGGGAGGGGATGTATGGTGGGCTGTGGGGTGGGATGTGTGGTGCATTGTGGGGTAGGATGTGTGGTGGGATGTATGGTGAGATGTATGGGCTGTATGGTGAGATGCATGTTGGGATGTATGGTGAGATGTGTGAGGAGATGTATGGTCAGATGTGTGGTGGGCTGTATAGTGGAAGGTATGTTGGGATGTATGGTGGGATATGTAGTGGCATGAGTGGTGGGCTGTATGGTGGGATTTGTGGTGGGATGTGTGGTGACATGTGTGGCGGGATGTATGGAGGGATATATGGTGAGCTGTGTCGTGGGGTGGGATGTGTGGTGGGCCAGGGGGTAGGATGTGTGGTGGGCCGTGGGGTGGGATGTGTGGTGGGCCGTGGGGTGGGATGTGTGGTGGGCCGTGGGGTGGGATGTGTGGTGGGCCGTGAGGTGGGATGTGTGGTGGGCCGTGGGGTGGGATGTGTGGTGGGCCGTGGGGTGGGATGTGTGGTGGGCCAGGGGGTAGGATGTGTGGTGGGCCGTGGGGTGGGATGTGTGGTGGGCCGTGGGGTGGGATGTGTGGTGGGCCGTGGGGTGGGATGTGTGGTGGGCCGTGAGGTGGGATGTGTGGTGGGCCGTGGGGTGGGACGTGTGGTGGGCCGTGGGATGGGATGTATGGTGGGCTGTGGGGTGGGATGTGTGGTGCATTGTGGGGTAGGATGTGTGGTGGGATGTATGGTGAGATGTATGGGCTGTATGGTGAGATGCATGTTGGGATGTATGGTGAGATGTGTGAGGAGATGTATGGTCAGATGTGTGGTGGGCTGTATAGTGGAAGGTATGTTGGGATGTGTGGTGAGATATGTAGTGGCATGGGTGGTGGGCTGTATGGTGGGATTTGTGGTGGGATGTGTGGTGACATGTGTGGCGGGATGTATGGAGGGATATATGGTGAGCTGTATGGTGGCATGTATGGTGGGGGTGTATGTTGGGATGTCTGGTAGGATGAATGGTGGGATATATGTTGAGCTGTATGGTGGGATGTGTGGTGGGCTGTATGTTAGGATGTATGGTGGAAGGTATGTTGGGATGTATGTTGGGATGTGAGATGGGATATATGGTGAGATGTATATTGGGATATATGGTGGGCTGAATGGTGGGATTTGTGGTGGGGGTGTATGTTGGGATGTATGGTAAGTGAGCTGTATGGTGGGATGTATGGTGGGCTGTATGTTGGGATGTAGGGTGAAAGTTATGATGGGATGTATGTTGGGTTGTATGTTAGGATGTATGGTGAGCTGTATGGTGGGGTGTATGTTGGGATGTATGTTGGGATGTGTGGTGGAAGTTATGTTGGGATGTATGGTTGGTTGTATGTTAGGATGTATGGTGAGCTGTATGGTGGGGGTGTATATTGGGATGTATGGTGAGTGAGCTGTATGTTGGAATGTGTGGTGAGCTGTATGGTGCAAGGTATGTTGGGATGTATGCTGGGCTGTGTGGTGGGATGTGTGGTGGGCTGTATGTTAGGATATATGGAGAGCTTTATGGTGGGATATATGTTAGGATGTATGTTAGGATGTATGGTGGGATGTATGATGGGGTGTATGTTGGGAATTGTGATGGGATGTATGGTGGGCTGTATGTTAGGATGTATGTTGGGATGTATGGTGGAAGGTATGTTTGGATGTGTGGTGGGCTGTATGTTAGGATATATGGTGAGCTTTATGGTGGGATATATGTAAGGATGTATGGTGGGATGTATGTTAGGATGTATGGTGGGATGTATGAAGGGGGGGAATGTGTGGGAATTGTGATGGGATGTATGGTCGGATGTATGTTAGGATTTATGGTGGGATATATGGTGAGCTGTATGGTGGGATGTATGGTGGGATATATGGTGAGCTGTATGTTAGGATGTCTGGTGGGATATATGGTGAGCTGTATGTTGGGATGTATGGTGGGATGTGTGGTGAGCTGTATGGTGGGATGTATGGTGGGATATATGGTGAGCTGTATGTTGGGATGTATGGTGGGATGTGTGGTGAGCTGTATGTTAGAATATATGGTGAGCTTTATGGTGGGATATATGTAAGGATGTATGGTGGGATGTATGTTAGGATGTATAATGGGGTGTATGTTGTGAATTGTGATGGGATGTATGGTCAGATGTATGTTAGGATGTCTGGTGGGATATATGGTGAGCTGTATGGTGGGATATATGGTGAGCTGTATGTTGGGATGTATGGTGGGATGTGTGGTGAGCTGTATGTTAGGATGTATGCTGAGAGGTGAGTTGGACAGCAGGAGAACCAACATTGAGACATGTTGAGAAATACTTAATGAGATACTGTACCACACGACACGGGTTGCGGACAATGGCCGGCCAGAAATAGAAGCACTGTGTGAGAGAAACAGCAGATGGGATGAGTTAGACAAGTAATGAGTATGGAGACGGCGGCAGACAGACATGGAGGAGGTGACAGCATGCTGGGAGAAGGTCACTGCAAATACTCGTACACAGGGCTGACACAAGATACTGAGACAAGGGCCTCAAATTACTAAAATATCTCATGATAGCACCATCACACGAGTGATTGCTCGGCTGAGGAAGGGGCTGCAGGCCCCGAAACGTTCCACTTTGAGAACGATCACAAGCCTGATAAGGACCTTACAATTGCAGGGATAATAACACTATCCACACCAGTTTCATTGTACCTATTTTCTGTGCTGTTATTGAATGACATTGCAATGCTGTTTACTGATGATATAAGATGTCAATGCTGCTGCTAATTGTGCATCACAGCATCCAGACAAGCAGGGCCGGTGTCAGCACCTGCAAGGTGGGGCAGCTGCCGGGGGCCCCACCAGGGCCGGCCTTGGGGTGTGTGATGACGCCTGACCGGCGTCGGACTGGGAGGGCACCCCCACAGCTGGTGCCCACATCTCCTCGAATGGTGGGGTTCCACACAACAGGGCATCTATATTTAGATTCCAGGGGAGGAAGTGCTGGGTTTTGTTCTGCTTTTAAGCTGATTTCCTATCCCTGGAGTATCCCAATCTGTGATACCCTACTGTGTGAAACCCCCTGGGATCGCTGGCATACCCACTATGCAATCAATTCCATAACCCCGGAGTTTTGGTCCGCTTTACAGGGGAATCTCAATTTGGGAGGGCCCTGTTTGTGGAAGAACCCCCCTGGTTAGGACGTTAACTCAAACTGGCGACCCCACAGTGCATTCACCAGTTTGAGGAAAGTAATGAACAAAGGGGGGGGGAGGGGTCACACACAGGGGCATCCAAAATCAGGAGAATCTAGATTCCTTTAGACTCTGAGGTCAGGCTTAAAGGGGTTTGGTGCGCTTCAAAGGAGACCAAAACTAGAGTTTTAGCCCAAATAACATGATCCTTAGGGGGCATCCAGATTTGGGATGTCCCTCGGTGATGTGACATGACTCTTAATGAGTGGGGCTGGGAGGGGGGGAATGAGAAAAGATATAAACTGTTTCTGTACTGTTTCTGGTTCATTTAATCCCAGGGAGCAACATTTTTTCTGATAAACAGATAGGCACTATACTGATTGGAGATTTTCTCAAGTTTGGGCTTATATCATATCCACCAGTATAAGATACCTATCTGGGATATTCGTGTTTGTCCATTGTGAAATTTGTATACAAGTTCTGATTAGCTGATTGACACTTGTTTTTGTTTTGTATATATTTCAATACAACACGTGATACTTTCTGAACAAAAATATTGGTGTGGTGTGCATTACTGATTTTGGGCATTTGGTATCTGCATTTCTGGTGGGGCTGGGAGGGGGGAATAAGAGGGGCATGGAGGGGGAAAATGAGTGGGGCTAGGAGGGGGGATGAGTGGGGCTGGGAGGAGGGGAATGAGTGGGGCTGGGAGGCGGAAAATGAGTGGGGCTGGGAGGGGGGATGAGTGGGGCTGGGAGGGGGGATGAGTAGGGCTGGAAGGGGGGAATGAGTGGGGCTGGGAGGGGGGGATGAGTAGGGCTGGAAGGGGGGAATGAGTGGGGCTGGGAGGGGGGGATGAGTAGGGCTGGGAGGAAGGGGATGAATGGGGCTGGGAGAGGGGAGGGATGAGTGGGGCTGGGAGGGGAGGAGGAATGAGTGGGGCTGGGAGGGAGGATGAGTGGGGCTGGGAGGGGGGATGAGTGGGGCTGGAGGAAGGGATGAGTAGAGCTGGGAGGGGGTGCAGGAGTGGGGCTGGGAGGGGGGGATGAGTGGGGCTGGGAGGGGGGAATGAGTGGGGCTGGGGGGGATGAGTAGGGCTGGGGGGGAATGAGTGGGGCTGGGAGGGGGGGGAATGATTGGGGCTGGGAGGGGGGGAATGAGTGGGGCTGGGAGGGGGGGAATGAGTGGGGCTGGGGGGGATGAGTGGGGCTGGGAGGGGGGGATGAGTAGGGCTGGGAGGGGGGGAATGAGTAGGGCTGGGAGGGGGGGGGAATGAGTAGGGCTGGGAGGGGGGGGAATGAGTAGGGCTGGGAGGGGGGGGAATGAGTAGGGCTGGAAGGGGGGGAATGAGTAGGGCTGGGAGGGGGGGGAATGAGTAGGGCTGGGAGGGGGGGGGAATGAGTGGGGCTGGGAGGGGGTGGATGAGTGGGGATGGGAGGGGGTGGATGAGTGGGGATGGGAGGGGGTGGATGAGTGAGGCTGGGAGGGGGTGGATGAGTGGGGCTGGGAGTGGGGTGGATGAGTGGGGCTGGGAGGGGGTGGATGAGTGGGGCTGGGAGTGGGGTGGATGAGTGGGGCTGGGAGGGGGTGGATGAGTGGGGCTGGGAGTGGGGTGGATGAGTGGGGCTGGGAGGGGGTGGATGAGTGGGGCTGGGAGGGGGGGGATGAGTGGGGCTGGAAGGGGGTGGATGAGTGAGGATGGGAGGGGGTGGATGAGTGGGGCTGGAAGGGGGTGGATGAGTGGGGATGGGAGGGGGTGGATGAGTGGGGCTGGAAGGGGGTGGATGAGTGAGGATGGGAGGGGGTGGATGAGTGGGGCTGGAAGGGGGTGGATGAGTGGGGCTGGGAGGGGGTGGATGAGTGGGGCTGGGAGGGGGGTGGATGAGTGGGGCTGGGAGGGGGTGGATGAGTGGGGCTGGAAGGGGGTGGATGAGTGGGGATGGGAGGGGGTGGATGAGTGGGGCTGGAAGGGGGTGGATGAGTGAGGATGGGAGGGGGTGGATGAGTGGGGCTGGAAGGGGGTGGATGAGTGGGGCTGGGAAGGGGGTGGATGAGTGGGGCTGGGAGGGGGGTGGATGAGTGGGGCTGGGAGTGGGGTGGATGAGTGGGGCTGGGAGGGGGTGGATGAGTGGGGCTGGAAGGGGGTGGATGAGTGAGGATGGGAGGGGGTGGATGAGTGGGGCTGGAAGGGGGTGGATGAGTGGGGCTGGGAGGGGGGTGGATGAGTGGGGCTGGGAGTGGGGTGGATGAGTGGGGCTGGAAGGGGGTGGATGAGTGAGGATGGGAGGGGGTGGATGAGTGAGGCTGGGAGTGGGGTGGATGAGTGGGGCTGGGAGCGGGGTGGATGAGTGGGGCTGGAAGGGGGTGGATGAGTGAGGCTGGGAGTGGGGTGGATGAGTGGGGCTGGGAGTGGGGTGGATGAGTGGGGCTGGAAGGGGGTGGATGAGTGGGGCTGGGAGCGGGGTGGATGAGTGGGGCTGGGAGGGGGTGGATGAGTGAGGCTGGGAGTGGGGTGGATGAGTGGGGCTGGGAGCGGGGTGGATGAGTGGGGCTGGAAGGGGGTGGATGAGTGAGGCTGGAAGGGGGTGGATGAGTGGGGCTGGGAGGGGGTGGATGAGTGGGGCTGGAAGGGGGTGGATGAGTGAGGCTGGGAGGGGGTGGATGAGTGGGGCTGGAAGGGGGTGGATGAGTGAGGCTGGGAGTGGGGTGGATGAGTGGGGCTGGGAGTGGGGTTGATGAGTGGGGCTGGGAGCGGGGTGGATGAGTGGGGCTGGGAGGGGGGGGATGAGTGGGGCTGGGAGCGGGGTGGATGAGTGGGGCTGGGAGCGGGGTGGATGAGTGGGGCTGGGAGGGGGGGGATGAGTGGGGCTGGGAGGGGGGGGGATGAGTGGGGCTGGGAGCGGGGTGGATGAGTGGGGCTGGAAGGGGGTGGATGAGTGAGGCTGGAAGGGGGTGGATGAGTGGGGCTGGAAGGGGGTGGATGAGTGGGGCTGGAAGGGGGTGGATGAGTGGGGCTGGAAGGGGGTGGATGAGTGGGGCTGGGAGCGGGGTGGATGAGTGGGGCTGGGAGGGGGTGGATGAGTGAGGCTGGGAGTGGGGTGGATGAGTGGGGCTGGAAGGGGGTGGATGAGTGGGGCTGGGAGTGGGGGGGATGAGTGGGGCTGGGAGTGAGGGGGATGAGTGAGGCTGGGAGGGGGTGGATGAGTGGGGCTGGGAGGGGGGGGATGAGTGGGGCTGGAAGGGGGTGGATGAGTGGGGCTGGGAGGGGGGTGGATGAGTGGGGCTGGGAGGGGGTGGATGAGTGAGGCTGGGAGTGGGGTGGATGAGTGGGGCTGGGAGTGGGGTGGATGAGTGGGGCTGGGAGTGGGGTGGATGAGTGGGGCTGGGAGCGGGGTGGATGAGTGGGGCTGGGAGTGGGGTGGATGAATGGGGCTGGGAGGGTGTGGATGAGTGAGGCTGGGAGGGGGTGGATGAGTGGGGATGGGAAGAAAGTGTATGAGTTGGGCTGGGAGGGGATGGATGAGCAGGGCTGGGTAAGTGAATTTTGGAGAAGGGTGGGTGAGTGGTAGCGGTGGAATGTAACCTGCATCTGCATCATTAACCACAGCGTTGGTGGGAGACCCCAATAGACCCCAGCCCTCAATGCTAAAGCCCCGGCATCATGGTTGGGGGTGTGGTTCCTCAGCAAGGATGTCTCGTGCCGATAGCTTAACCTCCAGTTATCCCTCCTAGCATTGGCTAAGAGAAGGATGGCCCTGGACACTGTATAACTGTATATACTGCTGGTCTATGGGAGGTTCTTTAAAAAATTGAAACCATTGCACATGGGCGTAGGCCTCCCTTTAACCTAATGACCCAAAGACCTGGCAATAAGATATTTGCTATAAAAGTACAAACATTGTCATTTCATTTATATTGTAGAATAAATGTATTTTCATAGCCTTAATGGCCAATTAAAAACAATAAAGCAAATACTGCCACCGTTCATTGTCTGTTAATAATATCCTTGTGGTTATATTCAATCTGTCCACAAGATGGCAGACTTGCACAAGTTTCGATCCACCTTCATCAATGCCAATTGTGGATAACACAGTAATACGATGTAATCAAACATTATGTCATGGAACTATTTATATACATCTGTAAATATAAATATAATCACATTAATCCGGACCTTCACCCTGAATAAGAGCCTATTTTATATGTTTCCCACACCCTGTACATACAGATTGCTCACATTAATCCGGACCTTCACCCTGAATAAGAGTCTATCTTATATGTTTCCCCCACCCTGTACATACAGATTGCTCACATTAATCCGGACCTTCACCCTGAATAAGAGCCTATTTTATATGTTTCCCCCACCCTGTACATACAGATTGCTCACATTAATCCGGACCTTCACCCTGAATAAGAGCCTATCTTATATGTTTCCCCCACCCTGTACATACAGATTGCCCACATTAATCCGGACCTTCACCCTGAATAAGAGCCTATCTTATATGTTTCCCACACCATGTACATACAGATTGCCCACATTAATCCGGACCTTCACCCTGAATAAGAGCTTTTCTTATATGTTTCCCACACCATGTACATACAGATTGCCCACATTAATCCGGACCTTCACCCTGAATAAGAGCCTATCTTATATGTTTCCCACACCATGTACATACAGATTGCCCACATTAATCCGGACCTTCACCATGAATAAGAGCCTATCTTATATGTTTCCCACACCATGTACATACAGATTGCCCACATTAATCCGGACCCTCACCCTGAATAAGAGCCTATCTTATATGTTTCCCACACCCTGTAAATACAGATTGCTCACATTTATCCGGACCTTCACCCTGAATAAGAGCCTATCTTATATGTTTCCCACACCATGTACATACAGATTGCCCACATTAATCCGGACCTTCACCCTGAATAAGAGCCTATCTTATATGTTTCCCACACCATGTACATACAGATTGCCCACATTAATCCGGACCTTCACCCTGAATAAGAGCCTGTCTTATATGTTTCCCACACCCTGTACATACAGATTGCTCACATTTATCCGGACCTTCACCCTGAATAAGAGCCTATCTTATATGTTTCCCACACCATGTACATACAGATTGCTCACATTAATCCGGACCTTCACCCTGAATAAGAGCCTATCTTATATGTTTCCCACACCATATACATACAGATTGCCCACATTAATCCGGACCTTCACCCTGAATAAGAGCCTATCTTATATGTTTCCCACACCATGTACATACAGATTGCCCACATTAGACCGGACCTTCACCCTGAATAAGAGTCTATCTTATATGTTTCCCACACCCTGTACATACAGATTGCTCACATTTATCCGGACCTTCACCCTGAATAAAAGCATATCTTATATGTTTCCCACACCCTGTACATACAGATTGCCCACATTAATCCGGACCTTCACCCTGAATAAGAGCCTATTTTATATGTTTCCCCCACCCTGTACATACAGATTGCTCACATTAATCCGGACCTTCACCCTGAATAAGAGTCTATCTTATATGTTTCCCCCACCCTGTACATACAGATTGCTCACATTAATCCGGACCTTCACCCTGAATAAGAGCCTATTTTATATGTTTCCCCCACCCTGTACATACAGATTGCTCACATTAATCCGGACCTTCACCCTGAATAAGAGCCTATCTTATATGTTTCCCCCACCCTGTACATACAGATTGCCCACATTAATCCGGATCTTCACCCTGAATAAGAGCCTATCTTATATGTTTCCCACACCATGTACATACAGATTGCCCACATTAATCCGGACCTTCACCCTGAATAAGAGCCTATCTTATATGTTTCCCACACCATGTACATACAGATTGCCCACATTAATCCGGACCTTCACCCTGAATAAGAGCCTATCTTATATGTTTCCCACACCATGTACATACAGATTGCCCACATTAATCCGGACCTTCACCATGAATAAGAGCCTATCTTATATGTTTCCCACACCATGTACATACAGATTGCCCACATTAATCCGGACCCTCACCCTGAATAAGAGCCTATCTTATATGTTTCCCACACCCTGTAAATACAGATTGCTCACATTTATCCGGACCTTCACCCTGAATAAGAGCCTATCTTATATGTTTCCCACACCATGTACATACAGATTGCCCACATTAATCCGGACCTTCACCCTGAATAAGAGCCTATCTTATATGTTTCCCACACCATGTACATACAGATTGCCCACATTAATCCGGACCTTCACCCTGAATAAGAGCCTGTCTTATATGTTTCCCACACCCTGTACATACAGATTGCTCACATTTATCCGGACCTTCACCCTGAATAAGAGCCTATCTTATATGTTTCCCACACCATGTACATACAGATTGCCCACATTAATCCGGACCTTCACCCTGAATAAGAGCCTATCTTATATGTTTCCCACACCATATACATACAGATTGCCCACATTAATCCGGACCTTCACCCTGAATAAGAGCCTATCTTATATGTTTCCCACACCATGTACATACAGATTGCCCACATTAGACCGGACCTTCACCCTGAATAAGAGCCTATCTTATATGTTTCCCACACCCTGTACATACAGATTGCTCACATTTATCCGGACCTTCACCCTGAATAAGAGCCTATCTTATATGTTTCCCACACCCTGTACATACAGATTGCCCACATTAATCCGGACCTTCACCCTAAATAAGAGCCTATCTTATGTTTCCCACACCATGTACATACAGATTGCCCACATTAATCCGGACCTTCACCCTGAATAAGAGCCTATCTTATATGTTTCCCACACCATGTACATACAGATTGCCCACATTAATCCGGACCTTCACCCTGAATAAGAGCCTATCTTATATGTTTCCCACACCATGTACATACAGATTGCCCACATTAATCCGGACCTTCACCCTGAATAAGAGCCTATCTTATATGTTTCCCACACCATGTACATACAGATTGCCCACATTAATCCGGACCTTCACCATGAATAAGAGCCTATCTTATATGTTTCCCACACCATGTACATACAGATTGCCCACATTAATCCGGACCCTCACCCTGAATAAGAGCATATCTTATATGTTTCCCACACCCTGTAAATACAGATTGCTCACATTTATCCGGACCTTCACCCTGAATAAGAGCCTATCTTATATGTTTCCCACACCATGTACATACAGATTGCCCACATTAATCCGGACCTTCACCCTGAATAAGAGCCTATCTTATATGTTTCCCACACCATGTACATACAGATTGCCCACATTAATCCGGACCTTCACCCTGAATAAGAGCCTATCTTATATGTTTCCCACACCATGTACATACAGATTGCTCACATTAATCCAGACCTTCACCCTGAATAAGAGTCTATCTTATATGTTTCCCACACCCTGTACATACAGATTGCCCACATTAATCCGGACCTTCACCCTGAATAAGAGCCTATCTTATATGTTTCCCACACCATGTACATACAGATTGCCCACATTAATCCGGACCTTCACCCTGAATAAGAGCCTATCTTATATGTTTCCCACACCATGTACATACAGATTGCCCACATTAATCCGGACCTTCACCCTGAATAAGAGCCTATCTTATATGTTTCCCACACCATGTACATACAGATTGCCCACATTAATCCGGACCTTCACCCTGAATAAGAGCCTATCTTATATGTTTCCCACACCATGTACATACAGATTGCCCACATTAATCCGGACCTTCACCATGAATAAGAGCCTATCTTATATGTTTCCCACACCATGTACATACAGATTGCCCACATTAATCCGGACCCTCACCCTGAATAAGAGCATATCTTATATGTTTCCCACACCCTGTAAATACAGATTGCTCACATTTATCCGGACCTTCACCCTGAATAAGAGCCTATCTTATATGTTTCCCACACCATGTACATACAGATTGCCCACATTAATCCGGACCTTCACCCTGAATAAGAGCCTATCTTATATGTTTCCCACACCATGTACATACAGATTGCCCACATTAATCCGGACCTTCACCCTGAATAAGAGCCTATCTTATATGTTTCCCACACCATGTACATACAGATTGCTCACATTAATCCAGACCTTCACCCTGAATAAGAGTCTATCTTATATGTTTCCCACACCCTGTACATACAGATTGCCCACATTAATCCGGACCTTCACCCTGAATAAGAGCCTATCTTATATGTTTCCCACACCATGTACATACAGATTGCCCACATTAATCCGGACCTTCACCCTGAATAAGAGCCTATCTTATATGTTTCCCACACCCTGTACATACAGATTGCTCACATTTATCCGGACCTTCACCCTGAATAAGAGCCTATCTTATATGTTTCCCACACCATGTACATACAGATTGCCCACATTAATCCGGACCTTCACCCTGAATAAGAGCCTATCTTATATGTTTCCCACACCATGTACATACAGATTGCCCACATTAATCCGGACCTTCACCCTGAATAAGAGCCTATCTTATATGTTTCCCACACCATGTACATACAGATTGCCCACATTAATCCGGACCTTCACCCTGAATAAGAGCCTATCTTATATGTTTCCCACACCATGTACATACAGATTGCCCACATTAATCCGGACCTTCACCATGAATAAGAGCCTATCTTATATGTTTCCCACACCATGTACATACAGATTGCCCACATTAATCCGGACCCTCACCCTGAATAAGAGCCTATCTTATATGTTTCCCACACCCTGTAAATACAGATTGCTCACATTTATCCGGACCTTCACCCTGAATAAGAGCCTATCTTATATGTTTCCCACACCATGTACATACAGATTGCCCACATTAATCCGGACCTTCACCCTGAATAAGAGCCTATCTTATATGTTTCCCACACCATGTACATACAGATTGCCCACATTAATCCGGACCTTCACCCTGAATAAGAGCCTATCTTATATGTTTCCCACACCATGTACATACAGATTGCTCACATTAATCCAGACCTTCACCCTGAATAAGAGTCTATCTTATATGTTTCCCACACCCTGTACATACAGATTGCCCACATTAATCCGGACCTTCACCCTGAATAAGAGCCTATCTTATATGTTTCCCACACCATGTACATACAGATTGCCCACATTAATCCGGACCTTCACCCTGAATAAGAGCCTATCTTATATGTTTCCCACACCCTGTACATACAGATTGCTCACATTTATCCGGACCTTCACCCTGAATAAGAGCCTATCTTATATGTTTCCCACACCATGTACATACAGATTGCCCACATTAATCCGGACCTTCACCCTGAATAAGAGCCTATCTTATATGTTTCCCACACCATGTACATACAGATTGCCCACATTAATCCGGACCTTCACCCTGAATAAGAGCCTATCTTATATGTTTCCCACACCATGTACATACAGATTGGCCACATTAATCCGGACCTTCACCCTGAATAAGAGTCTATCTTATATGTTTCCGCACACCTTGTACATACAGATTGCCCACATTAATCCGGACCTTCACCCTGAATAAGAGCCTATCTTATATGTTTCCCCACACCATGTACATACAGATTGCCCACATTAATCCGGACCTTCACCCTGAATAAGAGCCTATCTTATATGTTTCCCCACACCCTGTACATACAGATTGCCCACATTAATCCGGACCTTCACCCTGAATAAGAGCCTATCTTATATGTTTCCCTACACCTTGTACATACAGATTGCCCACATTAATCCGGACCTTCACCCTGAATAAGAGCCTATCTTATATGTTTCCCACACCCTGTACATACAGATTGCCCACATTAATCCGGACCTTCACCCTGAATAAGAGCCTATCTTATATGTTTCCCTACACCTTGTACATACAGATTGCCCACATTAATCCGGACCTTCACCCTGAATAAGAGCCTATCTTATATGTTTCCCCACACCTTGTACATACAGATTGCCCACATTAATCCGGACCTTCACCCTGAATAAGAGCCTATCTTATATGTTTCCCACACCCTGTACATACAGATTGCTCACATTTATCCGGACCTTCACCCTGAATAAGAGCCTATCTTATATGTTTCCCACACCATGTACATACAGATTGCCCACATTAATCCGGACCTTCACCCTGAATAAGAGCTTATCTTATATGTTTCCCACACCATGTACATACAGATTGCCCACATTAATCCGGACCTTCACCCTGAATAAGAGCCTATCTTATGTTTCCCCACACCATGTACATACAGATTGCCCACATTAATCCGGACCTTCACCCTGAATAAGAGCCTATCTTATATGTTTCCCCACACCTTGTACATACAGATTGCCCACATTAATCCGGACCTTCACCCTGAATAAGAGCCTATCTTATATGTTTCCCCACACCATGTACATACAGATTGCCCACATTAATCCGGACCTTCACCCTGAATAAGAGCCTATCTTATATGTTTCCCCACACCTTGTACATACAGATTGCCCACATTAATCCGGACCTTCACCCTGAATAAGAGCCTATCTTATATGTTTCCCCACACCCTGTACATACAGATTGCCCACATTAATCCGGACCTTCACCCTGAATAAGAGTCTATCTTATATGTTTCCCACACCCTGTACATACAGATTACTCACATTAATCCGGACCTTCACCCTGAATAAGAGCCTTTCTTATATGTTTCCCACACCCTGTACATACAGATTGCCCACATTAATCCGGACCTTCACCCTGAATAAGAGCCTATCTTATATGTTTCCCCACACCTTGTACATACAGATTGCCCACATTAATCCGGACCTTCACCCTGAATAAGAGCCTATCTTATATGTTTCCCCACACCCTGTACATACAGATTGCCCACATTAATCCGGACCTTCACCCTGAATAAGAGTCTATCTTATATGTTTCCCCCCCTGTACATACAGATTACTCACATTAATCCGGACCCTCACCCTGAATAAGAGCCTATCTTATATGTTTCCCACACCCTGTACATACAGATTGTCCACATTAAAAATAATCCTACCTGCATCTACTGCATGTTATGAGCCTTTAAGCACCCAGGATGGAAGCTCATGGAGCATCAGGCAGCCTGCAAACAGGAAGTGTCTTCTGACTGTGTCACTCTGAATTCTGGGATTGCTGACCTTTCCCTGACCCCAGCTCTGCTCTGTCTGTGCAAAGTACAGCTAAAACCCCGCCCCTGCACTTTATCCCGCTCTACTCTCCTCAGTAAGTGTGATGCTTCTGAGGCAAGATGGCGGCGCCCGTATCCTAAAGTCCTGAACAGAGTTGCAGCCCAGTGGGGGAAAGAATAATAAGTAAGCGACTAAAAACTTAAAATATATTAAATTTAGATGCTGGGAAATAGATTTTTAAGGGTTTGGGCTTTTCAATGAATCATGGTGAAGGTCCGGTTTAATGACACACCTTATCATTTTCATGGGCTCCACAACAATGTCATTACTAAGTAGGGGTAGCAACCTGGATTTAGTGTGATTAGCTGTTATAGTTTCCCATTTGGGCTGGACAATGCTGCAAAGAATTATGATATTTGAATAACCAGGGCTGGATTATGAGAAGGGTGCAAGGGACGCGCACCCCGGGGCCTCCACCACTTGCCCTGCAAAGGGGGCCTCCACCAATCTTTGGGTTATGGTCTGGTCCAGGAGGCTTTTCATTCTTTTGCCTGACGGGCCAGCAAACCTGCAGCCAAAGCCACCACAGGGCAGGACGGAGAGTCTAGAGCAGCAAAGCCGCCGCCAGCAACGCTCCAGTGATGGGTGCAGAGCTGTCACTGCACATAAGCCACCAAGCACAGCCGCTGGCAGCTCAATGCAGGGAACCAGCCGGGCGACTACACTACCCCCCACCCAGAATGGCAAAGCAGCAGCACCATCACAAGGGGGGCACAAGGGAATCCATCTGACCTTCCAGGAAGTAGGCGGGTGCCAGACAACCACCAATCAGTTACTTGGCTGGACTATTATTTTATACTGCATCTGGGGCGTGCAGCAGATTCTGTGCCCAGGGGCCTGCAACACACGTACTCCAGCCCTGTGAAGCCATTGTAAATGACATAGTGAATAGAATGTGCCATAAGATTCACCTTTGGTGTTGGATAGTGGTCACATGATCCGGGGCGGGGGGCTAGATGTCAGTTCGCCGCTGTCTGAGGTGGGCGCTCGTGGTTTGGCGCATCTCCGGGATACGAGCATGTTATTCCCCGCTCGTTCCATCTATAAAGCCGGAAATCGCGCCTATTCCAAGGCCGCGCCCATCGAGGCAACTCCGCCCCCTCGCCTCCCCCGGGGTACCCCCAATCTGCGATGCCCCGCAGTGTGAAACCCCCCAAGGACGTACGTCTTTCCGGGTCCAACGGCACATGCATGAGCTGGGGCTGCATCACCCTCTAGCAGGGCGCGTACCCGCGGCAGCCATTTGTGAATGGCGGGCGCGCTCCCTGTTAGAGGGAAGCGGGGGACGCAGCTGCCAGCGCTCTTGAATCGCTCGCATTACACAAGCTCCTGGACTAAGGGGCTCGAGTGGATCTAAGCTCACTTGTTTGTTTGGGTGACCTGGAGGGTTTCACACAGCGGGGGGCCCCAGATGCCCCGGGGGCAAGAACCAAAGCCCAGGACAGTCAAAATCCTGGGTTTTGGTCCACTTTAAAGAAACCCATAAAAAACGATTCCCGAGCATCTAAAATTATTATATTTTAAGTTTTTAGTCACTTACTTATTCTTTCCCCCACTGGGCTGCAACTCTGTTCAGGACTCTAGGATACGGGCGCCGCCATCTTCCTCCAGAAGCATCACATACTGAGGAGAGGGGGCAAAAGTGCAGGGGGCGGGGTCATAGCTGTGCTTTGCACAGACAGAGAAGAGTTGGGGTCAGGAAAAGGACAGCAATCCCAGAATGCAGAGTGGCAAAGTCAGAAGACACTTCCTGTCTGCAGGCAGCCTGAGACTCGAGGGGCAGCCATCTTGGATGTAAAAGGTTTAAACAATGCACTAGGTGTAGGTAGGGTGATTTTTTTTATGTGAGTAATCTGTATGTACAGGGGGGGAAACATATAAGATAGCCTCTTATGCAGGGTGAGGGTCCGAATTTATGTGAGCAATCCGTATGCACGGGGGGGAAACTAACAAGATAGGATCTTATTCAGGATGAGGGTCCGGATTAATGTGGGCAATATGTATGTACGGGGGGGGGGGGGACATACAGGATAGGCTCTTATTCAGGGTGAAGGTCCGGATTAATGTGGGCAATATGTATGTACGGGGGGGACATACAGGATAGGCTCTTATTCAGGGTAAAGGTCCGGATTGGATTAATGTGGGCAATCTGTATGTACAGGGGGGGAAACATACATGTATATATATATTGAGGCAGGGCAGGGAGATGAAGATAATTAGACAATGTGCAATGGCAATATTTACTTTAATGTTTTTAATTGGCCGCTGAGGCTAAGAAATGACATTTATTCTACATTATAAATAAAATAAAATGTTTGTACTTTTATAAGTCATAAGCAAAATGAGTGGGGAAAGCCCAAGAATTCCCCTCAGCCACACCGCACTTCCGCGCCACCATAGAAATCCAAAGCAATACAAATTTTTATTTTTTATGTTGTGCAAACACAAAAGACACAATTAAAATCCATTAAAAAACATAACACATGGAGGCTGATTCATTACTAGCGCCAGGTATCGGCAGATGAGCGTCTGTATAGCGGCGCTTAGAGTAACCGCTAGTAGATGCTGTAAACGGGTATTGGGCGCTGTAACAGAGCGTCTCGGTCGCTCTAGTAACCTGGTCGGCATTGATGAATGTGATGTATGTTGGGCGCTCTAACACCAGTACAGCGCTGCAGGGAGCGAAAGGTATCTCCAGCTCAGTGTGACCGACTCTCGGCGCTCCACACCATACTTATCAAAAAAGGACACACACACAGCGTCGGCGCTCTAAATCTGGTCGCTTGAGAATAGAGCGCCAGACGCTGTGTGATCAAAGTCTGTTTTTGAACACATATCCACCAGTAACAAAGCGAAAACACATGGAATGACATTGTTATAACACTGTGACATTAACACTTTAGTGCCAGACCTGTAATGACAATTCTCCATAAAAATGTAAATTATCAAAAAAATTTCCAAAAATAATTTAATCCAGCCCAGGAGAGTTGAAAAAAATATTTACTTATAATTAATATATTAATATATATATATATATATATATATATATATATATATATATATATATATATATATATATATATTATAGTATTAATAATATATATATATATATATATATATATATATATATATATATATATATATATATATATATATATACACACACAATACTATAATATATATATATATATATATATATATATATATATATATATATATATATATATATATTATAGTATTAATATTATATATATATATATATAATAAATATTATAATAAATAAATAATAATTACAAATAATAATAATAAAATAAATAAGTGAAATATAAATAAATAAATAATAATTAATATATATATATATTATAAATATTATAATAAATAAATACAAAATAATAATAATAATAATAATAATACAATAAATAATTAAATACTAATTAATACATATAATATAAATAATATAAATAATAAATAAATTAAAATAAATAAATACATATTATAATATTATATATATAATTAAATAGTTTGAGAGGACAAAAAAAATAGGATCAGTAAAGAGATTAGAAGGAACGTCCATTGAAATGTATGGGAGAGCGACAGGTAGCGACAGATAATACCAGGCGCTCTGGAAGCTAGAGCTCCGGCGCTATACGCTGAGCCGCCTGTAACGATGAATCAGTCGCTACATGGCGCTGTTAGAGTAGCTAACCAGAATCGCTTTCATAAATGTGGTTTTGCGTACAGTGCCCGGCGTTCACCAGATGCTGCCTGCCGCTACGAGGCGCTACCTGCCGCTATCCCTTCATGAATAACCCCCATAACCGACAACATATATTGTATGGGACACTGCACTATATAATCCCATCAAAGACAAAATCCTAGTAAACAATGGCCATATAACCCCTCCTAACATAGATCTATATTATTAAACAACAAATCCTCCCACAAAGTGCAAAGTGTACAAAAATAATAACCATGTGCAAAATGATACTAATATTAAAGCGCCAATAAACCACCTATTTCATCAATCTATAAATAATTACCTCCCTAAATCACTATCTCATCCTCTAATAGATCAATAAAGTGCCTGTGTTCAATAACTACCGTCCCTTTAAGGACATCTCTTAAGTGAAGCCAAACCCGGAGGGGAAAAAAGAGCCATAAATGACAAAAGTAAAGATAATAGTAACTATTTCCAATTGTAAACATTGCAGTGTCCGCCTCCCACGCGCTCCGTGATGGCTGACCCCCGTCACTTCATCAGGGCCAAGTGTGCTACTTTTATAACAAATATCCTATTGCGGTGCCTCTGTAAATTCAGTAAATTCCAGGGCTGATTTTTGGCCCCAGTCTGCCACCATTTCTAAGCACTGCATGTATTAAAGGGATGGTCCAGGCTAAGTTTAAAAGGAAATAATTGTTGACTTACCTGCCATGCAGAGGATTTAGCCTATTTCCTGTAGCCTAACACCTAGATTTTATTTATTCATGACCACCTATTTTTTTTTTGAAAGGTGGACCTATATCAGGGGCATAGCTAGGGGGGAGCGGGGGGGGGGGGCACGTGCCCCAGGTGCAGCAGGTCAGGGGGGCATTTTGAATGTTTGCCCTGTGTGCCAGAAGGCCTAGCTACTCCTCTGCCTATATTCACCCCCTCCCCCTTGCATTAGACTGGGTGGCACACACCAATGCTTGTGTGCGCAGGGGAGGATAGCTGCTCCTTGCTTTTCTTGCCTTTTCCCTGCTTCTTTGTTTACTGTAGGTCCACCTTTCAGTTCTAAAAAAAAAGAAATGAATGAATAAATAGAATCCAGGGTCTCGGCTGTAACTGCTTTAAATTGGATCCACAGCGATCGGCCCGGGAATCTATAAGATTGAATAAATCTATAAGATTCCCGGGCTGATCGATTCCCTCCCGCAGGGGCATCCAAGATCGGGATGCCCCACTGTGTGAACCCCCCCCCCCCCCGAGGTCGCCCATACACTTACCTTCAATCTATAAGATTGAGTAAATCTATGAGATTCCCGGGCTGATCGATTCCCTCCCGCAGGGGCATCCAAGACCAATGGCGCATGCGCGAGCCGCATCCCCGCTATCCCTCTATCAGGGGGCGCGTGTCTGCTCCAGGCAATTGTGAATGGCGGGCACGGGCACGCTCTCTGTTAGAGGGAAGCGGAAGATGCGTCTGCCAGTGTGCTCGGAGCCGCTCGCCTTAGACGACGTGATGTCAGCGGTTCCGAGCGCACTGATTGGACGAACAGCAGCGCATGCGCCGTAGGACTGGGTAGAGGTAAGTTGGTTTCGGTGACCCAGGGGGTTTCACACAGTGGGGCATCCCCGATCAGGCTGCCCCAGGGGCAAGGACCAAAACCCAGGATAGTCAAAATCCTGGGTTTTGGCCCACTTTAGAGGAATGCTCTGCATGGCAGGTAAGCAGACAATGATTTGTTGTTACACATGGAGGCTGATTCATTACTAGCGCCAGGTACCGGCAGATGAGCGTCTGTACAGAGGCGCTCAGAGCAACCGCTAGTAGTCGCTGTGATCGGCTATCGATCGCCGTACCAGAGCGTCTGAGTAGCTGTAGTAACCTGCCCGGCATTGATGAATTTGATGTATGTCTGTCGCTCTAACACCGGTATAGCGCTGCATGGGAGCGAACGGTAGCAACTGCTCAGTGTGACCGACTCTCACCATATTCATCAAAAAATCAGCCTCACACAGCGCCGGCACTCAAAATTGTTTTGCTGTAGCCCAGAGCGCCAGAAGCTGTGTGATTAAAGTCTGTTTTTGAACACATATCGACCAGTAACAAAGTTAAAACATACGGAATAACATTGAGGCCGATTCATTAATAGCGTCAGGTAGCGACAGATGAGCGACAGTAGCGGTATTTTCACAGCGCCCGCTAGTATTCGCTGTGCTTGGCCGTTGTTCGGTTGTTGACAGCGACTCAGTCGGTGTGCAGTAATGTTGAATACGGGGTTAGGAGTCGCTGTTTGACAGGTTCCGCGCTGTATGGGAGCGCATGACAGCGAATGGCCATAGCAAACGGCTCCCAGCATATTCATTAACAAATCACGCTCAAAAAATTCTCGCGCTGTGAAATGCATGTTTAAACCCCAGAGCGCTGGCGGCGATGGGTTAAAAGTAGTTTTTTAACCCCCAAACAACATTTTTGAAAAAAAAAAAAAAAGTTTTTAAAAACATTTTGTAATATGACTACATCAATATCAGACCTGTAATATCAATTCTGCACAATTTTTTTTTTTTTTTTTACCTTAAAAAAAATATCTAACATGGCAGAAGTGGTCCCAGAATTTTTGACATTTAAAAAAAAAAAAAAAAAAAAAAAACATTAATAGCAATTAATTATGAATATTTAAAGGTGAGGCTGGAATAATGATGAATGACTCGCTATCTGGCGCTCTGTCAGGATAAATGTGTGATTGCGGAGGGGAGCCGGCGTTCTCGTGGCGGTGAGCGTCATTACCGTTTGCTCACCATTCGCTACCTGGCGCTATCCCTTGTTAAATAAGGGCCTTTGTTATTATATTGCAACATGAACACTTTAATACCAGACCTGTAATGACAATTCTGCATAAAAATATTACAAATCAAAAAAGTTTTCAAAAATGACTTTTAATAGGCCAGGAGAGGTCACACAATTATTTGATAAAAAAAAAGAAAAAAAAATTAAACAAAACCCTGTTTAAAGAGAAGAAATGTAACGTCTATTGAAATGTATGGGAGAGCAACAGGTAATACCTGGCGCTCTGTAATGATGAATCGGACGCTACATGACGCTGTTAGAGTCGCTCACCAGAATCGCTTTGATAAATGTGGTATTGCGTACAGCGCCCGGCGTTCACCGTTCACTACCTGTCGCTATCTCTTCATGAATAACCCCCTTAGCTTGGACTATCCCTTTAATGCTCACTTTGGCACCCATGAGCATCCCAAACAGTGACCCTGACAGGTGAGAGATGTGGGCGCTCTGTACCTTCCTCTCAATGCTGTCCTCTCCGTCAGTGGAGCTGGCGCTGTCCTGCAGCTGAGTCCTGGAGGGTTTGTGTCTCTTGCTCTTGACAATCAGATGAGCCCGAGTTTTCAGAGCTTCGGAATCCAGCCTCTCTGTTTCCGGAACTTCATTAAAGTCTGAAAAAGAAATCAATTACTTCAAGGAACTCAAACGTATACAATACAATGGATCATCCCTAAAGCAGACCTCCAGTCAACAATCAAAGAAACCTTTTAATGGAGCTGAATATAGGGCACTACAACCTATGGCCCTTATTTAACAAGGGATAGCGTCAGGTAGCGACTGGTGAGCGACCGGTAATGACGGGCCCCGCCACGAGAACGCCGGCTCCCCACCACAATCACACATTTATCAAGCCGATCCTGCTTAGCGACTGAGATAGCGCCATATAGCCACTCATTCATCATTATTCCAGCCTCAGCCCACAGCGCCAGCGTCCGACCTTGAACAGCGACAGGTATGACCTCTCGCTACCTGGCGCTCTCCAAAGCATTTCAATGGAACAATCTTTAAATATTAATAATTAATAGTTATTAATGTTTTTTTTTGTTTTTTTTAAATGTGAAAAATTCTGTGACCAATTCTGCCATGTTAGATATTTTTTTTAAGGTAACAAAAAAAAAAAATTGTGCAGAATTGATATTACAGGTCTGATATTAATGTATTCATATTACAAAATGTTTTTAAAAACTTGTTTTTTTTGGTTTCCAAAAATATGGTTGTTTGGGGGTTAAAAAACTATTTTTAACCCATCGCCGCCAGCGCTCTGGGGTTTAAACAAGCATTTCACAGCGCGAGAATTTTTTGAGCGTGATTTGTTAATGAATATGGTGGGAGCCAGTCGCTATGGCCAGTCGCTATCATGCGCTCCAATACAGCGCGGAACCTGACAAATAGCGACTCCTCACCCAATATTCAACATTACTGCACACCGACTGAGTCGCTGTCATCAACCGAACAACGGCCAAGCACAGCGACTACTAGCGGGCGCTGTGAAAATACTGCTACAGTCGCTCAACTGTCGCTACCTGCCGCTATTAATGAATCGGCCTCTAATTATATAAAAATATACATTTTATTCAAGTTTCTATTACAGGATAAGCCACCAAATACATACAAACATACAAACACAAAAAGACTACAAAAGCCTGTCTATCCTGGACCCAATATAATAATTGAATTATATCGTAAGTTTATCTATAGCAAATATCCTAACGGGCTGGTATACCAGTTGAATTTCGCACTGAAGGATCCCTCTTATTAATTCATGATTTCCTACTGAGTCTCTAGTTTTTTCACCATGCAATTACTACATAATAAATTCTAAAGATTAGCAGCTAAAAATTTATCCCTCCTCTTTTCCATGGCCATTGCTTTATTAGCTTCCCCCCTATTCTAGTTTGTCCATTTATTTCTTTCCTAAGCTTCCTCCTTGTTGAAGTGATATTTGCACAAGAGAGATGTTTATCTTTATCATATGAATATAATTGTTAAACAGCTTTGTGACCTTAAATTTGAGCATAGGTATTATTAGTTGCACTTTAGGTTTTTTTTTATTTTAATAATTTATTTTGTTGCACTTGGCACTTTATGGTTCACATTAACCATAAAGTGCCAAGTGCAACAAAATAAATTATACCCTGGTACATTAACTCTCTAGTGAGAGTAGACTTGGAGCCGATTCATTAATAGCGGCAGGTAGCGACAGTTGAGCGACTGTAGCGGCATTTTCAGAGCGCCCGCTAGTAGTTGCTGTGCTTGGCCGTTGTTCGGTAGTTGATAGCGACTCAGTCGGTGTGGCGTAATGTTGAATATTAGGTGAGGAGTCGCTATTTGACAGGTCCCGTGCTGTATGGGAGCGCATGATAGCGACTGGCCCTAGCGACCGGCTCCCACCATATTCATTAAAAAATCACGCTCTCGCGCTGTGAAATGCATGTTTAAACCCCAGAGCGCTGGCGGCGATGGGTTAAAAGTAGTTTTTTAACCCCCAAACAACCATATTTTTGGAAACCAAAAAAACAAGTTTTTTAAATAATTTAGTAATATGAATACATTAATATCAGACCTGTAATATCAATTCTGTACACAGAATTTTTCACATTTAAAAAAAAAAAAAATTAATAACAATTAATTATTAATATTTAAAGATTGTTCCATTGAAATGCATTGGAGAGCGCCAGGTAGCGAGAGGTCATACCTGTCGCTGTTCAAGGTCGGACGCTGGAATAATGATGAATGAGTCGCTATATGGCGCTATCTCAGTCGCTAAGCAGGATCGGCTTGATAAATGTGTGATTGTGGTGGGGAGCCGGCGTTCTCGTGGCGGGGCCCATCATTACCGGTCGCTCACCAGTCTCTACCTGTCGCTATTCCTTCCTAAATAAGGGCCTTTGTGTGATTCACCTGCTGCTAATCTTTAGTAGTAATTGTGTAGTAATTGCATGGTGAAAAAAGGAGGGACTCATGAATTAATAAGAGGGATCCTTTAGTACGAAATTCAACTGGTATACCAGCCAGTTTGGATATTTGCTATAGATAAACGTATAATCTAATTCATTTATTATATTGGGTCCAGGATAGACAGGCTTTTGTTGTCTTTCAATCATGTCCTTTGTGTGTTTTGAATGTATTTGGTGGCTTATCCTGTAATAGAAACTTGAATAAAATGTATATTTTTATATAATTAGGTTGTAAGGCCTTATATTCGGCTCCATCAAGAGGTTTCTTTGATTGTATAGTGTTAAGGAGCAGATTAGTGCACTCCCTATTGTCTATTATAGTAAGGGTGGTGCTGATCCCTCTTTATAAAATTCTCCAGTCAAAAATGACTGGAGGTCTGCTCACATCCGGGGGAACGCCCCTGCCAGGGATGGGTAAGTTTGCTTGGGCTTGTCCCCCTGCGTGCAGGCCCATGATTCTGTGCACCAGTGACCAGCAGGTCAGTCACACTGACTTCCCAGGCCTGTTTTGTTGACTGTAATGGAGGGGGCATGCCAGGATTTCCTAGCATATTCCCTTAAAGTGGACCAAAACCCAGGCTTTTGGCGATCCTGAGTTTTGGTCCTTCCCGCCGGGGCACTCCAATCAGCGGTGCACCGCTGTGTGAAACCCCCCAGATTGCCGATGCCAACTCACCTCTTCCCGCATGTGCAGCTGCTCATCCAATCAGCGCGCTCGGAGCCACTGACACCATGTTGTCTAAGCTCCCAGTGAGCTGGTGGCCGCATCTCCTACTTCCCCCCTAACAGGGAGCATGTCCGCACCAGCCATTCACAAATGCCCGGCGCGGGCACGCATCCTGCTAGAGGGATAGCAGGCATGCGGCCGTGGCTCGCGCATGCGCCATTGGACCAGGATACAAGGTAAGTGTCTGGGGCGACCTGGGGGGGTTTCACACAGCGGGGCATCCCGATTTTGGTCCGGGGTGAGGGAACCGATCAGCCCGGGAATCTTATAGATGGGCGTGGGTTTTGGTCCACTTTAATTGTAGTGACTGGAGCAGATGTGGGCCAGCCATTCAACACGAAGCTCACCAATGAGCCAAAGAGGTGTAGGATCTCTATCTCAGGATCCAATAAGCCTTATGTAAAGTGGACCAAAACCCAACCTGGAGCCTATGAGACTCCAGGACAGACATACTCGCTTCCCCCTGGGGAACCCTGACAAGGGGGTGCCCCTGCTGGGGGAGCCCGAACACTAACCTTCGTCCTCGGTCCAACGGCACATGCGCGAGCAGCGGCCGCATCCACACTATCCTTCCAGCAGGGCGCGTCCCCGCACCAGGCATTTGTGAATGGCCGGCACGGGCACTCTCCCTGTTAAAGGGGAGCGAGGATGCGGCTGCCAGTGCGCTCAGAGCCGCTTGCATTAGACAAGCTCCTGAACGAAGAGGTTCGAGCGGACGATTGGATGAGAGGGCTGCGCATGCGCCATAGGACCGGGGAAGGGTGAGAACGGGCGACCTGGGGGATTTCACATAGCGGGGCATTCCTGATCGGGGTGCCTGGGGGCAAAAACCACCTGATCGGGGTGCCTGGGGGCAAAAACCACCTGATCGGGGTGCCTGGGGGCAAAAACCACCTGATCGGGGTGCCTGGGGGCAAAAAACACCTGATCGGGGTGCCTGGGGGCAAAAAACACCTGATCGGGGTGCCCGGGGGCAAAAAACACCTGATCAGGGTGCCTGGGGGCAAAAACCACCTGATCGGGGTGCCTGGGGGCAAAAAACACTTGATCGGGGTGCCTGGGGGCAAAAACCACCTGATCGGGGTGCCTGGGGGCAAAAAACACCTGATCGGGGTGCCCGGGGGCAAAAAACACCTGATCGGGGTGCCTGGGGGCAAAAACCACCTGATCGGGGTGCCTGGGGGCAAAAAACACCTGATCGGGGTGCCTGGGGGCAAAAAACACCTGATCGGGGTGCCCGGGGGCAAAAAACACCTGATCAGGGTGCCTGGGGGCAAAAACCACCTGATCGGGGTGCCTGGGGGCAAAAAACACTTGATCGGGGTGCCTGGGGGCAAAAACCACCTGATCGGGGTGCCTGGGGGCAAAAAACACCTGATCGGGGTGCCCGGGGGCAAAAAACACCTGATCGGGGTGCCTGGGGGCAAAAAACACCTGATCGGGGTGCCCGGGGGCAAAAACACCTGATCAGGGTGCCTGGGGGCAAAAAACACCTGATCGGGGTGCCTGGGGCAAAAACCACCTGATCGGGGTGCCCGGGGCCAAAAACCACCTGATCGCGGTGCCTGGGGGCAAAAACCACCTGATCGGGGTGCCTGGGGGCAAAAAACACCTGATCGGGGTGCCCGGGGGCAAAAATCAAAACCCAGGATACTCAAAATCCTGGGATTGGTTCCCCTTTAAAGCAGAACAACACCAACTTGTGGTCTCCAGGGCCGACTGGCAGCTTTTCCTGGGGAATCCCGGATTGGGATGCCCTGCTGTGTAAAGTCCCCCCCCCCCCCCCAGGGCACCAGTAATCAATTACCCTTCCCCGGTCCAATGGCGCATATGCGCGCTCTCGTCCAATGAGAGCCGTCTGCCGTGACTATGTCCTTTAGTAAATGGCTCTGATTGTTTTCACAATGACTTCACAACTCCCCTTTCCACAGTCCTACGGGGCATGTGTGGCTTCTTGTCCAATCAGCGCGCTCGGATCGACCCACACCCACTCGTCTAAGACTGAGCAGGGTGCAGCCAAGCGCGGCGGCAGCTGCTATCCTCTAACAGGGAGCGTGTCCGCGTCGGCCATTCATAAATGCCTGGCATGGGCACCCACACTATTCGCTGGCCACAGCCGCTGCTTGCGCATGCGGCATTGCATCGAACCAGGAGGTGAGTTTACTGGGCGGGGGGGCGGGTGGGGGTTTTACACAGCGGGGCATCCCGAGTCTGGATGCCCTGGGGGTAGGGAATTTGGTGGCCCTGGAATATTGGAATCAGCAGCACGGCTACGGGTGAGCCCTGAAGTCAAAAATACTCCAAGGCTGGCTGACTAGGTGCCCCTGGGGCATCCACCCCACTGTGTGAGCCCCCCAGATTGCCCCCAGACTCTTTACCTTTCTGTCGGTTGTTTGCCACGATCACAGGCCGAGGCCACACCCCCGGCACCCCTGCAGCTGACGCCGCTCCCTGTGCTGATGCTCAGTTCAAAGCACAGGGTGGACGAGCGCCTGCACATGAGCTGGCAACAGGCAAGTTTTCATGGACTATCTGGGGGGTTTCACACAGTGGGGCATCTCAAATCGGGATGCCCAGCCCCCACCCCCCAACCCGGTGCAATGAAGAGAACTTGGGATATCCACTTTAAAGTGGACCAAAACCCGCGGAGATCGGTCCTGGAATCTATAAGATTCCAGGGCCGCTTGATTCCCTCCCTCCGTGGCATCCAAATTTGGGATGCCCCGCTGTGTGAAACCCCCCAAGTCGCCCACACAACAGGGTATTCCGATTTGGGATGCCCCGGGCAAAGGGCAGCCCTATCGGGTTTGATTCCGCCTTATGCATAAATCTGCTGTTATAAGATCCAGACCCTTTTCTGTAGACCGGCCCCCGGATTTTATTTATGTAGGACCATCCTTTTTTTTGGCAGTGAATGGTGAAATCCCAGTTTTTTTATCCATTTTTAAAGTGGACCAAAACCCACGGAGATCGGTCCTGAAATCTATAAGAGTCCCTCTCCTCAGGGCATCTAAAATTGGGATGCCCCGCTGTGGTCGGCGTGGGCACGCTCCGTTAGAGAGTAGCGGGGGATGCGGCCGCCAGCGCGCTTGGATTCGCTCGCCTTAGACGAAGGGGCGGGAGCGGATCCGAGTGCTCTGATTGGATGTGCGGCCGCACATGTGCCATAGGACCTGGAAGGGGTCAGTTTGTTCGGGCAACCTGGGGGGTTTCAAACAGCGTGGCATCCCCGATCGGGATGCCCCGGGGGGGGGGGGGGGGAAGGACCAAAGCCCAGGATAGTCAAAATCCTGATTTTTTTTTGGTCCTCCTAAATGCAGACCAACAGTCAAAAAAGAATTAAGTCAGACCAACACAACAAACAGTGGTCATATGCATCCCTTCCCAGGGCAATTAAAATTGCTGCACATAAACATTAATTTACCTTTTGCTAATGCCTGCTGGGATAAATGTTAAAAACTAAATGGCAGCTCATGGGCTTGCAGGCCACCTGCAAACAGGAAGTTGTGCTGGGCTTCCTGTCACTGTGCATTGGCAGTTATGTCAGTTGGGAGAGGAAGCTCCAAAATGGCCGCTACCTTTCTTTTCCAACTGTGCCAGGCTGTTGGTCCATCTTAAGTGGCTCTAATCCTATAACTGTAAGTGGGGCTCACAATAGATGATGCTACAGCACAGGGTCACCCAGGTAATAAATGTGGAAAGCCGGTCTGTGACTTACCAAATACGCCATCGGGGTCTGCGCGGTTCGCCGCTCCTTCTGAAAATGTGTACAGAGTTAGTACATGTGGCTGCAGTTTGCTTTTTATAACAGAAGCAGATAAGGAGCATGGAAGAGGGAGAGCTACAGACAGCGCAAGGCGCCAAGGGGAAGGTGAGCAGCGGGAGAGAAATAGGGGGCAGATAGGGAAGGTGAGCAGTGGGAGAGAAATAGGGGGCAGATAGGGAAGGTGAGCAGCGGGAGAGAAATAGGGGGCAGATAGGGAAGGGGAGTAGTGGGAGAGAAATAGGGGGCAGATAGGGAAGGGGAGTAGTGGGAGAGAAATAGGGGGCAGATAGGGAAGGGGAGTAGTGGGAGAGAAATAGGGGGCAGATAGGGAAGGGGAGCAGTGGGAGAGAAATAGGGGGCAGATAGGGAAGGGGAGTAGCGGGAGAGAAATAGGGGGCAGATAGGGAAGGGGAGTAGTGGGGGATTTAAAAGGATTGTGAAGGCATTGCTTTGCTTACCTGCCATGCATAAGATTCATCCCTGGAGCTGCTGCATTAAAGTGGACCAAAACCCAGGATTTTGACTATCCTGGGTTTTGGTCCTTTCCCCCGGGGCACTCCGATCGGGGATACCCCACTACGTGAAACCCCCCAGATAGCCGAGACCAACTCACCTCTTCCTGGTCCTACGGCGCATGAGCGGCCACTCGGCCAATCACTGCGCTTAGAGCCACTGACGTCACACCGTCCAAGCTTTTGGCTAAGGCCAGCGGCTCCGAGTGCGCTGACGGCCACATCCCCCGCTGCCCTCTAACAGGGAGCGTACCATTCACAAATGCCTGGCGCAGGCACGTGCCCTGCTAGAGGGATAGCGGGGATGCAGCCGCTGCTTGCGCATGCGCCGTGGGACTGGGAAGCAAGGTAAGTGTATGGGGCGATCTGGGGGGTTTCACACAGCGGGGCATGGGAATGGGGGCATGGGGCAGGGAATGAATTGGCCCAGGAATCTTATAGAGTCCAGGACCGATCTCCGTGGTTTTTGGTCCACTTTAAAGTGGATAAAAACCTGGGATTTTCATCATTCACCGCTTAAAAAAAAAAGGATGCTCATACATAAATAAAATCCGGGGCTGATCTACAGAAAAGGATCTTATAACAGCTTTATGCGGAAAGCCAACAGGGTTTGGTTCCCTATCGGTTGGGGATGTCCCGCTGCATGAAACCCCCCAGAGCAGCGCATGAGCGGCCGCTCATCCAATCAGCGCGCCCGGAGCCGCTGATGTAATGCAAGAGGGGGGAAGGTAGATCCACCTATCAGTGCTAAAAAAAAGGTGGTCATGAATAAATAAAACCCAGGTGCTGAGCTACAGGAATAGGGCTACACAATGGCGCCACACAGTTTAATGCAAGAGGGGAAGAGGTAGATTCACCTATCAGTGCTAAAAAAAGGTGGTCATGAATAAAAAAAAAGCCAGGGGCTGAGCTACAGGAGCTACATCTACAACTTCTTATCCAGCAGCGCAGCAGGATTAATCCTCTGCATGGCAGGTGAGCAAAGCATGATCTGTGTTCACACTTAGCCTGGACAATCCTTTTAAGACCGGAGTGCTTCTTTAGCATTCAGGAAGACAAATCCATCAACAAGAGAAAGAGGTATTTCCACCAAAGCAGCCAATCAAAGGCCAGCGTTAAAATTTAGGGTTCAGTCCAGGCCAGCTGTAGAAGAAAACCCCCTTTTTTTTTTAAAGTGGACCAAAAACAAGGATTTTTACCCTCTTGAGTTTTGGCGAGGCTTTACGGGGGAATCGTGATTTGGGATGCTCCTCTGTGTGCCACCACTTGGATCATCAATCCACGCTCCCACAGCGCATGCACGGGCGCTTCACCAGAGTAGATATATTAATGCTGGCCAGCACATGCACCATCAGAGCAAGGAACAAGGTCATATTTGCAGCAATCCCTTTTAGACTCTAGGGCTAGGAGGACAAAGTTCCGTCTAAAGCAGAACAAAACCCAGGGCGGCCGGCCCTGGAATCTAACTGTCTTGGGATTCCCCGCTGTGTGAAACCCCCCCAAGCAGCGGTATTCAATCACCTTTCTTATGTCTAATGCAAGTGCATGCGCGGGCTCTCGTCCAATCAGAGCCGTTTGCAGTGCTGCTGTAATTTGGCAAACGTCTGATTTTTTTACATCCCCTGCATCTTCGGGTTGAGCCATTCAGATACGCTGGGGCGGGAGCGTGCGCACTGCATACCCTATCTCGCTCCCCAATGAAGCCTATCAGATCAATAATCAATCAATCAGATCAAGGACATAAGCGCGGCAAACAGTTCTGTTTGGATGAGGGCCCGTGCATGCGGCGTTAGATGCAGAAGAGGTGCGTTGTATTCAGCGATCTGGGGGGTTTAACACAGTTTGCCATGCCAGATTGGGATGCCCCCAGGGCATGGAACAAAACCTGGGATAGTTAAAATCCCAGTTTTGTTCTGCTTTAAAGAGGAACATAACCAAGGAATTTCTGGGGTTTTTGTTCCTCTTTCAGGTGGTATCGTAATTCGGGATGTCCAGCTTTGTATAAAATAAAGCATTCTGTGAGTACTCACCTGTAGAATTGTTTTTGTTCTTGCATGGCATGGCCCGCTTCGGTATTCATAACAGTTGGGTTATTCCGCCACAAGGTGGCGCAGTGTACTGCAGAAGAGCTGTGGCATCTCCCAGCCCCCTATAAAAACGGGATTAACCATAGAGTTCCCAGTGTAGACAAGCAGTGAGACAAGAAGCCAGGAGAGAATAAAGGTAAAAAATGTAAAAAAGGTAAAAAAAAACCCAATTAACTTGGAACAATCACCATAAAGAGGCAACAAAGAATAATGATAACAAAGGTGGGTCGAAGCAGACCGTGCCATGCAAGAACAAAAACTATTCTACAGGTGAGTACTCACAGAATTGCTTTTTTCTTTATTAGATGGCACGGCCTGCTTCGGTATTCATAACAGTTAGGACATCCAAAAGCAGTGTCCAGAGTAGGGTGGGAACCCCCAAGAGTAACGGCCAGTAGTTCAAGTCACTACCGCCTGAAGCACCTTGTGGCCAAAAGCAGCATCCGCTGAGGCCTTAACATCAATCTTGTAAAACTTGGAAAAGGTATGAACAGAAGACCAAGTAGCGGCCTTGCAAACTTGTTTAACAGAAGCTTGGTGCTGAAAAGCCCAAGAGGTACCAATAGCACGAGTGGAATGAGCAGTAAGGTGGAAGGGAGGATCCTTCCCTTTAGCAGAATAGGCTTGCACCACCACCTGACGGATCCACTTGCTGATAGTGGATTTAGCAAACCCTTCCTAGGTCCAGAAGTGAGAACAAAAAGAGCATCAGACTTCCTGAAAGGCTCAGTAGCGACCAAATAAAACTTCAGAGCCCTGACCACATCCAGTGAATGCAGTGTCTGCTCCTTGGAATTAGCAGGATTAGGACACAATGAAGGCAAAACAATGTCCTGATTGAGATGAAAGGCAGACACCACCTTATCCTGATGCCTCTCAAAATAAGGAGGTTTGATGGAAAGCGCCGCCAGCTCAGAAACTCGCCTTACAGAAGTGATAGCCACCAAAAAGGCCACCTTAAAAGTCAGAATGGGCAAAGCAAACCCACAGATAGGCTCAAAGGGAGGACCCTGCAGAGCAGACAACACCAGATTCAAGTCCCAGACTGGTAGCATACAAGGTGGACGCACATGAGTAACACCCTGGAAAAAAGTTTTAACCAACCGGTGGTTGGCATAGGATCTTTGGAAAAAAATTGCCATAGCTGAAACATGGCCTTTGTGGGTACTTAGGGCCTTATTTATCAAGGGATAGCGCCAGGTAGTGTCTCACTAGCGCCAGGTATCGCCAGCTATCGGCGGCTACCGACTCCAGAACGCCAGGCTGCGAACACAATCACGCATTTATCACGCTAAATGAGGCTAGCGCCGGCGAGAGCGTCAGCTAGCACAGGATTCATCATGTAGCAGACTTCAACGAACAGCGCCGCTGCTAATCCCATCACAGCGCCAGGTATGACCTCTCGCTACCTGGCGCTCTCCAATGCATTTCAATGGAGCAATCTTTAAATATTCATAATTAATTGATATTAATGTTTTTTTTGTTTTTTTTAAATGTCAAAAATTCTGTGACCACTTTTGCAATGTTATATATTTTTTTTAAGGTAAAAAAAAAAAATTGTGCAGAATTGATATTACAGGTCTGATATTAATGTATTCATATTACAAAATGTTTACAAAAGCTTGTTTATTTTTTTTTCCAAAAATATTGTTGTTTGGGGGTTAAAAAACTACTTTTAACCCATCGCCGCCAGTGCTCTGGGGTTTAAACAAGCATTTCACAGCGCGAGAATTTTTTGAGCGTGATTTGATGCTGGGAGCCGTTCGCTATGGCCGTTCACTGTCATGCGCTCCCATACAGCGCGGAACCAGTCAAACAGCGACTCCTAACCCCGTATTCAACATTACCGCACACCGACTGAGTCGCTGTCAACAACCGAACAACGGCCAAGCACAGCGAATATTAGCGGGCACTGTGAAAATACCGCTACTGCCGCTCATCTGTCGCTACCTGGCGCTATTAATAAATCGGCCTCCCCGTTAAAGGCCAGAATCCAAACCATGTTGCAAAAATTCCAGAATCCTGGGAATGGAAAAAACCCGACAGGGAAGAGACTTGGACTCACACCAGGCAATGTAAGCATGCCAGACCCTGTAATAGATAAAGGACGAGGACCTCTTCCGAGCCCGAATCATTGTATCCACAACAGAGGCAGGCAACCCCTTCTCTGTCAAGATGTAGGTTTCAGCAGCCAAGCCGTTAAAGCCAGAGTTTGTAAATTGGGATGGCACAGCTGTCCCTGAGTGAGCAGATCTGGATCCCTGGGCAAGACGTACTGGTCTACTGCCAACTGCACGACATCTGTGAACCACACCCTTCTTGGCCAACAGGGGGCCACCAGGATGGCTGACACCCCCTCCTGGGCAATCTTGCGCATGACCCTGCCCAGTAGAGGAAACGGAGGGAACACATAGGAAAGCCGAAACTCCGTCCAAGGCATTGCCAGTGCATCCGTGGCGTAGGCCAGAGGATCCTGTGACAGGGAGACAAACCTGGGTAGTTTGTGATTGTGACGGGACGCAAACAGGTCCACGTCTGGCTGACCCCAGCGGTGACACAGGGAGAGAAACACCTGGTAGTTGAGGAACCATTCCCCCAGACGAGACGTCCCCTTGCTCAGGGAGTCCGCCACCTGGTTCTCCACCCCCTGAATGTATACCGCTGAGATGCAGGAGACTTTCTGTTCCGCCCAAGACAGTATCAGAGACACTTCTTTGAAGGCTCGCTTGCTCCGAGTCCCTCCCCAATGGTTGATGTAGGCAACCGCGGTCTGGTTGTCTGAGCGGATCTGAACAGCCCGACCCCGAAGGTATGTGGTCAGGTGGGACAGAACCAACCTGATCGCCCTCAGTTCCAGGACATTGATGGGAGCATGGGCCTCCTGGGGGCCCCAACGACCCTGGAACTTCAGGGACTTCCAAAAGCCCCCCCAGCCCGTCAGACTGGCATCTGTGGTGACAGCCTCCCAGCACGGGGGCAGGAAGGTCCTGCTCACCAGAAGATTCCTTGAGTCCAGCCACCACAAAAGGGACTGCCTGGCCAGAGGAGACAGAGCAAATTCCTGATCTAGGGACACAGGGTCCCGATCCCAAACTGACAAGAGGTGCAACTGAAGATGTCTCATGTGAAACTGAGCAAAGGGGACCGCCTCGAAGCAAGACACCATCAGGCCCACCAACTGCATCCCCAGACGGATGGAGGGATGAGGAAAAAAGAGCAGAGCCCGAGCCTGCTTCTGAAGATCCTCCACCTTCTGCTGAGGAAGGAACACCTTGACTTGAGAGGTATCCAGTGTCATGCCCAGAAAGGACCTCACCAAGGACGGGGACAGTGAAGACTTGGGAAAATTGATCACCCAGCTGAAGGACTCCAGAGTGGAGATCACCACCTGGGTGTCCTGTTCGGCCTGATGAAAGGACTGAGCCACAATGAGGATGTCGTCCAGGTAGGGAAGGATGCGAATGCCCCGGTTTCGCAGCAGAGCCATCACTCCCGCCAGTACCTTCAAGTCTTAAAGGAGCCACAGCACTCAACCCTGTCAGCTTGCAGGCCAGCCTATAACCTGTCTCTAAACTTGGTTAAAAACAGAGGACTCGGTCACACACATCTGCAGAAGTATGCTTAAGCTGCACCACTACGCCAAAGTGCCTCTGTGGGGTGCAGTCCTAACTCTAATCTCTGAGAGCCCATCTGGGACATACAGTGCAATAGATAAATTGGGAGCAGGCTTACCTGAGGTTGCCCTAAACCTCCCAAGTGCAAGCCATGGGGTGGAAGGGTCAAAGACCTTGCAATACAGCCTAGACCCCACACACCATGTGCTGGCACTTTGGCGTAGTGGTGCAGCTTAAGCATACTTCTGCAGATGTGTGTGACCGAGTCCTCTGTTTTTAACCAAGTTTAGAGACAGGTTATAGGCTGGCCTGCAAGCTGACAGGGTTGAGTGCTGTGACTCCTTTAAGACTTGTGTGTACTAATTGCCCTGCTAACGTGCACCTCCCAGGTTAGTTATAAAATGGTCTGAGCGGCTGCCACCCCCCCTTTGTTTCTTTTGAATTTGTGCAAGCACATGGTGTGTGGGGTCTAGGCTCCCGCCAGTACCTTGGTGAACACCCGAGGCGCCGAGCTGATACCGGATGGTAAGGCCACAAACTGGTAATGCTGATCCTCCAGCATGAACCTCAGAAATCTCTAATGACCTGGGAAGATAGGCACATGAAAATAAGCATCCTTGATTTCCACGGTGGTCATGAAGTCGCCCGGGCGAAGGGTACCGACAGCAGAGCGTAGCGTCTCCATGCAAAAATGTTTGAATCTGACAAACTTGTTAAGGCCCTTCAAGTCCAGAATGGGCCTCAGAGAGCCGTCCTTTTTAGGGACCGTGAAGAGATTGGAATAGTACCCCTGGCCCTGTTCTTGATGGGGCACCGGAAAAATGACCCCTGACTCCAGCAGGCATTAAACCGCCGAAAGTAACCCTTGAGCTGACAGGGGGTTTAAAGACATCCGGGATCTGATGAATCTTGGGGGTGGCCAGGCTGCAAACTCTATCTTGTAACCAGAGGACACCACCTCCTGAATCCACCAGTCTGAAACGTGGAGCCTCCAGACGTGAGCAAAGAGCCGAAGCCGTCCCCCCACCCGGATGGGTGAGGGCGCCCCCTCATGCCTGGGGGGCCTTGGGAGGAGGTTTTGGCTTGGAACCCCAGGAGAGACCGGGACGTCCACGGGATCTGCCACGGCCCCAAGAATCTCTGCGGCTACCTGAGAAGAGGGAGCCACGACCTCCTCTGGAAGAACGGAGGGGAGGGAGACGGAGGTCCCCCGAAAAGGCCGGGGCTGCCTCCTACGCTGAGGCAGCCTGCCGTCCATGGCCAAAACATCAAGACGCTCACCAAAGAGCCGCAGCCCCGCAAAGGGGAGCCCAGTGAGAGCCTTCTTAGCAGCAGCATCAGCTGCCCACTGACGTAACCAAACAGAGCGGCGCATAGTCAACAAAAGTGCAGAGGCCCTACCGCCCAGCCTCACAGCATCATCCATGGCAGTAAGGATAAATACAACAAAATCAGAGCAAAGCAAGAGGGCCCTATAATCCTCCCTCCTCCTAGCAGCCATAGGGCCATGGCAGAGACGCTTGAGCAGTTTCTTAAGGGCAATAGCAGTAATGGCAGCAGCACAGGCCGGGCGCAGTCCAGCCCCAAAACAGGTAAAAGCATGGCAGGCCAGCCGATCCATGCGCCGGTCCTCGCTGTGGTAGTGTCAGGGGAAGGCATGACCGAAATATTGGACAGACCTAGCACGGGGGTGTCCACCTCAGTGGGACATGACCACCGCTTCACTAAATCAGCAGGAAAGGGATACCTCTTATCCAATCCCTTGGGCACAGCAGGCAGCCTGTTAGGGCGTTCCCACTCCTTAAGCACCATAGAAGTGAAATGGCCCTGCTCAGGGAACTCCAGACGCTGTTTACCAGGACGAAAAAGCTCACCCTGCTTTCTTTTAGCCACCTCAGGGGGAGCAATGTGCAAGATTTCAAAAATTTGTGACAGCAGATTGTCAGTGTCCTCAGGGTACCATGATTCCCCCCCGGACGCAGACCCAGGGTCACTAATGCAACCCTCCTGCTGGTCCCCAGAGGAGTCAGAGTCCTGGAACAGTTCCCCTTCCTCTAGGGAATAAAGTCCACCAGTGGCATCAAATTCCTCATACTCCTCAGTGGAGCGGGAGGGTGTGGAAGTCAGGTGCCGCTTCTTGCCAGAAGCCTTCCTAGGTATAGGCCCGGCAAGCTGCATCTCAATGTTGGCCACACGAAGTGCCAGATCAGACTGTGACCCCCTGCAGCAGTGGGGGGGTAGGTGATGCCGAAGGGGGCGCAGAGATGGGAAGTGATGCAGGCAAACCAAGCTGGAGCGCAAGGACACTTTGAGCGCATGGCACCCACACCGTGACATCATTGCTGATAGGGGATACCCCACACATGGAACACAGCCGGGATTGCCCCGAAGGACCCCCAAGCACGCTATCCCCAGAAGCCTCCATATGGTGATTAACACAGGCGCAAAAGACCAGCGCTGGGTAAAGGCTAATACAAAAACCCGGGATGCCCTCCCACGGGATGCCCCCAGATCAGCAAAGGGTGGGGGGGATGAGGGGGAGGAAGGAGTAGAGCCGGGAGAAACCACAACCCACCGGTATCCCGCCTGAAAGACATAAGTAAAAATGACACATCAGCATCCCGCAGCACATGCCCCACGAGACCAATACAAAAAACCTCAAGGGGGACTCACGGACCAAGGACACCGCAGGGTCACCAAGGCACAGACCGCAGGATGAAGCGTCACACCGGAGGAAACAGCGCTGCAGCCCAGAAGAGAGAAATCCAGACGCGCAGTTAATCCAAAATGGCGCTGGCAGAGGTACCTGGAGGGGCGGGATGCAGGGGGACGACGCGATACGCCCCGAAGAGCGTGAAAACGGCGCCCACGTGACCCCGTCGACAAAGCAAAAATGCCACAGGTTATAGCGGCCACAGCTGCGGAGCGCAGTACAAAGCGGCGCGGCAGCCAAAAACACCAAAAAACACACTAAACGGCCAAAACACCACAACTAACACCACTCGCCGCTACCACCCGCCTCCCCCCCCCCTGAACAAAGTCAGAGGGGGGGGGGAGAGAGAGAGACGAGAAGGCAGCGGCGAGTATCCCGGCCAGAAGGGGGGGGGGGACCCCTGAAGGAAAAGAAGGAGACATAGTCCCCAAAACACTCTCCCCCTCAGAAGCCAGGACAGGAACTCCGCATCCCTAGTAGGCTCACCATAAAGCCTATGGCCGGCTCCCCTTTGTGGAACAGGGTCTGCGGCTTGGAGCAGCGCTCCTGGAGCACTTGACCCTAGTGCTCTTCTACCCTCACCCGATCTGTCAGCCAAGGCTGGGAGGCAGTGAGGGTCCAGAAACGGGTGGAAATAGACTTGCAGGGCCGCAGGCTTGGTTGCCCCGCTCACCTGCGCATAGAGAGAGAGACATCTTCTATCTTTGCAGTTTCACTGCAGAAGAAACACTGGGAGCTCTATGGTTAATCCCATTTTTATAGGGGGGCCGGGAGATGCCAGAACTCTTCTGCAGTACACTGCACCACCTTATGGCGGAATAACCCAACTGTTAAGAATGCTGAAGCAGGCCGTGCCATGCAATAAAGAAAAAATAGGTGAGAATTCTCACCCTGCCCAAGGCACGGGCTCTTCTCCAATCAGCTTTCCAATGCCGTGCAAATTAAAGAGGGACATAGAAAGCTGAATAAAGGGGGAGCAACAGGCCACCTGGCAACCACTTACCTCTGGCTGTGGGTAGCCTCGCTAGAACTTGCGGCCGCCCATGGCATACATGTGTGACCTGCGCCAGGGGATCCCTGGAATGGCATATTATATGGTGATCCCGGGGCTTCATACAAAAGGGGGGACCACCGACCATAAAGGCTTTTAGACTCTAGGGAGGAGGTTGCTCATTGTTAAAGATTTTGACTATCCTGGGTTTTGGTCCTTTCCCCCGGGAAACCCTGATCGAGGATGCCCTGCTGTGTGAAACCCCCCAGATTGCCTGAAGAAACTCACCTCTTCCTAGTCCTACGGTGCATGTGCGGCCACTGGTCCAATCCGAGCGCTTAGAGCCACTGACGTCAATGCTCTGAGCGTACTGATGGGCGCATCCTCTGCTTCCCTCGTGCTCGCCATTCACAAAGGCCTGGTGCGGGCATGTGACCTGCTAAAGGGATAGAGGGGATACAGCCGAGGCTTGCACATGTGCCGTTGGACCGGGAAGTAAGTTAAGAGAACTGGCCGACCTGGGGGGGTTTCACACAGCGGGGCATCCCAATTTTGGATGTCCCGGAGGGAGGGAATCGATTGGCCTGGGAATCATTGAGCTGGATTTTGGTCCACTTTAAAGTGGAACAAAATCCAGTGTGGTCGGTGCTGGATTCTAAGACTCCAGGGCTGTCCGCTAGCCTTCCATTAGAGTACCCTAAATCCACTCATGCATGAGACCACACCGTGGCCGCACCCCCAGCATAACTCTAGCTAGGCACGCGCCCACCCCAGCCCTCGTATGCATGCCCACAGCTAGAGGTGGGGGGTGCAGCCAGCAGCACTTACTCCATTCAGATGACCTTGCGGCGCAGGATATCTAAATGGAACAATGCCGTTGATTGTCTGAACATGTGCCAAGGGAAGGAGGAAAAGGTGCGTTTATGGGTGGTGATGGGGATACAAACAGCAGGGCATCCCAAATTAGGATGCCCCGCCAGAGGGGAACAAAACCCAAGAAGCAGAACAAAACCCGGGAATATAACTTTACTGGGTTTTGTTCCGTTCCCCAATGTGAGAAACCCCCCAGAAAGCCCCAAACAACTCACCTCCTCTGCGCCCCTACGGCTCATGCGTGAGTGCACAGCCAATGAGAGCCGTTTGCCGTGTCTTCCTTCTTCAGCAAACTGCATTTACTTCAGTGCGGAACGCACAGTGCCGCACCCCCCGCATCCCTGGCCTTGTGCGCGCTCCCTCCCCAGTCTATTTGAATGGCTGGGGCAGGATTGCTTTAATGCCGCTGGGGGTGCAGGGGATCCTCATTAATGTGGACCAAAACCCAGGATTTTGACTATCCTGGGTTTTGTTCCACTCCCCCGGAGCACCCCGATCGGGGGTGCCCCACTATGTGAAACCCTCCAGTTTGCCCGATTCAACTCACCCCGCTCCTACGGCGCATGCATGGCCGTTTGTCCAATCAACGCACTCGGAGTCGCTGAGCTATGCATGTCTTAGCAGCGTCTTAGACCGCGATTAATGTAAGTGTAGCAGGTGTCCTGGGGGGTTTCACACAGTGGGGAGGGAATGGATCAGCCCGGGAATCTTATAGTTTCCAGGGCCGATCCAGCAGGGTTTTGGTCCACTTTAAAAACAACCTCGTCTCTTTACTAGAGCTCGCACATGCGCCGTTGGACCGGGGAAAGTGGAGTTTTTACTGGCGTCCTGAGGGGTTTCACAAAGCAGAGCATCTTGATTTGGGGTGCCCTGGGGAAAGCCATCGTCCAGCTTTGAAATCTTTAAGATTACAGGCTGGTGGGTTTTGTTCCACTTTAATGCCTCGCTATATATTCTGAATGATTGGATTGCTGGGGAACGCCCTCCTGGCCCCTCCCCTCGCCGGCTGCCATTCAGGGGTGTGCGTCGGGTGGAGGAGTGCTGAGAAGCTCTGCCAGAGGCCGGTGCATGAATTCTGGGATCGTATACTGAGTGTATGGCAAAACCAGGAGCACGGATAAACTTCATTTACTTATAAGTGGACCAAAACCCACGCCGATTGGCCCAGGAATCTATAAGATTCCCTCCCCCGGGCATCCAAAATCGGGATGCCCCTCTGTGTGAAACCCCCAGGTCGCTCCATACACTTACCTTGTTTCCCGGTCCAACAGGGTATGCACAAGCCATGGCTGAATCCCCACTATCCCTCTAGCAAGGCAAGTGCCCGCACCAGGCATTTGTGAATGGCCGACACGGGCGCACTCCCTGCTAGAGGGAAGCGGGGATGCGGCCACCAGTGCACTCGGATCTGCTGGCCTTAGACAAAGGCTTGGACGGCATGACGTCAGCAGCTCCGAGCGCGCTGATTGGACGAGCAGCCGTGCATGCGCCGCAGGAAAAGGTGAGTTGGCATCGCCGATCTGGGGGGTTTCACACAGCGGGGCATCTCCGATCGGGGTCCCCCAGGGGAAAGGACCAAAACTCAGGATAGTCAAAATCCTGGGTTTTGGTCCACTTTAAAGGGACTGTCCAGGCAAACTATAAAAAATACCATTTTGTGATTACTCACCTTTAAAATGGGTATTATAAGTATGTCACACACCCCGCTTCCACTATTCATGACATATGGGTTATGGTCCAGTAGAGGGCGAACTTCTGCAGAGATGAAAGCAAAAAAAGAAGCCCCTCCCGGTCCATAAATACCTGGGATCTCCCACACATTCCCCAGTATATGACAGCAGTAAGGGCACCAGGAAGAGCTAATAAAACATTCTTAACCATAAAAAGGTTCACCATATAAAGGATCCAGAATACCAAAGGGCGGGATGAAGCGGGGTGTGTGACATACTTATAATACCCATTTAAAAGGTGAGTAATCACAAAATGGTATTATTCCAAGTATGTCACTTCCACTATTCATGACATATGGGACATCCAATAGCAGTGTCCGTCATGGGTGGGGATCCAAATACAGCAAAAAAATGCACCAATTTAAACCACTGCAGCTTGCAGAGCCTTGCGGCCAAAAACAGCATCCGCTGGGGCCCGCACATCAACCTTATAAAACTTTGAAAAAGTATGAACGGAAGACCAAGTAGCAGCCTTACAAACTTGTTCAACAGAAGCCTGGTGCTGAAAAGCCCAGGAAGCCCCAACAGCATGAGTAGAATGAGCAGTGATCTTAAAAGGAGGAACCCTCCCCTTAGCAGAATAGGCCCCAACAATGGCCTGGCGTATCCATTTACTAACGGTAGACAAGGAGGGCGCCAAACCTTTCCTGGGCCCACAGGGCACCACGAACAAGGCGTCCGTCTTACGAAAAGAAGTAGCAACCAAATAGTACTTCACACAACGAACCACATCCAAAGAGTGCAAAATCCTCTCTTTGTCATTGCTAGGCCTAGGACACAAGGAAGGGAGAACTAAGTCCTGATTGAGATGGAAGGCAGAAACCACATTAGGAAGGAAATCTGGTTTAAAGCGAAAAACCACCTTATCCTGGTGTCTCTCAAAGTAAGGGGCCTGACTAGACAGAGCCGCCAACTCAGAGACACGCCGAACAGAGGTAATAGCCACCAAAAAGGCAACCCTTTGAGTGAGCACAGAAAGAGCCACATCCTGCATCGGTTCAAAGGGAGGCCCCTGGAGGGCCGAAAGAACCAAGTTTAGGTCCCAAACGGGAACCAAAGGCTTTCTAGGGGGGCGAACATGAGTGACCCATTGGAAAAAAAGTCTTGACCAGATGATGCAAAGCAAAAGACCTTTGAAAAAAGACAGCCAGGGCAGAAACCTGACCCTTCAAAGTACTGAGCTGGAACCCCAGATCGTGTTGTAGAAACTCCAAAATCCTAGGAATCGAAAACACCCTGCAAGGTAAGGCCCTAGCCTCACACCAGTCAATATAGCACCGCCAAGTCCTATAGTAAATGGTAGAGGAAGACCTCTTCCTAGCTCTAATCAAGGTTTGAATAACCGCCTCAGACAAACCTTCCTCCCTCAGGATGAAGGTTTCAGCAGCCACGCCGTCAAAGCAAGCGTTTGTAAATTGGGGTAACGTAGTTGACCCTGAGAGATCAGATCCGGAGACAGGGGCAGCCTGTACTGACCTACCGCCAAACTTACGACGTCTGCGAACCAAACCTGTCTTGGCCACCTTGGGGCCACCACAATTGCTGGTGCCCCCTCTATAGCCAGCTTGCGCACTACCTTGCACACCATGGAGAAGGGGGGAAACAGGTACAGAAACCCCAGATCCCTCCAGGCAAGGGACAAGGCATCCACTGCCAGGGCCAGAGGATCCTGAGACAGAGATACAAAGGTTGGGAGCTTGTGATTGTGCAGAGAGGCAAAGAGATCCACCTCCGGAGTCCCCCACTTGTGACACAGGGCCTGAAACACCCTGTGGTTGAGAGACCATTTCCCTCGGCGAGAGAATCCCCTGCTCAGGGAGTCCGCCTCCGTGTTCTCCACTCCCGGAATGTATACTGCCGAGATGCAAGGAACATTGCTCTCCGCCCATGTCAGAATCAGAGAGACTTCCCTGAGGGCACTCCTGCTGCGAGTCACTCCTTGGTAATTGATGTAAGCTACCGCAGTAGGATTGTCTGATCGAACCTGAACCGGTAAACCCTGTAGGTGAAGTGTCAGACGCGAAAGAACCAAGCGGATAGCTCTGAGCTCCAAGACATTGATGAGGTTGTGAGCCTCCTGAGGACCCCACAACCCCTGGAACTGATGATCTTTCCAGAAACCTCCCCAGCCCGACAGGCTGGCATCCGTGGTAACCGTCTCCCAACGAGGGGCCAGGAACGATCTGCCCCTCATCAGATTGCTTGATTCCATCCACCACTGAAGGGACTGCCGAACCCTGGGAGACATCAGAAATGACTGATCCAAGGACTGTGGACATCTGTCCCATTTCAGCAATAGATGTAGCGAACCTCATGTGCAATTGAGCAAAGGGGACTGCCTCGAAGGAGGCCACCATCAAACCCACCAGAGTCATCCCTAGCCGAATGGAAGGGCGAGGGTTGGTCAGGTGGTCAGGAGAACACGTATCAGATCCTGAACCCTCTGCACCTTTGGCTGAGGTAGGAACACTCTGGCCTGACTGGTATCCAGATTCATGCCCAGAAAGGAAATCTCCCTTGATGGGGAGAGAGAAGACTTGGGGTGGTTGATCACCCATCCGAACCTCTCCAGCGTCGTCACCACCGTCCTGGTGTCCAACTCCGCCTGGCAGAGGGAGGAAGCTGTAATGAGCAGGTCGTCCAGATATGGCACAATGCGAATGCCCTGGGCTCTGAGCAGGGCCATAATGCCCGCCAGAACCTTGGTAAACACCCTCGGTGCCGAGGTCAGCCCGAACGGGAGGGCCACAAACTGAAAATGCTGATCTCCGACCACAAACCTGAGAAATCTCTGGTGTGCTGGGAAAATTGGTACATGAAGGTAAGCATCCTTGATGTCTATGGAAGTCATGAAATCCCCCTGACAAAGGGAACCGATGGCTGAGCGCAGAGTCTCCATGCGGAACCTCTTGGTTCTGATGAACCCGTTGAGAAGCTTCAAATCCAGAATGGGTCTCATGGAGCCATCCCTTTTGGGAACCGTGAAAAGGTTGGAATAATAGCCCTGGCCTCTCTCTGAAAGAGGCACTGGCATATGACCGCCATGTCCAGGAGGTTCTTTACAGCCGACAGGAGCCTCTGCACCGCCCGAGGATCCGAAGGCACCCGAGACCTTAAGAATCTGGGAGGAGGCCGGTACTCGAACTCCAGTTTGTACCCAGACGAGACCACTTCCAATATCCACTTGTTCGTAACCTCCCGGGCACAGACCTGGAAGAAGAGCCGCAGCCGTCCCCCCACCCGTAAGGGTGAGGGCGCCTCCTCATTGCTGAGCTGGCTTGGCAGCGGGCTTGGGCTTGGAACCCCAGGTAGAGGCTGGACGGGCACGTCCTCTGCCCCTGTTCCAGGAATCACCTCTGAAGCCAGAGTAGGCAAGACCTCTGCCCCCTTTGGCACCGCAAAAGGAAGGATTGAAGGAGCTTGCCCCCAGAAAGGAGCGACGCTGCCTCTTACGCTGAGGTAGCCTTCCACCTTTAGCCACAGAATCCAATTTGTCTCCAAACAGCCCCGTACCCAGGAAGGGCAAGGCAATAAGTGACTTCTTGGCCGCAATGTCAGCCGCCCACTGGCGTAGCCAGACCGATCGGCGCATGGCCACAAGAAGAGCCGAGGTTCTGCTACACATGGTTATAGTGTCGTCCATAGCCGACAAAACAAAATTCATGAACAATTCACACCTCTTAAGGTTTGTGAATTCAACGCTGTCCGGGGTGAGCTGCGACCCATTTAACATGTCCCTAATCTCAGACCTGGTAGCCACAGCCATGAGTGCAGATGCATAGACAGGCCGCAAGGCTGAACCCACACTGGCAAAGGCATGACATGCCATCTGATCAATGCGCTTGTCCTCGCCATCCCTAAGGGTAGTGGCATCAGGAGTATGAACAACGGAGGTGTTGGACAATCCTAAAACGGGCGCATCAACCTCGGGAGGGGAAGACCAGCGCTTCACAGCATCCACCGGAAAGGGATACTTTCTATCCCATCCCTGAGGAACACTGTGAAGCCGACTCGGCCTCTCCCATTCTCTAAGAATCATGCAGTCAAAATGATTCTGATTTGGAAACTCCAAGCGGGGCTTAGAGAACCCAAAGAATTCCCCCTTCTTAGGAGGGGCCTCCGCTGGAGGGGAAATATCCAGAACCTCTAAGAGATGGGCCAGGACCTTGGGGGTATCAACAGCATCCCCCCAGCGCCTGCCCGGCATCCAAATCAAGGAACTGCAGTTCCTCAGTCTCTGATTCCTCAGTTTCCCCTCCTCAAGCGGAGTAATAATCATCAAAATCAATCACCGGCGTAGCCAGTGACAGATGCCTTCTCTTAGCAGGGGCCTTTTTGCCCACTGAGCTAGAAATAATTTTCTCGAGGTTGGCCAGCCTAGCACAGACCTCCGAGTGCGACTCCCCCCTAATGACAGGGTCACTTGGGGTACAGATAATGCGGGGTGGGGTAGGCGATGAGGCGGATGGCCCTGACCCAGAAGCCTGGGAACCAGACTGCCGCATTATGGCCTGTTGCGCACAAGGTATGCAAATCAGTACATTTTCCCCCGTAAGGGGTATCCCACAACCCACACACATCCGGGATTGTCCCGAAGGGAGCCTGAGCCCGGTATCCTGTGGAGCCTCCATATGGTGATTTTTTAAGGTAGTCGCAATGACCAGAGGGAATTACGCTGGTAAGCAACCCAGGATGCCCCTTTTTTGTCCCGAGTGGGAGGATTTATAAGTGACCCAAAATTCTGCTAGGGACCCTAGGACCGGGAGAACCCCCATTTAAGCAATGCACAGGGAGTCCTCCTGAAAGACACAAAATATGGCAATAAGCACATGCACACCACAGAATAATAATATACATGTAATGAAACACAGTGGCAGAGGGGGGCCAGCGCTGGCCCAAGCGCGACTGGGACATATTGGCCAAGCAATTAGAAGGGGAAGCCCGGCAGGGCACTCACACACACCGCAAAATGGCGTGCAGTGCAGCAGCAGCAGCCTCAGTGACAGAGAGAGAGAGAGAGAGAGAGAAAAGAAGAAGAAGGGGTGGGCCAGCGCGGATCGCGCGCCGCGCCAGGCCCCGCCCCCTTCCCTCCTAGTCCAGCAATGCAAATCCCATCAATGGGATGGGCTCGCAAAGGCGCCAAACAGAAGGGGGGCGGGCCGCGGCCGCCCCCTCACAACTCAGCCTGAGGGGGAGAAGCTCCCCGGCCGGCAGGAGAGCGCAAAGCGCGAAACATGCAGCAAAAACGCACAGACACACTCACACACACATGTAACAAGGTGAAAAATATAAACACAATGCCCCCCCCCCCCCCCCCCACTGGAGGGTATCTGAGGGGACCCGGAAGGGGGAGAATCCCTCACCGTAAAGTGCCAGGGAAGTGAATGGGGACAGGGCATCCCAAACCGGGATCACCAACCCGGAAGCCGCCTACCCCCTTGTATGGGGTCTCACGGGGGAGCATGGCTCCCTAACACCTATAAGGTGAAGCCTACCATCACCCGGACCTGCAGCCAAGGCTGGGAGGCTATACTGGAATTAAAAAAATAAAGGTCCGGGCAGAAATAAGACACCGCATGGCTGGGTGTAAGCCCGGCTTACCTGCAAGGAAGAACAGCCCACATCTTCTGACTTGCTCGCCGTCCTGCAGAGAAGGAACTGGGGAATGTGTGGGAGGTCCCAGGTATTTATGGACTGGGAGGGGCTTCTTTTTTTGCTTTCATCCCTGCAGAAGTTCGCCCTCTACTGGACCATAACCCATATGTCATGAATAGTGGAAGCGGGGTGTGTGACATACTTGGAATAACATGATTCGCCATCTTACCTGGTCATATCTGTAAAGTCGCAGCAGCACCTAGAAGCAGAAACCTGGCACTGACTTTTCACTCTTCCCCTGATTCTTCTAGAACTAGACCACCAATCATAGGGCTCAACTAGTGGTCTATAACTCTGCCCCCAGTGGCTGCCTGTATATTTCAGCATTGTAATTAGGGGGCAAATTGTATGCCGATATAAACACGCTGCCTGATTTTTTACTGGAGAGAGGCCACGCCCACTGGCTGGAACGTTTTCTCCACTTTGGAACATTAGGAGCTTTAGGGTAAGTGATTATATGGACTATATAGTTGCCTGGACAATCCCTTTTTTTTTTTTTTATTATTATTATATTTTCCCTGGATGTTGCTTAAAGAAAATGGTACAATGATACAAAGTAAAAAAAAAAAAAAGAAAAAGAAAAATGTTTATGATGTCAATGAGTCTGTCCACATGAATCAAAAGGATTTCACTCATTCCTCTCGCACGGCGTAGTGGGATGGGCATGACCACTTGATTCGGAATGGAATCAAAGAGCCGTCTCCACGCTTTGTTTTTTTTTTGTTTCAATAACTTTATTGCAAAATGTCGGCTCCTCGGACTGACCACCCGTAAAACAAGATCATTTCAACGTGAAACAGGGATCATCAGACAACATTCAAGCAGTGATCACATCGGCCATGACAGCAGGAAATGTATAATAATGTCTTATTGCTGGACTGGTAGTTTTATTCTCTTTAAAGTGCACCAATATCGGCCCTGGAGTCTATGAGACTCTAGGGCTGGCTGATGCCCTCTTCCCAGGGCATCCCGAACTTGGATGCCCTGCTAGGTGAAAGCCAGTCGTTCATTTTTACCTATCCGATGATCCCACGGCACGGTTGGTATCACTCGCATCCTCATTCGGCTGTGTGCGTATGTGGCTGTATGTGGCCGTGCACAGCCGAAGGTTGCGAGTGATGCCGTGCGATGTGGCTGTATGTGGCCGTGCACAGCCGAAGGTTGCGAGTGATGCCGTGCGATGTGGCTGTATGTGGCCGTGCACAGCCAAAGGTTGCGAGTGATGCCGTGCGATGTGGCTGTATGTGGCCGTGCACAGCCGAAGGATGCAAGTGATGTGCGCGTATGTGGCTGTATGTGGCCGTGCACAGCCGAAGGTTGCGAGTGATGCCGTGCGATGTGGCTGTATGTGGCCGTGCACAGCCGAAGGTTGCGAGTGATGTGCGCGTATGTGGCTGTATGTGGCCGTGCACAGCCGAAGGTTGCGAGTGATGCCGTGCGATGTGGCTGTATGTGGCCGTGCACAGCCGAAGGTTGCGAGTGATGCCGTGCGATGTGGCTGTATGTGGCCGTGCACAGCCGAAGGTTGCGAGTGATGCCGTGCAACGTGGCAGTATGTGGCCGTGCACAGCCGAAGGTTGCGAGTGATGCCGTGCGTATGTGGCTGTATGTGGCCGTGCCCAGCCGAAGGTTGCGAGTGATGCCGTGCGTATGTGGCTGTATGTGGCCGTGCACAGCCGAAGGTTGCGAGTGATGCCGTGCGATGTGGCTGTATGTGGCCGTGCACAGCCGAAGGTTGCGAGTGATGCCGTGCGATGTGGCTGTATGTGGCCGTGCACAGCCCAAGGTTGCGAGTGATGCCGTGCGATGTGGCTGTATGTGGCCGTGCACAGCCGAAGGATGCGAGTGATGCCGTGCGATGTGGCTGTATGTGGCCGTGCACAGCCGAAGGATGCGAGTGATGCCGTGCGATGTGGCTGTATGTGGCCGTGCACAGCCGAAGGTTGCGAGTGATGCCGTGCGATGTGGCTGTATGTGGCCGTGCACAGCCGAAGGTTGCGAGTGATGCCGTGCGATGTGGCTGTATGTGGCCGTGCACAGCCGAAGGTTGCGAGTGATGTGCGCGTTTTTTGTGGCTGGGATTTTTTTCAGCTTTTCCTGGCTGCGCATATTAATGTGAATCTGATTCGACCAGAGCCGCGCATGTGCCGTAGGACCAAAGGTGAGCTTATTGGACGAGCAGCGGGTTTTACACAAGCAGGGCTCCAGAGGGATGTACTAAGACTCGGGATAGTGAAAATCCCAGGTTTTGGTCCACTTTAAGATCTTTCGCTTCTTAATTCGTAAAGATTTGTACAGGAATCTACAAGCAACAGTAACAGCTCCAATTAGGACCAGGTTATAGGCAAGGCCCAAAGGGCACGCATCCATGGGCCTCCACCATTTGCTATGTCATGGGGGCCTTCACCCCTTGTTCACTGAGGTTATTGGGAGGCCGAGACAGCATCAGTACAACATCAGACTCACAGTGAAGGATGCAAGGGGTCCCTGCTTACAACCTTGAGGGCGGCGTCCAATGCGCAGCATTAAAATGGACCAAAACCCAGGATTTTGACTATCCTGGGTTTTTGTCCTTACCCCCGATCAGGGATACCCCGCTGTGTGAAACCCTCCAGGTCGCCGAAACAAACGCACCTCTTCCCGGCCCTACAGCGCATGTGCCGCCGCTCGTCCAATTATCACGCTCAGATCCACTGATGTCACAACGTCTAAGGCGAGCAGCTCCAAGTGCGCTGGCGGCCGCATCTCCGGCTACCCTCTAACAGGGTGCACGCCCACGCCGGCCATTCACAAATGCTTGCCACACTCCCTGCTAGAGGGATAGTGGGGATGCGGCTCGAGCATGCGCTGTTGGACCAGGAAACAAGATTAGTGTATGGGGCGACCTGCGCGAGAAGTGGCTGCATCCCCGCTACCCCTTTAGCAGGGCGCGTGCCCACGCCAGGCATTTGTGGAGATGTGACCAACAGCGCCACCTGGACGGAGGGGCTCGAGTGGATCCGAGCCGATTGGACGAGCGGTTGCACATGCGTCGTAGGACCGGGAAGAGATGAGTTTGTTTGGACGACCTGGGGGGGGGGGGGGTTCACACAGTGGGGCATCTCTGATGGGGCTGCCCCGGGGGGCAAGGACCAAAACCCAGGATTTTGACCGGGTAGAGTGGTAAAACAGCATTACAAGTGGCAGACAGTAGGTGTCGCAGCCCCACGCCTTTATTCAAGCTTTATTCAAGCCGGTCAGGTGTCTAGCAAAAGAGAATATAACTATATGTCCAGTTGCCTTGGCCTTCTCAATATGGAATAATATAAACAGGAATCAAACAGCAATAAATAGTTGCTCACATCCACATTCTCTGTTTACTATTAACAGTATGGAGATGAAGTGTTGTTTGCATAAGCATGGCGGGGACTATGAGGTGTTATTAAGCTACCTTGGGTGGGGGTGTTAAAGTGGACCAAAACCCAGCACGATCGGCCCGGAAATCTATAAGATTTCCGGCCCGATCAATTCCCTCCCCCTGGGGTATCCAAAATCATGATGCCCCGCTGTGTGAAACCCCTTAGGTCGCCCCATACACTTACCTTGCTTCCCGGTCCAACGGTACATGCGTGTGTCGCATCCCCACTATCCCTCTAGCAGGGCGCGTGACCGCGGCAGGCATTTGTGAATGGATGGCTCGGGCACGCTCCCTGTTAGAGGGAAGCGCAAGATGCGGCCGCCAGCGCGCTCGGGCCGCTGTGCTAAGACGCCGGTTTAGACGTCCAGCATCTCTGAGTGCGCTGATTGGATGAGCGGCCGCGCATGCGCTGTAGGACCGCGGTGAGGTGAGTTGATGTGGAAGATCTGGGGGGTTTCACATAGCGGGAAGTACCAAAACCCAGGATAGTCAAGGTTTTGGTCCACTTTAAGCCGGTCAGGTGTCCATTAAAAGAGAATATAGCTAAATGTCCAGTTGCCTTGACCTTCTCAATATGGAATAAAACAGCAATAAGCAGTAGATCACATCCACATTCTCTGTTTACTATTAACAGTATGGAGGTGAAGTGCTATTTGCATAAGCATGGCTGGGGCTATGAGGTGTTATTAAGCTGAGGGTGGGGGTGCTAACACAGAATTCTAATGGCAGACAACAGTTGTTGCATGGCTGTCCCAGTATAAATCATGGGGAATTGAGGAAGCCAGTATTCAATAGAATTTAACAGCATGTCCAGTTGCCTTGGCCTTTTCCTTGTACCGGAATCAAGCAGCAATAAGTAGCAGCTCCAATAAGCATTCTCTGTCTACCATAAACAATATGGAGATTAAGGGCTTTATTCATCAAGGGATAGCGCCAGGTAGCGCCTCTTAGCGGCAGGCAGCGTCTGGTGAGCGTCGGGCGCTGTACGCAAAACCACATTTATGAAAGCGATTCTGGTGAGCGCCTCTAACAGCGCCATGTAGCGTCACATGTATTATTACAGGCGGCTCAGTGTATAGCGCCTCTAACAGCACCATGTAGCGTCACATGTATTATTACAGGCAGGTCAGTGTATAGCGCCTCTAACAGCGCCATGTAGTGTCACATGTATTATTACAGGCAGGTCAGTGTATAGCGCCTCTAACAGCGCCATGTAGTGTCACATGTATTATTACAGGCAGGTCAGTGTATAGCGCCTCTAACAGCGCCATGTAGTGTCACATGTATTATTACAGGCAGGTCAGTGTATAGCGCCTCTAACAGCACCATGTAGCGTCACATGTATTATTACAGGCGGCTCAGTGTATAGCGCCTCTAACAGCGCCATGTAGTGTCACATGTATTATTACAGGCAGGTCAGTGTATAGCACCTCTAACAGCGCCATGTAGTGTCACATGTATTATTACAGGCAGGTCAGTGTATAGCGCCTCTAACAGCGCCATGTAGCGTCACATGTATTATTACAGGCGGCTCAGTGTATAGCGCCTCTAACAGCGCCATGTAGCGTCACATGTATTATTACAGGCGGCTCGGTGTATAGCGCCTCTAACAGCGCCATGTAGCGTCACATGTATTATTACAGGCGGCTCAGTGTATAGCGCCTCTAACAGCGCCATGTAGCATCACATGTATTATTACAGGCAGCTCAGTGTATAGCACCTCTAACAGCGTCATGTAGCGTCACATGTATTATTACAGGCGGCTCAGTGTATAGCGCCTCTAACAGCGCCATGTAGCGTCACATGTATTATTACAGGCGGCTCAGTGTATAGCGCCAGCGCTCTAGCTTTCAGAGCACCAGGTATTTATTACCTGTCGCTACCTGTCGCTCTCCCATAAATTTCAATGGACGTTACTTTTCTTCTCTTCAAACAGGGTTTCCTTTTATTTATTTATTTTCCTCACTCAAATAATTGTGTGACCTCTCCTGGCCTAGAAAAAAGTCATTTTTGAAAACTTTATTGACTTTTTATATTTTTATGCAGAATTATCATTACAGGCACTAAAGTGTTAATGTCACAATGTTATAACAATGTCATTCCATGTGTTTTCGCTTTGTTACTGGTGGATATGTGTTCAAAACAGACTTTAATCACACAGCGTCTGGCGCTCTATGCTATAGTGCCCAGATCCAAAGCGCCGACGCTGTGTGTGTTTTTGTTGAATATGGTGTGAGTTGCTGAGAGTCGGACGCACTGAGCTGGCGCTACCTTTCGCTCCCTGCAACGCTGTACTGGTGTTAGAGCGGCCAACATACATCTCATTCGTCAATGCCGGCCAGGTTACTAGAGCGACTGTTACTGGCGCTCTGTTACAGCGCCCGATAGCCGATCACAGCGTTTACTAGCGGTCCCTCTTAGCGCCGCTGTACAGACGCTCATCTGCCGTTACCTGGCGCTAGTAATGAATCACCCTCCCCGTGTTTTTTATTTTTTGGTGTGTGCATATATGGCCATTGCAAGCTTGCGAACACATAGGAATGTTACCTCCGCATATAACCCATCCGTGCAGTGAGTGTACACATGCACATGCACAGTGGTGGGCGGCCATAGCCTAGGGATCAGTTTTGGGGTTAGGTGCTTTGCTCAAGTGCCCTTTAGTCATGTCCCGGCCGGAAACGAACCTGTAACCCTCCGGTGACAAGATGGATTCCTTACCACTAGCCCACGACTGCCCTGACTGACAACAGGTGCCGCAGCCCCACGCCTCTATTCAAGCATGGCTGTTCCAGGACAAGTCATTCCGAATTGAGAATACCAGTCGGGTGTCCAGCAAAACTTCCTCAAGAGAAAAAAACAGCAAGCCCATATGCCTTGGAACTGGACTTGCTGTTTCCTTCTCCTAAAGATGTTCATTAGCTCATCTTAAAGTGGACCAAAACCCAGGATTTTGACTATCCCAGGTTCTGGTCCTTGCCCCCGGGGCACCCTGATTGGGGAAGCCCTGCTGTGTAAACCCCCCCCCCCAAATCGCGCCGATTGCACTCATCCTACCCCGGTCCTATGACGCATGCGCAGCCTCTCGCCCGGGCAGTGCCCTCGGATCTGCTCCCGGCCCTTCATCCAAGAGATCATCTAAGGCAAGCGGATCTGAGCGTGCGAGCCGCATCCCCCGCTACCCTTTAACAGGAAGTGTGCCCGTGCCAGGCATTTGTGAATGGCCGGAGCGGGCACTCGCCCTGCTAAAGGGTTAGTGGGGATGCAGCAGCCAGCGCGCTCGAATCCGCTCACCTTAGACGAAGGGGGCGAAGCTTGCGCATGCACCGTAGGACCGGAGAAAGAAGGTGAGGTCCGGGCGACCTCAGAGGTTTTACACAGCGGGGCATCCGTGATCGGGGTGCCCTAGTTGGAGCGAGTATGCCTGCCCTGGAGTCTCATAGATGCCAGAGTGGGTTTTGGTCCACTTTAATTTAGAAAGAACCCCGAAACGTTGGGTCTATGTACATTGATATGCATGTGCTATATATATATAATATATATATATATATATATATATATATATATATATATATATATATATTATATATAGCACATACATATAAATGTACATAGAAAAAAAATATATATATATATTTTTTTTTTCTATGTACATTGATATGCATGTGCTATATATATATATATATATATATATATATATATATATATTTTTTTTTTTTTTTTTTTTTTTTTTCTGCACATCTGTATACATGTGTACAAAGTGTTTCTGTAGCCCAAACTATAGAGCTGTCATCATTCCTGGGTGAATTATAACTCTGGGCATTTAGGGCAGTTTGGGAATTTCCCAGGTTAGGAATGTGGACTCGGGAGGACTAAGGCGGGTGCCTGCGCCAGGCACTTGTGAATGGCCGACGCAGGCACGCTCCCTGTTAGAGGGTAGCGGGGGATGCGGGCGTCAACGTGCTCAGATCAGCTCGCCTTAGATGAGCTGACGTGAACGGACCCGAGCTTACTGATTGGACGAGCGGCTGCGCATGCGCCGTAGGCCCAAGGAAAGGTGAGTATGATCGGGGTGCCCCGGGGGGCAAGGACAAAATCCTGGGTTTTGGTCCACTTTAAAAGGGACCTAAAGTCATTTTTGACTAAAGGAGAGCGGGATAACCCGCTGTGTGAAACCCCCCTAGGAAGCCAGAAAAAACTCACCTGTCCTGGTTCCAACGGTGTATGCGTGGGCCCTCGTCCAATTAGAGCCGCCTGCTGTGACTATGTCATTCGGCAGGCGGCTCTGAACGGCTGCGCGACAGGTATCACGCTTCGCGCGCGGTATCATGTGAGATCTGCCTTCCAAATCTAGTCATAGCAGGCGCCTCTCATTGGAATCTGCTGAAGCGCGTAAAGTGAGCTTTTATGGGCGATTCGGGAAGCCCTAGGGGGGGGGGAAAGCCAGCGGCCGCTGATGGGTTTTGTTCCACTTTGAGGACGCAGAAACTAAAAGCCAGGGCTCTGCCTGGAAATAAATACAGCAAATGACTGTTCCTCAAAAATAACAGTCTTTGAGGCTGGCGCGCAGCAGATGCGAGCCGGGGAACGCCTGTACGTGACTGAGGAGTCAATTAAATCTGAAGCATTGGATGGAGGACAAGGGGTGGAGGATGCGGCTAATAACATATTTACCCCTCGCTGCTGATCCAGTCGTGACAAGCTGCGTATTAGTAACGGATGAAATGAGACTTTATTTCTGTTTTGTTTCTTCTCATTTAAAGTGGACCAAAACCCAGCTCAATTGGCCCAGGAATCTATAAGATTCCTGGGCCGATCATTTCCCTCCGCCCAGGTAATCCAAAATCGGGATGCCCTGCTGTGTCAAACCCCCCAGGTCGCCCCATTCACCTCCCTTATTTCTCGGTCCTTTGGCGCATCTAAGAACAACGGATGCACCCCGCTCTCCCTCTAGCAGGGCGCGTTCCCGCGCCAGGCATCTGTGAATGGCCAGTCCGGGCACGCTCCCTGTTAGAGGGAAGCGGAGGATGCGGCCGTGTGACCGGGAAGAGGTGAGCTGGTCTCATCATCCTGGAGGGTTTCACACAGTGGAGCACCCCCGATCAGGGTGCCACCAGGGAAAGGACCAAAACCCAGGATAGTCAAAATCCTGGGTTTTGGTCCACTTAAGGTGCGGCTTTATATGAAGTGCGTGGCGTGGCTATCCGCGGTGGCCAATCAGAAATGATCTGAATGTTCCAAATCTTAATGCGGAACCTAATGCGCGATTAGAGCCATTGACAGTGCTGTGGATGTTGCTATTGGCCCATCCTATTATCTAAATGTACAGATGTAGAAGTACGTAAAGCAGAACAAAACCTGGGATTTTGATTATCCTGGGCTTTGTTTTCTGCTCCGAGGGCATCCTGTTCTGGGATGCCCCGCTGTGAGAAACCCCCCAGATTGCCCTTAATAACTCACCTCTTCACAGTCCAACGACTGTGTGGGCTCTTGTCCAATCAGAGCTGTTTAATGTGACTATGTCATTCGGCAGACAAAGGGAAGTCATCTGGAAGCTTGTGGTCCATAAAACTGGGACCCCTGCTCTAACCTGCACCATATGGTATGTGGTTGCGGAACTCAGCGCCAGATTTGTGGACCCCTGCCCTGACAGCCCTGCACTCAGTTGCTTCTGTGTTGCCGTGCTCAGAACTGCCCCCTTGATAAGCCATATAATGCTTAGTCTCCCTGCCAGTGTCATTGCTCCCTGGCTCCTAGCATTGCAGTACGAAGTGGCATTGCAAGATACACATAAACTTTGTTTCTCAGTCTCTTTGCCCCATCCAGTCCTTCCCACCCCCCTCCAGCTGTGCCCCATCTATCCCCATCCCACCATCTAATCACCCCCGCTCTGCCCCATCCTACCCAGTCTCTCATCCCCATCCATCCCTGTCCTCCCAGTTTTGCCCATTCAATCCCCGGTGGCCTCCAAGCTTTGCAAATCCATTACGCTTTCTTCCAACTCTGGCCATCTACCTCCCCCCCCCCCAGCTCTGCCCATCCATCCCTGTTCTTCTAGTTCTGCCCATCCATCCCTTCTCCCAGCTCTCTCTCCATCCCTCCCTGCCCTTCCTGTTCTGTCTATCCATCCCTCTTTCTTACAGCTTCTCACCCATTCATCCTTCTCCCCAGAGCCCTATCTATCCAGCCTTGTTACCAGTAACATATTGGGCCATAGTCCACCCCTGTACATGGCCTGCACAGAAAGCAATGGAGGGAAATTAAAGCAGTGTGTCGTGGGCCAGAGCTGTAGGTTCTGTGGGGCAAAAAAAAAATAAAAAGCTCCTGTTCTTTTCCAGTGGCCAAGAGGATTTATAGGGTGGGGGAAGCAGCCATTTTTAAAATGGGCCAAAACCCCTGCGCAATCGGCCCAGGAATATATAAGATTCCCTCCCCCCAGGGCATCCAAAATCAGGATACTGTGTGAAAACCCCCAGGTCGCCCCATTCACTTACCTTGCGTCCCGGTCCAACGGCGCATGCGCGAGCCGCATCCCTCTGGCAGGGCGCGTGCCCGAGGCAGGCATTTGTGAATGGCCGGCATGGGCACACTCCCAGTTAGAGGGAAGCAGGGGATGTGGCCGCCAGCATGCTCGGAGCCGCTGGCCTGTGACGGCATGACGTGAGCAGCTCCTAGCGTGCTGGGTTGTCGAACGTCCGCGAGTTGCGCTCGGCGATCTGGGGAGTTTCACACAGCGGGGCATCCCGATTCGGGAACAAATCCAGCAAAAGTTAAATTCCCGGGTTTTGTTCTGCTTTAAACCGGACAAACACCCGTTTTTACTTTAAAGTGGACCATCACCCTGCTGGATCGGCACGGGAATCTTATAGATTCCCGGGCCGATCCGATCCCTCCCCGTGGGGCATCCAAAATCGGGATGCCCCGCTGTGTGAAACCCCCCAGGACGCCCGCTAACCTTACCTTACTCCCAGTCCAACGGCGCATGCGTCTGTCTAGCAGGGTGCGTGCCTGCACCGGCCATTCACAAATGTTAGAGGGAAGCGCGAGATGCGCCTGCCAGCGTGCTCAGAGCCACTGCGGTAAGATGTCTCATTGACTTCCATACCACAGCGGCTCCGAGGGCGCTGACTGGACGAGCGCCTGCGCATGACCCGTAGGTGAGTTTTTTTCTAAAATCTGGGGGGTTTCACACAGCGAGGCATCCCCAATCGGGGTGCCCCAGTGGAAGTGGACCAAAACCCAGGATAGTCAAAATCCTGGGTGTTGGCCCACTTTAACGGGTGTTGGTCCCGCTGTTTGGTGATCGTAAGAAGCTTGGGTGGCAATTGCCTTCCATGCAGTCACGTGGTCCGCACCTGCGTCCTCTGCGCTGGCCACCTGCAGGACCTGCCCATGTGACCGCCCGGTGGTCAATTGCGGGACTCTGTTCTCTGCGCCGGCTCGTAATGGCCCATTGAGCTTTTTGCCATCACCAAACAGCGGGACCAACACCCGTTAAAGTAAAAACGGGTGTTGGTCCCGTTTAAAGTGGAACAAAACCTAAAGTCACGCTTTAAAGTAACGATGGGTAGGTTTACCTCTGTATGTGGCACCCCACTGTGTGAAACCCCCAAGATCGCCCAATTCACTTACCTCTTCCACGAGCCTTCCCCGCATCCGCATCGCCAACATACCTCTAGCTAGGTAAGCACCTGCGTCAGACTTTTCTGAACGGCCAGCGCAAGGACGCCCACAGCTAGAGGCAAGAGTGGGACCAGCAGTGCTCGCTTCATTCATATTTCCTTGTCAAACTGAGGTCAGTACGGGAAAGGAAATCTGAAAAACGGGAGCTGCTGAAGAGCATATTCACGAAAAAGGTAAGTTTACGGGCACTCCGGGAGATATATACAGTAGGGCATCTCAAATTGGGATGCCGAGTCAGAAAGTAAATTTCTTGTGTGTTGTACCTCTTTAATTCAGGTACCCATCCAATGGGACACTGCTTCTATTTGAAGTTTGCTCGGAGCTGCCTACAATGGCTTCCAAAGACGCTGGCCCTACTTGAGGCCGGCACCTTTGGACTGACCCCGGCGCTGGCTTTAGCTGTGGAGGGGAGGAGGGTGCTGGACCTCTTTATTGAGTGAAGCGGGGTTTACAGCCAGAGACCCAACTTCTAAAGTGAACCAAAACCCAATACATTTGGCCAAAGCCCCTGTCGATAGTCCCTGGGTGTAGAAATGGATATTTTCCCTTTTCGAATTGTCTTGAAACACCTTATTTTTTGCAATCCCTCAGGGTGACATGGCAGGTGATCAGTCATTGCATAGGTGGAGGAGGCGGAGCTTTACAGCTAAAACAGGCGCCATTTATCTGGCATTAGAGTGAAGCAGGAGCACTAAAAATTGTCATAAGGTGCTCCTCATGGACGGAAGCAATTCAGGGGATGCTAGTTAAAAATGTGGGTTTTGCTCTGCTTTAAAATGGACCAACACCCAGGATTTTGACTATCCTGGGTTTTGCTCCACTTCGGTGGGGCACCCCGATCGGTGTGTGAAACCCCCCAGAAAGCACCGAAAACTCACCTCTCCCCGCTCCCACGTGACCGCTGCAGCCAATCCCAAGCGAGAGGCAGCGCCGGACAAGCAGAGCGCGTCCGCCGCCGCCTCCTGCGCGTCCCTCTTACAGCCGTTTGTGAATGGCCGGCGCGGGAGCGCGCCTGCTAGAGGGACGCGCATGCGCCTCTGGAACGTGGAAAAGGTAGGATTGTGGGCTTCCTGGGGGGGTTTCACCCTGCGGGACATCCCGATTTCGGATGCCCCGCGGGGAGGGATCTGATCGGCCCGGGAATCTTATAGATTCCCGGGCCGATCCCCCCTGGGTGTTGGTCCACTTTAAGAATTTAGAGTGCACTGAGTGTATTTCGAAACTGAGTTTTTGGGTCAGCAAATGGCAAAAACAATCACGCGGCAGTGTGGCGCCTTGCGTCCATCATGTCCAGGTTTCCATTTATTAAATTGTACAATAGAAGACAAAACACAAAACATGTATGTATGTATATATATATATATCTATATATATATTACCCATCCCCCTCCCTTTTTTTTTTTTAATCCTCTTCGTTATAAATGTTTAGACACCCGATCCAGAAGGACAGAACATATACAGAGAGATAAGCCTGGGTGTATCGACCATACAAAGAAGCATCCGGAAAGGACGGCGACACTGCATTCTGACTTCGGGGGAAAGGTCGGGAGCGTTCGGCTATGGCACAGTGCTGGGTGCATGCGGCACGCATATTGTCAGCGGGCTCACGCCTACAGAAGACTTTCAATGTTTTAACAAACCTTCCTGCAAGCCATCCGAGCCTGGCTCGTGGTTTTCACCCGAGTCTTCGGCCGGCGCGGAGCTCGTGCCATCCCTGAGACATGTCCGGCTTTCAAAAATGTTGTTATTGTTGTTAGCTTGACTTCCGTTTTGCTGGAGGAGCCGGAAAACCTCCGCTTCCAGGTCCTTGATCTAAAAAAAAAAAAAAAAGGGAGCAAGTGGTCAAAGACGAAGGTTCTTGTTTATTCAGGTTATGGTAGATCAAAACTGGACCTGCAAATGAACCGGACCAACGATTAAAGTGGACCAAAACCCAGGATTTTGACTATCCAGGGCTTTGGTACACTTCCCGGGGTGCCCCGCTATGTGAAACCCCCCGGAACGCCCAGATCAACTCTCCTCACCCCGCTCCTATGGAGCATGTGCGGCAGCGCGTCCAATCAGCGCGCTCTGAGCCACTGAGCTATGCACGTCTTAGTGGCGTCTAAGCTCAGCGGTCCGAGCGTGCTGGCGGCCACATCTTGCACTTCCCTCTAACAGGGAGCGCGCTAGAGAGAAGCGCAAGATGCGACCGCGGCCCGCGCATGCGCCGTTGGACCGGGATTCAGGTAAGTGTAGTGGGTGACCTGGGGGGTTTCACACAGCGGGGCATCCCGGTTTTGGATGCCCCGCGGGGAGGGAATGGATCGGCCCGGAAAAGTTTTGGTCCACTTTAAAGGGATGCTGAAGACAAAGGCAATTGTTACACCATTGTGTCGGGCTACATTTGGCGCTGTCCTAAACTGTTTTCCGTTTCTAAATTAATGACCGAGATATCGAGGTTTACAGTTTCACTTTATGATGTTTCTTTTGAAGAAAGTGGGTGTGGCCCTTGGCTCATTCTTATTTCCTTGTCAAACTTAGGTCAGTGCGGGAAAGGAAATCTGAATAACATGGGCTCTGCTGAATAGTGAGTGTATATGCACGGAAAAGGTTAGTTTACGGGGGATACTTAGGCCCTTATTCATCAAGTGATAGCGCCAGGTAGTGTCTCACTAGCGCCAGGTATCGCCAGCTAACGGCGGCTACCGACTACAGAACGCCAGGCTGCGAACACAATCACGCATTTATCGCGCTAAATGAGGCTAGCGCCGGCGAAAGCGTCGGCTAGCGCGGGATTCATCGTGTAGCCGACTGCAACGAACAGCGCCGCTGCTAATCCCATCACAGCGCCAGGTATGACCTCTCGCTACCTGGCGCTCTCCAATGCATTTCAATGGAGCAATCTTTAAATATTCATAAATAATTGATATTAATGTTTTTTTTTTTTTTTTAAATGTGAAAAATGTCAAAAATTGTGCAGAATATTACAGGTCTGATATTAATGTATTCATATTACAAAATGTTTATAAAAACAAGCATTTCACAGCGCGAGAAATTTTTGAGCGTGATTTGTTAATGAATATGCTGGGAGCCGTTCGCTATGGCCATTCGCTGTCATGCGCTCCCATACAGCGCGGAACCTGTCAAACAGCGACTCCTAACACCCCGTATTCAACATTACCGCACACCGACTGAGTCGCTGTCAACAACCGAACAACGGCCAAGCACAGCGAATACTAGCCGGCGCTGTGAAAATAACGCTACTGCCGCTCATCTGTCGCTACCTGGCGCTATTAATAAATTGGCCTCATACAGTCTCATACATTTCAAATCGGGATGCCGAGCCAGAAAGTCACAGACCTACTGGCCCCAGTCCTGTACGTGGAATTACAGAGCCGCTTTGCGCATTAATCATAAACCGGTCACATCTTCATATTCTGGAGATTGCGATGTGCGCTGGGGTATCTATTGCTTCATCCCAGGACATTCAGGGGCTGGAATTCGGGTTAGGAGCCAAATATAACAGCAGCGTTTGGTCTCAAATTGTGTCCTGAACCCAGTTGGACCTATTGACACCAGCATTGACTTTCTATAACTGGTTATCACACACATTCAGTTCCTGGCAACTGTTGGTGGGCCCCTCCCAGGTGCCTCTTTAATTCAGGTACCTATCCCCGGGACTCTGCTTCTATTGGAAGTTTGCTCGGAGCTGCCTACAATGGCTCCCAAAAGCGCTGGCCCTACTTGAGGTCAGCGCCATTGGACTGACTCCCCAGCGCTGGCCTTAGCTGGGGAGGGGGTCCTGGACCTAGCTGTGGAGTTCAGGAAAGTAAAGGTCCTCTTTATTGAGTGAAGCGGGGTTCACAGCCAGAGACCCTACTCTTAAAGCGGACCAAAACCCAACGAACTTGTGAAATACATTTGGCCAAAGCCCCTGCCGACATTCCCTTCTTCGGGTGTAGAACTAGAAATGGACCTGCAGATGAACCGGACCAACGATTAAAGGGATACAGCAGACAAAAGCAATTGTTACGCCATTGTGTCGGGCTATGTTTGGCGCTGTCCTAAACTGTTTTCCGTTTTTAAATTATAGAAGAAATTACCAAGATATCGAGTTTTACAGTTTCACTTTATGGTTCTTTTGAAGAAAGTGGGTGTGGCCCCTGGCTCTGTGATGCCGCATAATAATCAGCATAATGGGTGGGGTCTGTAAGAGACACAGGCCTTCTCATTCCCATGTGCACACCCCCACACATAAACATAGATTTGTTTTCGCATATCATTTGGGTGACCCCATCTATGTCTGCCAGCACCATAGGGGAATTCTTAGCTGGGCGTAGCCACCTCTTCAATTATTCATTAGATTTATGGGCAGGCAGATTTATTACTAACGCCAGATAGCGGCTGTAGCGCGGATTTCAGAGCGACCTCTAGTAGTCGCTGTGCTCGGCCATGGTTCTTTGTTTCAGAGCGCCTCAGTCGCCGGACGGCATTGATGAATATGATGTGTGAGTCACAGTACTACGCTGTATGGGAGTGAATGGTAGCGCCAGCTCAGTGCGACTGACTCACACCACATTCATCAATAACACAGCCTCAAACATCGCCGGATCTCAAAATCATGTAGTTGTAGCCCATAGCGCCAGATGCTGTGTGATTAAAGTCTGTTTATGAACATGTATCCACTAGTAACAAAGCGAAAAAAACATATGGAATGACATTGTTATAACATTGTAACATGAACACTTTAATACCAGACATGTCAGGACAATTCTGCATAAAAATATTATTAATCCAAAAAGTTTTCAAAAATGTCATTTTCTTGCCCAGGATACATGTCAGAAGGTTTGAGATTTTTTTTAAGAATAAAAAAAAAAAATTGGGATCAGGAAAGGGATTTACGGATCGTCCATAGAAATGTATGGGAGAGCGCCAGGTAGCGCCCCGGGTAAGACGTGGCGCTCTGCAAGGCTGAACGCCTGCGCTGTACGCTGAGCCTGGGGTAATGATGAATCTTACGCTACATGGCGTTGTTCTAGTCGCTCACCAGATTCGGCTTCATAAATGTGTAATTGTGTGCAGTGTCCGGCGTTCACCTGCCGCTACCTGACACTACCTGCCGCTGTACAGGCACTACCTGGCGCTATCCCTTCATGAATAAGGCCCATAATGTCATTGAAATGAATATATACACTATAAGCCCTTTTTTTTAAACAAGGCAAATAATAGACAAAAATATGGCAATAATATTTTATGATATGCATTTATATACTATTACCAGTGTTCTCAAACATTGGTTAGAATCAGTGGTTATAGGCCAGCAGTCATTTCTAATCCACACTCTGGTGTATCAATGGTGAAGGGAGGGGGGTGCAGGCTCTACTGTCTTGTTCCAAAGCTGTGCTTGGTTGATCATCACAACCACAAGCACACAGGCAGTCACGGATGATTAAAATGCTAATTAGGTGTGATAGTGATTGAAACACTAATTAGACATGATGGCTCTACATGATATTAGATGTGGTGGAAATTCATATGCTAATTAGTTTTGCCATGGAGGGTGGAAAGCACAAGATTGTGCTGGCTCTGATGGCTCAGGCTGCAGAATAGTACTTATTCTTGCTGAGCGGGCAAACAGGGGCAGAGCTATGGACCACCAGGAGAGCTCTATGATTGGTGGTCTATGGCAAAGAAATTCCTGGGGTGTGCCACTACTCTTTGCCTTATTTCTACTTCCAGGAGCAGCTCTGTTCTGACAGGGGAGTGGGCAGCCATTAGGAGGTGAGCTGCAGAATGATTTATGCTGAAAGCTTATGCACGTGGCCTACAGAGTCCCTTTAATATACTAACATAGTATGTGCGGCTGAATAAAGACATCAGTCATCCAGTTCAGGCTGTATGTAAAAGAAGATCTCCTTCCAGTGGTCTAGTAGCCATAGCTGGTAATGCTATTACATGCAAGGAGGGCATCCCGGCCACCATAGATCTCCTTCCAGTGGTCTAGTAGCCATAGCTGGTAATGTTATTACATGCAAGGAGGGCATCCCTGACACTATAGATCTCCTTCCAGTGGTCTAGTAGCCCCATAGCTGGTAATGTTATTACATGCAAGGAAGGCATCCCGGCCACTATAGATCTCCTTCCAGTGGTCTAGTAGCCATAGCTGGTAATGTTATTACATGCAAGGAGGGCATCCCTGACACTATAGATCTCCTTCCAGTGGTCTAGTAGCCCCATAGCTGGTAATGTTATTACATGCAAGGAAGGCATCCCGGCCACTATAGATCTCCTTCCAGTGGTCTAGTAGCCATAGCTGGTAATGTTATTACAAGCAAGGAGGGCATCCTGGCCACTATTGATCTCCTTCCAGTGGTCTAGTAGCCATAGCTGGTAATGTTATTACATGCAAGGAGGGCATCCCGGACACTATAGATCTCCTTCCAGTGGTCTAGTAGCCATAGCTGGTAATGTTATTACATGCAAGGAGGACATCCCGGACACTATAGATCTCCTTCCAGTGGTCTAGTAGCCATAGCTGGTAATGTTATTACATGCAAGGAGGGCATCCTGGCCACTATTGATCTCCTTCCAGCGGTCTAGTAGCCATAGCTGGTAATGTTATTACATACAAGGAGGGCACCCTGGCCACTATTGATCTCCTTCCAGTGGTCTAGTAGCCATAGCTGGTAATGTTATTACATGCAAGGAGGGCATCCCGGCCACTATTGATCTCCTTCCAGTGGTCTAGTAGCCATAGCTGGTAATGTTATTACATGCAAGGAGGGCATCCCGACCACTATAGATCTCCTTCCAGTGGTCTAGTAGCCATAGCTGGTAATGTTATTACATGCAAGGAGGGCATCCCGGCCACTATAGATCTCCTTCCAGTGGTCTAGTAGCCATAGCTGGTAATGTTATTACATGCAAGGAGGGCATCCAGGCCACTGTTGAACTCTTTTAGTATATTCTTCATGACTTACTCCTCTGGCAGAGAGTTCCATGGTCTCCGTACTCTAACAGTAAAGAATCCCCTCCTATGTCAGTGAAGGAAGCTCCTTTTCTCTAACCTTACTGGATGTCCTTGGGTTATGATTACACTCCAGGGTATAAATAGATTGTGGGAAAGATCTTTGTAATGACCTGGATATATTTATTATACATAGTTATTAGATCACCCCTCATGCGTCTCTTTTCCAAACTAAATAAACGTAAATGATCTAAATCTGCTTGTTGCTGCCTGCTGTCTTCTGTTGTGTTAATTACTTTACACAGCTTGGTGTCATCTGCAAAAATTGGGAAAAGTTTCACTAGATCTTATCAGAATATCTAAACCGCCATCGGATGAAACACACAGGCCCATTCAACATGCATGAGGTGATCGGAAAGCAGGGTCATTTGAAGCAACAAAAAAAAAAAAGGTACTCATCTTTTCCTCCTGCACTGCACCAGTCATTCACTCAAGTCCAACTGTCTCAAGGGGGGGTGAGTACTCGTGAATACAAATTTAACCTCAACTGTTTTGGATGCGTTTTGCCCTTTTAATAAAAGGCCATTTTAGGTTTGGTTGAGCAGACTGCTGGTCCTTACTGCACCCTCACCCTGTGTTCCAGGACCCCACACTCATCATTGTATGCCTGGAGCTGCCCTAATTAATGGAGACAAATCTTTTGAAGGCTTCCTATTTCACTAGGACAGTTAGGGGGTTAATGCATTTTTTATATTATTACTATTACTACACGTGAACTGGTAAGAGGTCCATGAGACCCCTATAACTAGTTTAAAGGGTTTAGAGGGGAAATGCCAGCAGGTGACTTGCCAACCCACCTGATTACCTACTCCAGGAGTATGTGAAAGAGCCCAGTGCCCATTCTTCTGGAAGAGCAATAGACCTGTGCTGAAGGGCATAGGGCCCAGTAATTTGACAAGGCCAGGGGCCAGGCGCTCGGCCATTGACAGGCCCAGATACCTGGTGCACTGGGTTGGTAATCCGGAGGCGCAGCACTTATTTGGCCTCTTTAATGCAGCTAAAATCCATCACAAAAATGATAGGTGTGAACTGAGCCTAAATATAAAAGCAGAGCCAGTCCTAGAGCCTGTCACCGATATGCCTGAGTGGCATCATTACTTACCCGAGACTGAAGGTTCTGAACTTCAGCAAAATTTACTTTTTCTAGATCTTCAATCTTCTTCTTTTCGGCCTCTTGTCGCTTCATGAAGTCAATTTCCCTGTAAAATGTAAATCCATTATGTCACTAAATTTGTCCCTCTGATAAAAACTGAAAATAGAGAAGTGCTACACTTTAGAGCAGGGGTGCCAAACTCAAATACGCAGTGTGCCGTGTGCCAACCTTAAAATGTATTGAAAAAACGTCTACCCAACGGAGCATGAGCACAGCCAATCAGCACGCTCAGTTCTGCTTGGCCTTTCTTAGCTGTCTTTTCTTAGTCTTAGCTGACGAGAGCTCTTGTCAGCTAAGGGCTGAATTGAGCCAAGTGTACTGCTGGCCACATACCCCACTATTACCGAGCTGGGGGCACTCCAGCGCCCGCCATTCACAACTGCCAAAATCCTAAAGGCTTAGTGTAGCGCAGCTGCCAGCCATGCATGTTCCGTTGGATCAACGATCAGGTAAGTTTTACTGGCGATTCAGGGTGGGGTTCCAACAGAGATTTGGGATGCCTGGGTGGTGAGTGTTTTTGGTCCACTTTTATCGGCCACCCCTGAAGTCTTTTAGACTCCAGGGCCAGCCAAATACTTGGCTAGTCCTCTTTAATGCAGCATGCCACTTTCGATGATGGGATGAGATAGGATTCTCTGCCTTCCTTTACCTCACGCAGTTGCTTATCATCCAGCATAGAGGGAGTCGGCAGCCAGCTCAGCCTGGTTGGCAGTTGCATTTGCCAACCACTAGGGGAAGTACTTCCCTACTACATAATCATAGGGGTGGGGTATAACATCAAAGTCCCATCCTGCAATCTCAATGGCTACCAGGCTAGAATCTGGCAGTGCAATCTGGCAATCGGGCAGCTTTCCTAACTAGCCCCTCGTGGGGCTAAGTGTGTGGCTGTGTGCCTGGTTTAAAGGTAACGCACCAGCCCTGTCACTGATAGATATCAGCGTGGGAAGAGGTGGGGCAGAACTCCTGCTCAAGGGCCAAATCTGATGACGCTGCGGGCCAGATTCGTCCCGTGGACCAGAGTTTGACACGTGTGCTTTAGAGGAAGCCGCGCTGGAGAGATCCCTGGGGCATCGCAGTCAGCGATGAGCTTTGTAACAGAGGGGAGTGTGGCTGCTCTTACAATGTAACAGCAGGAGGTATGAACCACATGTTACAGCGGGACATATGGAAGAGCCTCAGCTCCTTTGTTGCAGATAATGACCCAGGAGCCTCACTTCCTGTTTATTTACTTGAGGAGAAAAACATAATTATCTATGGGCATCAATAGCTTTGTCCAGAAAAAAAATCTGAAGATCCTGTGCTGCCGATACCCCTCTTGTTCTGGTGACTTCCCCTTTGGTTTCAGCAGACAGCAAGTGAAAGCGGAACAAAACCTGGGAATATGACTTTCCCAGGTTTTGTTCCATTCCCCAGGAAATCCCGAATTGCACCAGTGCATGAAACCCCTTAGAATGCCGCTATTCACTTACCTCTTTCTCGTTCCTATGGCCCCGTTGCGCTGAGAGGCGTCTGTCGTGCCGGCAAACAGCTCTCATTGCTTTTAATAGGGAGTGCGCACTGCCGCATCCCCACCGGCGTGCACTCTCCCTCCTCAGCCTATATGAATGAAAACAATGAGAACCGTTTTCCAAATGACATGGTCATGTCAGATGGCTTTCACTGGACGCACATGCGCCGCAGGAACGAAAAGGGTGAGTGAAAGCGGACAAACACCTTCAGCGGCGTAGGTGTAGGCTGCCGCTGGCACCGCCGCTATAAGGCAGTGGGGGGAATTCAGAATGATGTGCTGCCCACATGAGCACCAGTGCTGCGATCGGCTGCCCAATTTGGGATGCCCAGGAGAAAGTCAAATTCCCAGGTTTATTCCACTTTTAAGTGGATCAAAACTAATATAATATAATATTAGTTGGTCCTTTATGGGACACCCAACTCTACCCTCTACCCCAAAGCTTTGTGTGTAACCCCCCCATTAATAGCGCCTCTTCCTGGTTCCAAAGGTGCATGTGTGGGCTCTTATCCAATGAAAGCCATCTGCCGTGACTATGCTCTCACTGACTAGAATACGAAGCACACTGCCGCATCCTCGGCTGCGTGCACACTCCCGTCCCAGCCTATCTGAGTGCAGGGGATGTGGCAGTGAGCACTCCCCATTCACAACAATAAGCGATGTTTGCCAAATGACGTAATCACGGTAATCCTCATTGGACGAGAGAGACCGCGCATGCGTCATTGAAGCAGGAAAAGGTGTATACAGGTGCCCTGGGTTTTTTTTTTTTACACAGGGGGGCATCCTGAGCTGAGATGCCCCTGGGAAAGGCGAGCCCTTGAATTTCTTAGATTCCAGGGCTGACCTGGAGGGGTTTTGTTTACCCTTAAAGTGGACCAAAACCCAGGATTTTGACTATCCTGGGTTTTGGTCCTTTCACCCGGGGCACTGTGTGAAACCCCCCAGATCGCCCGAAGAAACTCACCTCTTCCGCGGCCGCTCACCCAATCAGTGGCTCGGCTACTGAAGTCACGCCATCTAAGACGGCGTCTAAAGCCGGCGGCTCCGAGCGCGTTGGTGGCCACATCCCCCGCTACCCTCTAACAGGGAGTGTGCCCGCACCAGCCATTTGTAAATGCGCCCTTCTAGAGGGATAGCAGGGATGCGGCCGTGGCCCGTGCAAGCGCCGTTAGACCGGGAAGCAAGGTAAGTGAACTGGTGACCTGGGGGGATTCACACAGCGGGGCATGCCGGTTTTGGATGCCCCGGGGGGAGGGAATCGATCGGCCCGGGAATCTTATAGAACATCACACGGAACTCCTGGTAATCATGAATTTTGGGTGACAAGCTGATAAGAACTCTTACTTTTGCTGGAAGTCCTTGATGAGCTTCTTGGCCTTGTTGTACTTCTTCTCCAGCGCCTGGTACTGGTTTTGGGTCTCCTTCAGGTGTTCGTTCACCGTGTGGCACAGCGTCTGGGCCTCGATCCAGTAGCTCTCCAGTTTCATCATCCTGTCCTTGTTGTCTTCAATGTTCTGTTGAAGTTGCGTCTTCTCCAGCTCCCACCGCACCTTCTCGTTCTCTGCCACCTGTAACTGTGTGGCAGGGGGAGAGGCGGTTATTCCAGGTCAGCATCATGGATACAAAGTTAAAGGTGAAGCACACTGATCGGGTTGGCAAACCACAGTAAGAACCAGCCAGAAATCTCTAGATTCACTTTAAAGTGGACTGAAACCAAGCATCGATCGCCCAGGAATCTATAAGATTCCCAGGCCGATCCGTTCCCTCCCCCCGGGGCATCCAAAATCAGGATGCCCCGCTGTGTGAAACCCCCGAGGACGCCCGCTACACTTACCTCACATCCCGGTCCAACGACGCATGCGCGGGCCGCATCTCCGCTGTCCCTCTAGCAGGGCGCGTGCCACGACGGACATTTGTGAATGGCCGGCGCGGGCACGCTCCCTGTTAGAGGGAAGCGCGTGATGCAGCCGCCAGCGCATTCGGAGCCGCCGTGCTAAGACGTCAGTTTATCCTCCATAGCTCAGCTGCTCCGGGCGTGCTGATTGGACGAGCGGCCACGCATGCGCCGTAGGACCACGGTGAGGTGAGTTGATGTGGGAGATCGGGGGGGTTTCACATAGGGGGGAAGGACCAAAATCCAGGATAGTCAAACTCCTGGGTTTTGTTCCACTTTACAGTAGAAAAAAACTCTGGATTCTCACTATCCGGGGGGCCCAGCGGCATTCTGATTTGGGATGCCTCGCTATGTGAAACCCCCCCAAATCACTCGTAAAACATACCTTTCCTCTGTCCCAAGGTGCATGAGCAGACGCTTGTCCAATCAGCGATGTATGCCGTGCATATTATTAATCAGCAATATGACCCTGTTTAGACCAGAGCTCGGCAAAATAGGAGCGTCTGGCGCTGTTTACATCACTGTGGGAGCCAGGGAAAGAGTTTACGGCGACCCAGGGGGGATTCACACAGTTTGGGATACTACAGGGGAAGGCCAGCGGCCAGCCCTGGAGTCTTTTAGAAAATAGGATGCCTCGCTGTGTGAAAACCAACCAGCGGTGCCGCAAAAGTCACTTCCTTCCTGTCTCCCCTATCTGAATAGTTTGGGACGGGAGTGTGCACACAGCCCAAAAATGCAGCCACTGATATTTACATCGAAGAGGGAGACAGGGTGCTGGGGATGCCATAACCAGAGCATTTTGCAGAGCATTAAAAATGGATGGGAAATGGCTCTGATTGGATGAGAGCATGCGCATGTGCCATAGGACTGGGGAAAGGTGAGCTTTCCCTGGTGGTTATACCTAGTGGGGCATTCCAAATCGGGCAGGGAACAAAACCCGGGATACTCAAAATCCTGGGTTTAGTTCCAGCTCTAAGGAGACACAGCCAGTCAGCACGCTCGGCTCCATTCAGCCCTTTCGGCTAAGAATTGGCTGAATGGAGCCGTATGCAGCAGAGTGAAGCCAAGCTCATGAGGTCGACATCCCTGCTGGCCTCTAGCGGGGGGTGCCCATGCTGCCCATTCACAAATGCCTGGCGTGGGCACACATCTGGCTAAAGGAACAGCACCCTTTTGACTGTGGCCCGCACATGCACCGCTGGATCAGCGATCAGGTTTACTGGGGATTCGGAGGGCCCCGGATGCCTAGGGAAGAAGGAATCAAGCAGCCCTGGAGTCTTATAGACTCCAGAGCTATCAAAAATGGGGTTTGGTCCACTTTACGGCTTTGGCCCTATGCTGTCAGTCTCACTTGCTCTCCTTCCTTCGGTGGGTATTGTCTCCTGCATGCTTTCTATGAAACATCTGTTGTAGCCGGCCTCCTGGGCAGGTCCTGCTGAAGCATTGTGTTATCATGATGGGTGCCCACCCTGCAGCCGGCTGTTGCTATGCCTCTGCTACTCACATTAATGGGCACCCTTAGCAAAACATCAGATATTTTTTTATTTCCGCTTCAAGGCAGTAAAATAATGTAATTTGCTGGTGCGGGTCACTGCACTTTATCTATCACCACTGCTCCCCACCGCGTTGGATTCCTAAAGACGACACTTGGCGCAGCGTGGACGTCGCTCGGCATGCTAAAGAGGGCGGCCGTGCCTCCTGTTTGCTTACCTTGGCTTTCAGCTTCTTAATCTCGGCTTCGGTGACGGCATGTTTAATCTGCAGCTTGTGGGGGGAAGAGAGAGAAAACGGGAGACAATTAGTAAATGAGCAGAGGGGGGCTTAGGCATCGCGGGCTGGATTTGCAGCAGAAGGTTGGCGAGGACGAGAGCTGCACTGCAGCAGGTTGTAAAATTACCGCTTAATGTCTCGCTGCTAAAGAGACTGTCTGGCTGTTACGTTACAGGCAAAAGCGCTCCCCGGCGTCGTCGCCGCCGACAGATGTGTGACAGGAATGAGTGGCAGCCATCCCGAAACAATGAGATGCAACAACATAAACATCCCCCGCCACTGGATGCGCCGTGACTCATCCCTTACATAACGCAACAGATAATAATGTTCTCATTACATTGTATAGACACATAAAGTCTGAAGTGTAACGAGGAACTATATTGCTCAGCAAGTCCTGCCGACAAGAGGCTGACAAGTGATGATAGCAACTGTAGCTATATATATATTTATACGGGGGCTGATTGGGGCCAAAAATCAGCAGCCCGGGATTTTCTGCCCCCAGCCAGCCCATGACATCCCTTCCCCGATGTACTTGCCACCTAGTCAAAGGCTGGGGCTATAGCACTGCAGTAACAGAAAAGCTGGGAAAGAGGGGAGGCTTGGGGGGAAGAAGATTGATAGAAGTGTTAAAAGGTGAGGTGTATAGGGGGAGCAGCCAGCACAGCCATCCCAAAAGTACTGCGGACCGCCGGGAATCCTTGCGGTTTTCCCTATGGCCAGTCCGCCCCTGCATATAATTTACACATCTGACAAAAGTGAGTACCTCTTTCAAATTTTTGGAAAATTATTATATTATATTATTTATTTTATATTTTTATGGGACAATGTACAGTGTCAGAGACGCCAACCTTGGAGACCAGTTTACAGGGTGATGGGCATGGTGGGGGTGTGGCTTATTCACAGGTTCAGCAGTCACTGCACTGTTTCTCCAGTGCCAAGGCTGAAAAGGTATCTTTGCCACACCCTAAGGGCAAATCTAGCCAACCAGACACTTAGAATGAGTCATAGGCAGCCAATAGTGAGGAGCTGGATGGTCAGCCAATCATTTAGCGGTGTCTGTTAGCCAATAGCTCATGGGTTGGAGATCTCAGTCAGCCAATCATTTAGTGGTGTCTGCTGGCCAATAGCACATGGGTTGGAGATCTCAGTCGGCCAATCAATTAGTGGTGTCTGTTAGCCAATAGCGCATGGGTTGGAGATCTCAGTCAGCCAATCATTTAGTAGTGTCTGCTAGGTGGTTCCCAACCCTGTCCTCAAGGCACACCAACATGTCATGTTTTTTGGATCTCCAAATAGCCAGCTCTATTGCTCTGCAGCTGCACTAATTACTCCACCTGTGCATCTTTGTGGAGATCTGCAAAACCTGGCCTGTTGGTGTGCCTTGAGGACAGGGTTGGGAACCATGGGAACTTGGAGATCTCAGTCGGCCAATCATTTAGCGGTGTCTGCTAGCCAATAGCACATGGGTTGGAGATCTCAGTCAGCCAATCATTTAGCGGTGTCTGCTAGGCAATAGTGCATGGGTTGGAGATCTCAGTCAGCCAATCATTTAGCGGTGTCTGCTAGCCAATAGTGCATGGGTTGGAGATCTCAGTCGGCCAATCATTTACTGGTGTCTGTTAGCCAATAGCTCATGGGTTGGAGATCTCAGTCGGCCAATCATTTACTGGTGTCTGTTAGCCAATAGCTCATGGGTTGGAGATCTCAGTCGGCCAATCATTTAGTGGTGTCTGCTGGCCAATAGCACATGGGTTGGAGATCTAAGTCGGCCAATCATTTAGTGGTGTCTGTTAGCCAATAGCGCATGGGTTGGAGATCTCAGTCAACCAATCATTTAGTAGTGTCTGTTAGCCAATAGCGCATGGATTGGAGATCTCAGTCAGCCAATCATTTTGTGGTGTCTGCTAGCCAATAGCACATGGGTTGGAGATCTCAGTCGGCCAATCATTTAGTAGTGTCTGCTAGGCAATAGCGCATGGGTTGGAGATCTCAGTCAGCCAATCATTTAGTAGTGTCTGTTAGCCAATAGCGCATGGATTGGAGATCTCAGTCAGCCAATCCATTTAGTGGTGTCTGCTAGCCAATAGTGCATGGGTTGGAGATCTCAGTCGGCCAATCATTTAGTGGTGTCTGTTAGCCAATAGCGCATGGGTTGGAGATCTCAGTCAGCCAATCATTTAGTAGTGTCTACTAGCCAATAGCGCATGGGTTGGAGATATCAGTCAGCCAATCATTTAGTGGTGTCTTCTAACCAATAGCGCATGGGTTGGAGTTATCAGTCAGCCAATCATTTAGTGGTGACTGTTAGCCAATAGCGCATGGGTTGGAGATCTCAGTCCGTCAATCATGGTGATTTCGTAGTCTGACAGGTTGACTGGGCGAGGGCGGGTCAAACCGTGCGACTCCCTGAAAAAACGGGTGACTTGGTATCTCTGCAGTTTACAGCTTGTATAACAGTGTACATTTGGGATTGCCCTCAAAATAACTCAACACACACAGCTATTAAAATTATTTTTGCCTGTAAAAGGTTAAAACAAATCAACAAACAAAGCAAGCAGGATGCTCGGCTGCATAGCTCGAGGCATCACCAGTAGGAAGAGGGAGGTTGTGATGCCGCTGTATAGAGCCCTGGTGAGGCCACAGCTAGAATACTGTGCAGTTCTGGAGACCTCCCCTGCAAAAAGACATTATTCAAATAGAACGTGTCCAAAGGCCGGCAACAAAAATGGTGGAAGGACTTAAACTTGACAAGGGTCATAAGAAAGGGGCACAACTCCGCAAATACCATAACATTATAATATTTTATTAAATTTTACACTACAGCAAAAATAAAAACACAAATACACTGTTAAAATTAATCTGATGCTCTGTCATGCTACATAAAAGGAGACACCATTCAAAGAGACAGCACCCCTGGAGAAGCCGTAGCGGAGCGGCGGAACGCGTGGGGTCTCTTGCCTTCAATCCACTGCCTGATGATTAGTCATGTTTGACCACAAGGACTGTATGATCTTTATTTTTTTCTTTCCAGCACTTTTGTGTATTGGGTTTACATTGGGGGGTCTCATCCCCTGCTTTATTTAGTGAATATAGCCTCCTTATCTAGCATTTGCACTTTAGATTTGATTGATTGCACAGGTTTATAGTTGGAAATGGCTTTGATGAATCATTTGTAGTCATTTCTTATATTGGTGTTTTTTGCACAAAGTGGAGTAATTGAACACTCACTTGAGTAATTAGAAATATATTAAAATTTTATTTACTGTATTTTTCGCCCTATAAGACGCACTAACTTTTCCCCAAAAGTGGGGGGAAAATGTCCGTGCGCCTTATCAGGGGGAAGTATAAAAATTAAAAAAAAAAAAAAAGGAAACTCACCTGTTACGGGCGCTCCATCAAGTTTGCGGATGACACAACTCTGGTAGGCCTTATCAACAACACAGACGAGTCTCCCTCCCGAACACAAATGAAAAATCTGGTAACCTGGTGCGAAGAGAATAACCTCATCCTAAACACCCAGAAAACAGTTGAGCTGATTGTCGACTTCAGGCGGTCCCACCCAGCGCACCGTCCCATCTCCATGGGTAAGGATGAGGTCAATATCGCTACCAGCGCAAAATTCCTCGGCACGGTGATAACATATGACTTAAAGTGGAGTAGGCAAGCCACCGTTGTCCTAAAGAAGGCTCAACAGAGACTGTATTTCCTAAGACAACTTGCGAAATACGGAATGTCTAAAAGGATCCTGAAGACCTTCTACATCGGTGCAGTAGGCTCACTCCTGAGCTCCTCCTTCACTGCCTGGTATTGTGGGATCACGGCCAAGGACAAGATCAGGCTGAAGAGGATCACCAGGACTGCTGAGCGGATCATAGGATGTCCCCTACCTGAGGTAGATGAACAATTCAAGGAAAGGATCCGCTCAAGGGCAAAAAGAATAGTTGGAGACCCCACTCACCCAGGTCACCCCTTCTTCAGTCTCCTACCCTCTGGACGGAGGTACCGGGCTCTCTCGTCCAGGACCTCCTGGTACAAAAACAGTTTCTTCCCACTAGCTGTTAAAGCACTAAATAACCAACTCTAAGAATCCTGCAAAAACTTTTCCCCAGCGCATCACCAGTTACTTAACGGAATATCGTATGTAACTAAATCCCCTTGTAAATATGTATAACTAGCAAATGTTTAAACCCCATCGATGTATATATTATGTGTGTTGATGTATACAGTATCCCCTCGATTCAAAGAGCAAAAGTTAATTGATTTCGGATCGAGAATCGTAAGTTTGGGTGGGTGTTAGTCATTTTTTCCTGTTTTTTTGGCCATTTCCGACTCGCACGAGCCTACGTACGAATGCGTATATGCTCTTACGATCATCGCAAGTTCGTTCCTAAATTTTAGGATCAAAACGTAAAACTTAGGATCAAATCCTAAAACTTAGGATCAAAACGTAAAACTTAGGATAATCGGATGTGTTTAGGTGTGATTCAGAGAACAGTTTTCAAACCTCTAAATACGTTTTAAAAGAAAGCCACTGGCGACACCTTTTAGCAGTCGGATTGCTGTTCTTGAACAGGTTTTTTGGCTATGTGGAGGAGTCTGCGCGTCTTGAGCTCCAATGAACTGCATGTATCAGCATGGCCGAGGCCATAAATTGTATGGCAATGCATACCTGATTCATGTATGCCTTATAAAAGCATTTTAATGTGGACCTTAATTAGTCCTTTGCATGTAAACCTTTATTTTGCAATATATTTGCGTTAATTAAAGAAACTTATGTCCTTTGTTATTTATTTTTAAATTGATGTACTAGAATAATATTTTTAGATTGCATTTATTGGTGTAGTTGTTTACCTTTGCTTTGTTTAATTATTTAAGCACATCTTTGGTCAGATGCATCACACTTACTGAGGAGAGGAGAGCGGGATAAAGTGCAGGATGTGGGTTACTGCTGTATTTTGCACAGACACAGCAGAGCTGGGGGCACGGAAAGGTCAGAAATCAAAGAATGCAGAGCAACACAGTCACAAGGCCCTTTCTGTTTGCAGGCTGCCCGATAATACCTGAGCCGCCATCTTGGCTGTTTCTAGGCTCATAACATGCAGAAGTTGCTGGGTGTTTTTTTATATTTGAGAGCAATCTGTATGGAGAGGGTGTGGGTAACCACACACAAAATTTAAAGTTGTACCATTTGAAGCCAAAATATTAAAATTACACAAGTAAAAAATGCAAGTTAACTAAAAATTAAACAAAGTAAGATTCACTTATGCAAATGCATTCATTAATGGTTGGTTACTACAAAATGAATGAAATAAAGAAAAATAAGACCAAATATTTAGAATGCACTTTAATGAGGTAAGTTTGTAGTGCGCAGCCGCAAGATCAGAAGGATTTACGTCCAGACAAAAAAGGAAAAAGGGCAAAACCAATGTTGCAACCTGAGAAATGAAACGGAAAAATCAGGATGGAAACTGACATAGGTCTGATTCCCGAACTGCCATACGAACGGACGTATATTTTAGGATAGAAACGTATTTGCTTATAGAATCACTCGCAAGTTCATACGAACGCACGAGCGGACGGGAAAAATAGGATGATCGGCACCAAAATCAAAGCTGTTACATGTTTCTTTGAATCGACCCTTATGTGTGTCTAGCAAATGTTCAAGCTCTATGGAGAACCCCCCTTCCAAAAAGTATTCCTTGTTTGTACTATGTACCTAATTGGCGACCAATAAAGTATTCGTATTCCAGCTTTGCCTGCCACACTGCGGGAGCCCAGAAGAAGACAGAGGAGCTGCCTCTTCCAGCTGGGCACACGAAAGCACCCAGGTCAGTGCAGCAGGTGAGCGTGGCCTGCACCAACTCTCTCCCTCAATTGGCCTGGGAATCTTATAGATTTCCAGGCCCATCGGCGTGGGTTTTGGTCCACTTTAAAAAAGGGAAACAGTTCAGGACATTGCCAAATGTAGGCCAACACAACGAGTCAACAATTGCCTTTGCCTGTTCTATCACTTTAATAAGCACAACAGTGCACCTATAGGGGAGGGGAGGTGGGCAGCATCCAGTACCAGCCAGGATCTAATGGACCCCATGATAAGAAGCCTCGCTTGACAAGCCATGGTGGTGCAGGCTATTCTTATCCCCCCCCCCCCCCAATTTGTTCTTCTGATCCTTCAGAGTAGGAAGCACTGTAATTTGTAGGAAAGCTGGCGGCGAGAACTCGATAATTATAGTATTTAGATGTACTTTTCTATCGACAAAAAGCATAGAGACTCTTTTACAGATGATGCGGCTTGTTGAGAAAATACTGGTGAGCCTTTGCTAAGTATTTTAGAACTTAAAACGGACCTTCACCCTGAATAAGAGCCTATCTTATATGTTTCCCACACCCTGAACATACAGATTGCCCACATTAATCCGGACCTTCACCCTGAATAAGAGTCTATCTTATATGTTTCCCACACCCTGTACATACAGATTGCCCACATTAATCCGGACCTTCACCCTGAATAAGAGCCTATCTTATATGTTTCCCACACCCTGTACATACAGATTGCCCACATTAATCCGGACCCTCACCCTGAATAAGAGCCTATCTTATATGTTTCCCACACCCTGTACATACAGATTGCCCACATTAATCCGGACCCTCACCCTGAATAAGAGCTTATCTTATATGTTTCCCACACCCTGTACATACAGATTGCCCACATTAAAAATCATCCTACCTGCATCTACTGCATTTTCTGAGACTTTAAACATCCAAGGTGGCGGCCTATGGAGGTGCAGGCAGCCTGCAAACAGGAAGTGTCTTCTGACTGTGCCGCTCTGCATTCTGGGATTGCTGACCATTTTCTGACCCCAGCTCTTCTCTGTCTATGCAAAGCACAGCTATAACCCGCACCCCTGCACTTATGACCCCTCTCCTCTCCTCAGTGTGTGATGCTACTGAGCCAAGATGGCGGCGCCCGTATCCTAGAGTCCTGAACAGAGTTGCAGGCCAGTGAAGGAAAAAATAAAAATTGAGTGATTAAAAACTTTAAATATATTAATTTTGGGGAATAGTTTTTTAAGGGTTTTGGCTTTTCATTAAATGATGCTGAAGGTCCAGTTTAAATGTAATGCAGGGCAGCTCAATATTCACATGACGCGTGATAGTTTGTTTAAATCTCATACTTGTTTCATAAATACCCCCAAAAAAGAAGTCTACAAGGTAAAAGGCAAAAGAGGAGGGAGGGTGGCAGGGAGTAGGTACAGGGCTGGATTATCAGGAGGACCCAAGGGGCGCGAGCCCCGGGACCTCCACCACTTGCCCTGCAAAGGGGGCCTCCTCCAACCTTTGGGTTATGGTCTGGTCCAGGAGGCTTTTCAGTCTTTGGTCTGATGGGCCGCGAGGGCCGGCAACAAAGCTATTGGTGGCACGCCTGGGAAAGCCTGCAGCCAAAGCCACCACAGGGCAGGACGGAGAGTCTAGAGCAGCAAAGCCGCCGCCAGCAACGCTACAGTGATGGGTGCAGAGCTGTCACTGCACATAAGCCACCAAGCACAGCCGCTGGCAGCTCAATGCAGGGAACCAGCCGGGCGACTACACTACCCCCCACCCAGAATGGCAAAGCAGCAGCACCCGCACAAGGGGGGCACAAGGGACTCTATTTGACATTTCAGTAAGTGGGCGGGAGCCAGACAACCACCAATCAGTTACTTGGCTGGACTATTATTTTAAAGGAAACAAAATACTGTATCTTGGGCTTCCACCAGATTTTGTGCCCAGGGGCCTCCACCACACTTAATCCGGCCCTGAGTAGGTATCACCGCTCCCACTTTTCTCCAGATCTCCAACAGTTTGCTGCCAGTACTCACTGCTGCCACTGGTCTCCATCGGGGCCTTTTCTGCTGCCAACCTTGTTGTCCTCCATGACCTTCTTCTTGTTGACCAGGGTTGTGGCCATATCCAGGGCCAGTCTCTGATGGCCTTTGAGCCACCACCGCATGGCCTTTGAAGGGGCTAACATGGGACGGCTTTACAGCCCCAGCAACAGATGTGATACCACATCTTTTTACTTTTCACTAAAACACAATTTTTACTGGTCCCCACCTGCTACCGCTAGTTTCTAGCGATTCAGTGTCAGTCCCTATTTACATAGTTAATACGGTTGAAAAAACATATGTCCATCAAGTTCAACCAAGGGTGTTGGGGTAGGGGGAAGTAATTTTTTATTTTATTTTTTAGGGGAAGCTATTTATTTTTTTACTGATAGCAGCTAATAGTAACTGTTAATGTTATTTTCTTCTAAATAAGCATCTAATCCTTTTCTGAAGCTGTCAGCGGTTGATGCTGTAACAAGCTTCTTTGGCTATTCCACAGATTTATAGTTCTTATGATAAAAACGGTTGTCGCCTCCGGAGATGGAGGGAGTGCCCCCTGGTCTTTAGAGAGGATTTCACCTGAAATAGTGTTTCCCCCATTTATATTTTTATATATGTCCATTTATATATTTATACAAGTTAATCATGTCCCCCCTCAGCCGTCTCCTTTTAAGACTAAACAGATTTAATTCTCGTAATCTTTCCTCATAACTAAGATACTTCATTCCACTTATTAGTTTGGTGGCTCCTCTGCACCGTTTCCATAGTCAGAGCGTCCTTTCTATGAATGGGTGCCCAGAACTGGATGACATATTCCAGGTGAGGGCGCACCAGTGCCTTGGAAAGATGCAATATTACTTACCTATCCCGTGATTCCAGGCCTCTTTTAATGCATGATAATATCTTGGTGGCCTTGGAAGCAGCTGCTTGGCATTGCATGCTGCCATCATGTTCTCTTCTACCACCTCCTCTGCTCCCGCGGCCAGATCCTGGGTCTTCGCCATCACCTCCTCTTTTGCCATAACCGCCTCTTCCGACGCCCCACCTCATCCTCCTGTTCTCTGCTGACCTCATGGTCCTCCACTTCAATTTTTCGGGTCGTAAGCTTCCAGGCCCCACCACTGCCTAGTATCATGTCCAGTCTTTGAACAACAAGCTTGACGAAGAACTAGGATCCAATTCCATCAAGACAACAGGGATTGAGGCCTTCTCTGCTTTACCCAAACTTTGTTGAACCCAGCAAAACCAGATCACACCATCCAGCCATCCGAGTTCCTCTTGGGTTAACCGCACAGATAGGACTCAGGAAAGGCTAGAGGAGCAGGTATGTGCCTGATGGCTAATAACAAGTGGTGTGCCCCTGAGAACACATTTTTACACACCCCACCTGGAGCTCGTGGAAATAATCAAATAATTCCACAGATGGCCTGCTCATTGCAGGTTGGTAAACACAGGTCTGACAAGGCCCCCCCCCCCCACATCGGGTCTCAGCTTTAAAGAGGAACATCGGAGGCCCTGGAGCCTTTTAGAAGGGAGTGTCATAGTGCAGCGTTTAGACTTATGAGAATGCTCTGCTGTGGTCGGAGATAGCTGCAGGGCCAGTGTGGCTTGCTAGGCTCGCTCATGCTGAGAGTTCTCAGGTACAGAGTGGCTTTTAGACCACCCTTTTTTGCATGGTCCTGAAGGACTGAAATTAAAAGGAGGAAAAACGTTGGAGCCCTGCTACGGCATCTACTCTTCATCGAGGAGGCCTCAAGTGAGCTGCTTGCTGGCTTATTGGTTTTACAGTATTTTAATACACAAGAGAGCCTTAAAGAGGAACTTTGAAGGCCCTGGAGTGTAAAAGACTCCAGGGCCTCCTGAGTTCCAGTCCTTGGGTCCGTCCATCCCGAATTGGTGTGTGTGTGAACCCCCGGAACACGCATCCTCTCCCGGACCCCTCTCCGCGTCTGTGCTTTCCGGCCGCGTCCCCGCTCACCCCTAGCCATGCGCGCGTCCTTGCCCGACCTTCCTGAATGGGTCACGCCACGTTTGCCAGGTGACACGCGGCTGGCGGTGCCGCTCGACGCCCATCGGCGCCGCTCAGCTGCTTAGCTGCCCAGGCTCACTCAGCCAATCAGTGCGCTCGCTCTCACCAGAGTCTGCGCCATGGGAGCGGAAGGAAGGTGAGTGAAACAGGGTGACCTGGGGGGGGTACTCACAGCAGGGCATCCCAATTCAGGATGCCGCCACAGAGAGGAAAAACACAAGAAAGTCAAATTCATGTGTGTTGTTCCTGTTTAAAGGAACTCGGTACAATTCACACGTCCAACACCCTGACAGGCCACAAGCTTGGCCAGCAGGAAACCCCCTGCTAGGAACTGGGAAATCGTGGGTCTTCTGTCATCCCTGGATGCTCAGGGGCCGAGTTCCCCAGTTAGGAGCCAGGTGGGACAGCGCTGTTTGGTCTCAAAGCGTGTCCAAAGCCTCAATAGACCCAGTGACAACAGCGCTTGTGCAAACGAACAGGACCAGATGGAATCCCAGACCTGATCCTGCTCACCAGCTTGCCCCATTATTCACCTAAATATACAGCACAATGCCTCTTTGGGACAGTCAGTGATTCCAACATGCTTCAAAAAGCATATACACATAATTACTCATCCCACCTGCTCTAATAACTAGCATTACTTAAAGTGGACCAACAGTCAAAAATGAATTAAATTAGATCAACACAACAAACAGTTCTCATATGCATCCCTCTCCAGGGCTATTTACATTGCTGCACATAAAAAATAATTTACCTTTTGCTAATGCTTGATGGGGCAAATTTTAAAAACAAGGTGGCAGCTCATGGGCTGGCAGGCCACCTGCAAACAGGAAGTCATGCTAGGCTTCCTGTTACTGTGCATTTCAGTTAGAAGAAGATCCAAAATGGCCGCTACCTTTTTTTTCCAACTGTGCCAGGCTGCTGGTCCGGTTTAAGTAATGATGAAGTGCTTCGAAAAAATAATAAAACGACAAATCGCCTCCTCACTTCCCACCACTCACTTACCACCCATTACAATTTGCTTACTGTCCATTCAAGGACTGATGCCCAATCTCATTTGTTACACACTAAACTTTTACATCTGAATCATAGAGGGGGCAATTACTGTATGTTAGAATGCTGTGTGTTGACTACAGCTCAGTGTCTACACCATAGACCTGAGTGACTGTTGCAGTTGAGCGAATGACCAGTAGAGCCACACTATTGCATGGGATTGGTGACAGACCTGCCAACCGGTCGCTCTGAGCATTCACGCAAAGATGGCTGGTCCTGAGGTTACCTAGAGATTAGACTTACGCTTACTGTGCGGCACTGGTGTTGGTCCCCACCACTAAATCACAGTCTGGGGGGGCATTCAGAATGTACATAACCCCCCAGAACACCCATAAATCTCACCTTAACCTCGCTCCACCAATGGGAATCCAGCGATGCGATTGGCCGCCAGTGCTCCAGGGGGCAGGACATTCTGGCCGCTGTAAAGTCACTGTCCACGTGAGCGCCAGGTGGTCAATCATGGCGCTTTAAGACGTTTTTTATTTTTATTTGACTGCCTCAACTGTGGTTGGGGATTGGGGGGGATCTGCCACACTGTCTGTTGTGTGCAATGGGGGTATTCGGCACCCAGTTATACACGGGAGGGCGATTCTACACACTGTTTGTTTTCGGGGATGATGGAGGGGGATCTGCCACACTATCTGTTATGAGGGTAGGGTGGGTTGGGGGTATTCTGAACAGTGCTTGTTATATGGAGGGAGGGGGTATTCTGAACAGTGTCTGTTATTTGGGGAGGGGGGATTCTGCATGCCGCCTGTTTTTGGGAATGAGGTTTGCCATACTACCTGTTATGAGGGATGCTTGCTATTGGGGATTGAGGGGTTTGCCACACTGCCTGGTATAGTGTTTTGGGGGGATTCTGCACGCTGCCTGTTATAGGGGGAGGGGGGGTTCAGCATGCTGCCTGTTTTTGGGAATGGGGGTTGCCATACTATCTGTTATGGGGGTATTCTGCATGCTGCTGGATATTAGGGCTTTGCCACACTGCCTGGTATAGTGTTTTTGGGGGATTCTGCACACTGCCTGTTATATGGGGAGGGGGGATTCTGCCACATTGCCTGTTATATGGGGAGGGGGGATTCTGCATGCTGCCTGTTATAGGAGGAGGGGGGATTCTGCATGCTGCCTGTTATAGGAGGAGGGGGGATTCTGCATGCTGCCTGTTACAGGAGGAGGGGGGATTCTGCATGCCATCTGTTTTTGGGAATGGGTGGGGCTGCCATATTACCTCTTATGGGGGTATTCTGCATGATGCTTGTTATTAGGGATTTGCCTGGTATAGTGTTTTTGGGGGAATGTTATATGGGGAGGGGGGATTCTGCATGCTGTCTGTTAGAGGAGGGGGACCTGTTTTTTTTTTTGGGGGGGGCTGCCATATTACCTCTTATGGGGGGTATTTCTGCATGATGCTTGTTATTAGGGATTTGTCACACTGCCTGGTATAGTGTTTTTTGGGGAATGTCATATGGGGAGGGTGGATTCTGTATGCTGCCTGTTTTTGGGAATAAAGAGGTTTGCCATACTACCTGTTATGAGGGTATTCTGCATGATTGTTGTTGGGGTTTGGGGGTTTGCCACACTGCTTGGTATAGTTTTTTGGGGGGATTCTGCATGCTGCCTGTTATATGGGGAGGGGGGATTCTGCATGCCGCCTGTTATATGGGGAGGGGAATTCTGCATGCTGCCTGTTATATGGGGAGGAGGGATTCTGCATGCTGCCTGTTATATGGGGAGGGGGGATTCTGCATACTGCCTGGTATATGGGGAGGAGGGATTCTGCATGCTGCCTGTTATATGGGGAGGGGGGATTCTGCATACTGCCTGGTATATGGGGAGGGGAGATTCTGCATGCTGCCTGTTATATGGGGAGGGGAGATTCTGCATGCTGCCTGTTATATGGGGAGGGGGGATTCTGCATGCCGCCTGTTATATGGGGAGGGGAATTCTGCATGCTGCCTGTTATATGGGGAGGAGGGATTCTGCATGCTGCCTGTTATATGGGGAGGAGAGATTCTGCATACTGCCTGTTATATGGGGAGGGGGGATTCTGCATACTGCCTGTTATATGGGGAGGGGGGATTCTGCATGCTGCCTGTTATATGGGGAGGAGAGATTCTGCATGCTGCCTGTTATATGGGGAGGGGGGATTCTGCATACTGCCTGTTATATGGGGAGGAGAGATTCTGCATACTGCCTGTTATATGGGGAGGGGGGATTCTGCATGCTGCCTGTTATATTGGGAGGGGAGATTCTGCATGCTGCCTGTTATATGGGGAGGGGGGATTCTGCATGCTGCCTGTTATATGGGGAGGAGAGATTCTGCATGCTGCCTGTTATATGGGGAGGGGGGATTCTGAATGCTGCCTGTTATATGGGAAGGGGGGGTTCTGCATGCTGCCTGTTATACGGGGAGGGGGGGTTCTGCATGCTGCCTGTTATACGGGGAGGGGGGGTTCTGCATGCTGCCTGTTATATGGGGAGGGGGGATTCTGATTGCTGCCTGTTATATGGGAAGGGGGGGTTCTGCATGCTGCCTGTTATACGGGGAGGGGGGGGTTCTGCATGCTGCCTGTTATACGGGGAGGGGGGATTCTGCATGCTGCCTGTTATATGGGGAGGGGGGATTCTGAATGCTGCCTGTTATATGGGAAGGGGGGGTTCTGCATGCTGCCTGTTATACGGGGAGGGGGGTTCTGCATGCTTCCATTTATATTGGAAGGGGGTTATTCTGTATGCTGCCTGTTATATGGGAAGGGGCATTCTGCACACTGCCTGTTATAGGGGATTGGGGGTTCGGTTAAGAATATTTTTTTCCCTTCAAATCCTAGGAATGTCTTATGGGTAGGTGCGTCTTATAGTGATATAAATATATAATAGTGATATAAATATTGACCATAGACTTTGATCTTAATTTACAGATGTTCATAGCTTCAGTTCTTGTATTACCTCTTTAAACTTGTGGGCGAGTTTGGCGGCATCCAGATCCGAGGAAAACATTTCTTCACCTTCCGGAAGATCGAAGACTTCGATGGCCATGTCCCTTCCTGGGATGACCGGGCCGACATCTTCCTCATCTTCATCGGTGGCGTACTCTCCTGTCTGCCAATCAGGTGAGAGATAATGGTTACGCGGTGTCACATAAAGCGTCAAAGTAGCGGCTGTTGTGCAGTGGGCATGTGACACTCATGTGACACCGTTTTGTACGACTGTCACTCATCTTACACTAACCTTGTAATTGTTTTTCTCTTGTTATGCTCAGAATAACCTCAGAATAATAATAACCATGTATTTTGTGGAAGAGTTTTGGTTTCTCAAGAACTGCTAATGGGGTGGGGGAGGGCGAATGGAAAGCGACTCTGTGGGGGAGTTAAAGTGGACCAAAACTCTAGCAGGACGCGCACCCGCGACGGCAGTTTGTGAATGGCGGGCACGCGCCCTGTAAGAGTGAAGCGCGGGAGGCAGCGGCGGGCGTGCTTTCTTGTCCGTCGCTGCCTCCCGCTTGTACATCGGTGGAGATTGGCAGCAGCGGTCAGCGGCTTTGTGGAGGGTTTCACACAGCGGGGCACCCCCGATCGGAGTGCCCCACCGAAGTGGACCAAAACCCAGGATAGTCAAAATCCTGGGTGTTGGTCCACTTTAACATACTGCCGCTTCGAGCCATTACGGCCCTTCCTCAGAGGTATGTTAGTAACTAACATAAGTTACTAACATACCTCTGAGGAAGGGCTGTAATGGCTCGAAACGGCCGTCAGGTTTCTATTCATGTCAGGGATGGCTTCGTGTGATGGTATTGTTGATTCTTTGGCCCTTATTTATGAAGGAATAGCGACAGGTAGCGTCTGGTGAGCGACCGGTAATGACGGGCACCGCCACGAGAACGCCGGCTCCCCACCACAATCACACATTTATCAAGCCGATCCTGCTTAGCGACTGAGATAGCGCCATATAGCCACTCATTCATCATTATTCCAGCCTCAGCCCACAGCGCCAGCGTCCGACCTTGAACAGCGACAGGTATGACCTCTCGCTACCTGGCGCTCTCCAATGCATTTCAATGGCACAATCTTTAAATATTCATAATTAATTGTTATTAATGTTTTTGTTTTTTTTTTATGTGAAAAATTCTGTGACCAATTCTGCCATGTTAGATAATTTTTTTAAGGTAAAGAAAAAAAAATTTGTGCAGAATTGATATTACAGGTCTGATATTGTATTCATATTACTAAATTCTTTAAACTTTTTTTTTTTTTTGGTTTCCAAAAATATGTGTTACGCACCGGGTTGGACGTGCGAAGAAGTGGACCCGCTGGGTCTGCAGAACTGCTTGGCAGATACCGCGTCAGGGGAGCGGGGTCTAAGGAGCCACTGGTTTTCACCAGAGCCCACCGCAAGGCGGGATGGTCTTGTGCGGCAGGTGACTCCCAGGTCGCTACCCCCCAACAGCGGCACAGTTCCACAAACTGCTGAGGTGACGTGCAGCAGAGACAAACAGTGGTCGAAGAAGAAGGCCGGGGTCTGGGCTGGCAGCGCAGGTTCAATAGCGGAGAAACAAGCCGAGGTCGGGACGGGCAGCACAGGTTCGAAGGTCAAAGGGAGAGCCGAGGTCATACACGTGGAAACAAGCAAAACAGCAACTGTCATTCACGGAAGAACACCGAAGATCCGGTACAGGAAGTAAGGCGGGGTCCAATTTATGGGAAGAGCCGAAAGGAGATTGGATGGCCAGATACCAATTATCAGTGCCTTGGCCCTTTAAATTTGTGAATGTTGGCGCGCGCGCCCCCTAGTGGCCGGGGACGTGCGCGCAGGGAGGACGGAAGTGCAGCAGCATGAGGAAGCCGGCGGCCATGCCGGCCAGAGGAGGAAGCGCGGGGACCAGGTAAGAAGGAGGCGCAGCCTGGGGGGTCAGCAGCGCTCGCCCTGATGGTGGTACAGCGGGGAGCGCTGCAGGAAGGGGACGCAGCGCTCGCCCGAGGAGAGGCACGGCGGGGGGCGCTGCGCGGGGAAAACGCAGCGCTCGCCCTAACAGTACCCCCCCCCCCTTTGGTCTCCCCCTCTTTTTGGGACCGAGGAAGTTTGAAATGAGGCTCCGATCGAGGATATTTTCCTCAGGCTCCCAGGACCTCTCTTCTGGACCGCAATTCTCCCAATCCACTAGAAAGTATCGTCTCCCTCTGGATGTTTTGGAAGCCAGAATCTCTCTCACCGAGAAGGCATCTTCGGTACCCGCGACCGGAAGTGGCTCCAACGTTTTAGAAGAGAATCGATTAGTCGTCAGAGGTTTTAATAATGAAACATGAAAAGAGTTGGGAATGCGTAAGGAGGCTGGCAGATGGAGTTTGTAACAGACCGGATTAATTTGTTGCTTGATCCTGTAAGGCCCTAAATAGCGAGGACCCAATTTATAACTGGGTATCTTGAAACGAATGTACTTGGCTGAAAGACAAACTTTATCTCCAGGAAAGAAAACAGGAGCGATTCTCCTTCTTTTATTAGCGCTGTTCTTCATGCGGGTAGAGGCTAGAACAAGAGAATGTCGTGTTTCACGCCAGATAGAGGAAAAAAACTGTGTTAATTCATCCACGGCGGGTACTCCCGACTGTGTAGGTAAGGGTAGAGGAGGCAAAGGTTGGCGGCCATAAACAATGAAAAATGGAGATTTCTTTGTGGCTTCAGAATCTTTGAAATTATAAGAGAACTCCGCCCATGGCAAGAGATCGACCCAGTCGTCCTGTCGGGCCAAAATGAAGTGACGTAGATATTGTTCTAGAACCTGGTTGACCCTCTCCACTTGGCCGTTGGACTGGGGGTGGTAAGCCGAGGAAAAATCTAATTTAACTTTTAACTGAGTACAGAGAGCTTTCCAGAATTTTGAAACAAACTGAACTCCCCTGTCGGAGACGATGTGGGAAGGAAGTCCATGGAGCCGAAAAATATGCTTAAAAAAGTTTTTAGCCAACTGAGGAGCGGATGGGAGTCCTGGTAGCGGAACGAAGTGCGCCATTTTTGAAAAACGATCCACAACAACCCAGATTACCGTATTGCCTTGGGATGGAGGAAGATCCGTGATGAAGTCCATAGCGATGTGTGACCAAGGGATTTCAGGAATAGGAAGAGGATGAAGAAGGCCCGCCGGTCTTTGGCGAGGGGTTTTGTTACGTGCACAGGTGGTACAAGCTTGCACGAATTCTGCCACATCCTCTTCAATGGAGGGCCACCAATAATATCTGGCAATAATTGCGTTAGACTTTTTGATACCAGCATGCCCGGCAATACGGGAAGCATGACCCCATTTTAATATTTGGAGGCGACGGCGAACCGGGACAAAGGTCTTCCCAGGCGGAGCCTGCACTAGGGAGGCAGGAGCAGAATGAATCAAATGATCAGGGGATATAATGAACTGAGGAGCAGTATCCACGTCGGTGATGTCCGAGGAGCGAGACAGAGCATCTGCCCTGATGTTCTTAGAGGCAGGCCGAAAGTGAATGCGAAAATTAAACCGCGCGAAGAATAGTGACCAACGAGCTTGGCGAGGATTCAAGCGCTGAGCAGTTTGTAGATACAAAAGGTTCTTATGGTCGGTAAAAATAGATATGGGGTGAAGTGACCCTTCTAGTAGATGTCTCCACTCTTCAAGAGCTAATTTGATAGCAAGAAGCTCACGATCCCCAATAGAATAATTTCGCTCCGCGGAAGAAAAAGTCCTAGAAAAGAACCCACAAGTACGATTTTTCCCCGATGGGGACCTCTGTGTGAGAACAGCACCTGCTCCAATGGAAGAAGCATCAACTTCCAGAGAAAAGGGACGAGAAGGGTCAGGTCTGGAGAGCACCGGAGCCATAGAAAATGTATTTTTCAATGCTAAAAAAGCTGCCTCCGCCTGTGGAGGCCACGACTTGGGGTTGGCTCCCTTTTTGGTGAGAGCCACAATGGGAGCCACGATAGTGGAAAAATGGGGTATGAATTGACGGTAATAGTTGGCGAAGCCCAGAAATCGTTGAATGGAACGCAGACCAACAGGCCGGGGCCAATCTAATACCGCTTTCAATTTGCTGGGGTCCATTTGTAGTCCTTGGGCTGAAACAGTATAACCCAAAAAAGGCAGAGCGGTCTGGTGAAAGAGACACTTTTCTAATTTGGCATAAAGATGATGTTGCCGAAGGCGGGATAAAACCAAACGAACGTGCCGGTGATGCTCTTCGAGGGAAGAAGAGAAGATGAGGATATCATCTAAATAGACCACGACACAGGAATACAACAAGTCCCGGAAGATGTCGTTGACGAATTCTTGAAACACGGCAGGAGCATTACAAAGCCCGAAAGGCATTACTAAATACTCGAAATGACCGTCACGGGTATTAAAGGCAGTCTTCCATTCGTCTCCCTTGCGGATGCGGATCAGATTGTAGGCTCCTCTGAGATCTAGTTTGGAAAAGATCCTGGAGCCACGAAGACGGTCGAAGAGTTCTGGAATTAAAGGTAAGGGGTATCGGTTCTTTACCGTGATCTTGTTAAGACCCCGATAGTCAATACAGGGTCGGAGAGAACCGTCTTTCTTCTGTACAAAAAAAAAGCCTGCCCCAGCGGGAGAAGAGGACTTCCGGATGAAGCCCCTCTGCAAATTTTCTTGTATGTATTTAGACATTGCTTGAGTTTCGGGGACGGATAGTGGGTAGATACGGCCACGAGGAGGAGTGGTACCAGGCAGGAGGTCAATCGGGCAATCATAAGGACGATGTGGCGGAAGGATCTCAGCTTGCTTCTTGCAGAAGACGTCAGCGTAGGCCCGGTAAACTTCGGGTAGGCCCGGTAGAGATGTGGTAGGATGATCGGTTCGAACGGGTAAGGCTTTCAAGCAATTCTTTAGGCAGGTTGTACCCCACGCCTTGATGTCCCCTGTGACCCAATCAAGGGTAGGATTATGGAGTTGAAGCCAAGGAAGACCCAATAGGATTGGGGAAGTACAATGGGGTAACACAAATAGTTCCAGGTATTCCTGGTGAAAGAGGCCGATCTTAAGGAGCAAAGGCTTGGTTCGATACTGCACCATACAGTTCAGTCTATCTCCATTAACTGAGGCGATGAATAACGGTTTGGCTAAGCGGTTTACTGCTATGTCGTGCTTCTTGATCAGGGAGGCCTCTATGAAATTGCCCGCCGAACCAGAGTCCAGGAAGACCGGCAAATTAAGCTCAGAGGTAGATGAGAGACAAAGCTGTGCAGGTACGGTAAATCTTGGAGAGGAAGCACACACACCCAGAGACGCCTCTCCCAACGAGTCTAGGTGCGCCCGTTTCCCAGTCGAGGAGGACGAATGGGGCAATCTCTTAGAAAATGATCAGGACTGGCGCAATACAGACAGAGATTTTCATTCCTCCTGCGAGACCTCTCCACGGGGGTTAGGCGAGAGCGGCCGACCTGCATGGCTTCCACCTCTGGAGGTGAGGGTACGGACAAGGGTCTCTGAAAGGTAGGAGCCAAACGAAACATCCTCCTGTCGCGTTGGGAATCTCTCTCCAGGCGAAGTTCTTCGCGCCTCTCAGCAAAGCGTATGTCAATGCGAGTGACGAGATGTATGAGTTCAGAAAGGGAGTCAGGAATCTCTCGGCCCGCTAGAACATCTTTGATCTTGCTAGAGAGACCTTTCTTAAAACAAGCGCAGAGAGCCTCATTATTCCATGCTAACTCGGAGGCCAAAGTACGGAATCGAATGGCATATTCACCAACAGGAAGATCGCCTTGCGCTAAATTCAATAGAGCGGACTCGGCAGATGAGGCTCGAGCGGGTTCTTCAAAAACCTGACGGAATTCTGTAACAAAAGCCTGGACGGTGAAAGTGAGAGGGTCATTACGGTCCCACAAGGGAGTGGCCCAAGCCAAGGCTTTTCCGGAGAGAAGACTAATGATAAAGGCCACTTTAGAGCGTTCGGTGGGGAATTGATCGAACAATAATTCCAGATGCATAGAGCACTGGGCTAGAAACCCTCTGCACAACTTCGCGTCCCCGTCATATTTTGCTGGCAAGGAGAGGCGGATTCTGGAAGAGGAAGCCGCTGGAGGCTGCGGTGGCGGTACCGGTGGCGGTGGAGAAAGTGACTGCTGCTGGGTCAAGAGTTGCTGCATCATAGCGGTAAGCTGATTAATCTGCCGGGACTGCAAAGCCACCAGCGCTGGGAGTTCGGAAGTCTCCGGCAAGGGCACCTCAGCGGGATCCATGGCCGGATCTTACTGTTACGCACCGGGTTGGACGTGCGAAGAAGTGGACCCGCTGGGTCTGCAGAACTGCTTGGCAGATACCGCGTCAGGGGAGCGGGGTCTAAGGAGCCACTGGTTTTCACCAGAGCCCACCGCAAGGCGGGATGGTCTTGTGCGGCAGGTGACTCCCAAGTCGCTACCCCCCAACAGCGGCACAGTTCCACAAACTGCTGAGGTGACGTGCAGCAGAGACAAACAGTGGTCGAAGAAGAAGGCCGGGGTCTGGGCTGGCAGCGCAGGTTCAATAGCGGAGAAACAAGCCGAGGTCGGGACGGGCAGCACAGGTTCGAAGGTCAAAGGGAGAGCCGAGGTCATACACGTGGAAACAAGCAAAACAGCAACTGTCATTCACGGAAGAACACCGAAGATCCGGTACAGGAAGTAAGGCGGGGTCCAATTTATGGGAAGAGCCGAAAGGAGATTGGATGGCCAGACACCAATTATCAGTGCCTTGGCCCTTTAAATTTGTGAATGTTGGCGCGCGCGCCCCCTAGTGGCCGGGGACGTGCGCGCAGGGAGGACGGAAGTGCAGCAGCATGAGGAAGCTGGCGGCCATGCCGGCCAGAGGAGGAAGCGCGGGGACCAGGTAAGAAGGAGGCGCAGCCTGGGGGGTCAGCAGCGCTCGCCCTGATGGTGGTACAGCGGGGAGCGCTACAGGAAGGGGACGCAGCGCTCGCCCGAGGAGAGGCACGGCGGGGGGGCGCTGCGCGGGGAAAACGCAGCGCTCGCCCTAACAATATGGTGGTTTGAGGGGTTAAAAAACTACTTTTAACACATCGCCGCCAGCGCTCTGGGGTTTAAACATGCATTTCACAGCGCGAGAATTTTTTGAGCGTGATTTTTTGATGAATATGGTGGAAGCCGGTCGCTATGGCCAGTCGCTATCATGCGCTCCCATACATCGCGGAACCTGTCAAATAGCGACTTGTCACCCAATATTCAACATTACTGCAAACCGACTCAGTGGCTATCAACAACCGAACAACGGCCAAGCACAGCGACTACTAGCGGGCGCTCTGAAAATACTGCTACAGTCGCTCAACTGTCGCTACCTGCCGCTATTAATGAATCGGCCTCCCCGTTTCTTGTTATATATGAGTTGTCATGTTTGGATATAAACAACCTGCGGATGGTGTGTGCAACTGAAATAACATTTGGGACTGATGCAATATGTTTTTTAATGAGCTTGTGCAATTAATCTTGCTTTATTTAATGAACTTCAAATGACATTATTATCAGCAAACCTTTGGCATATATCATGTCTGCACAAAGCACTTCAGATACAATTGTGTCAAGACCCTTGTGATGCATATACAATTATATGGATTGTTGTGACTTAAGCACTTTCATGCACACCTGAAGTGGTCAAATTTGTATTGTCTGTTTTTAATGTAAAACCATGTGGTTCTATATATGAAATTGTGATTTATAGTGTGATTTATCTGAATAAAAGAATATTTTTTTGCAAAGCATTTTTCATTCTGGTCTTGTTTAAAGTGGCCCAGCACCCAGGGGGGATCGGCCTGGGAATCTATAAGATTCCCGGGCCGATCAGATCCCTCCCCGCGGGGGAATCCGAAATCGGGATGTCCCGCGGGGTGAAACCCCCCAGGAAGCCAAGAAACCTTACCTTAACCCCATTCCAACGGCCCATGCAAGGGCCGCGTCTCGTGCTTCCCTCTAGCAGGGTGCGCACCTGCGCCGGCCGTTTGGGAATGGCCGGCGCGGGCGCGCTCCCTGCAAGAGGGACGCGCGAGACGCGGCCTCCAGCGCTCAGAGCCGCTGTGGTTGAACGCTGCTTGTACGTGCATACCACAGCGGCTCTGAGCGCTCTGATTGGACGAGCGCCCACGTAGGAGCGTGGTGAGGTGAGTTTTTTTGGGCTTTCTGGGGGCTTTTTACACCCCTGATGCCCCACCGAAATGGACCAAGACCCAGGATAGTCAAAATCCTGGGTGTTGGTCCACTTTAAGTATGTTGGAATGCGCACCTTTAATTAGTATATATTGTACACTGAAAAGGGATTTGTGTGGATACCCTTTATGTAAAGTTGCTGCATCCTATAGTGATTTATGTGGAGATGTCTACATTTTTTCTTGTGAACCAATAGAGTTTAACTTTTATTAATCCATGATCACCTTTTTTTTTTTTTTTTTAGGCGGACCTGTACCAAAGAAGCAGGAAAAAGACAGAAAAGCAAAGCAAAGAGCAGCTATCCTCCCCTGCACGCACAAGCACCAGTCTGAAGCAAGGTGGGAGGAGACAGGTCCACCTCTCGGTGCTAACAAAAAGGTGGTCATTCATAAATAAAATCAGAAGCTGGGCTGCAGGAAAGAGGCTAAATCTCAGCTTCAACGGCTTTATTCAGCAGTTAAGTGAGAAATTATCCATGTAAATCAAATATTTAAGTGAGTAGCATCATTTGGTTTGCAGCATTCTATTGCTGGCAGAACAGACGTGCTCCCGCTAGAGTGAAGCCCGCTGAATTGCACCTACAGACACATTATGGCGTCGCCGCCGCGCCATACCCGCGCTGTGATTGGAGCACCTGCCTAATTAGAATTCCACTCGCCGCCGAGGTGTAATTTAATTATCTGCTGCAGGAAATATTTATTGCTGGTGTGTATATTAGTGACACGCTCTGGAGATTTCACAGCCCAGCGCCTCGTCTGGGGAAATTAAAGAGCCGGGCATTCCCGGGGGCGCGCTCCCTGGGGTGCATGGCTGCCTGTTATAGGTTTGGAGCAGCACTTTAATGTTAAGGTCAGGCGCACGCATTTTAAAGCTTGGTGATTTGTTTTTTTTTCTTTATTTGGTGCTTAACTACTTGAGTCTTAAAGCAGACCTAAAGTTAAAATCCGAATTTAGGTATGCTAAACAACCCCCCCATGGCTTACTGATATGAGATGCCTGACTCCTTAAAGTGGACCAAAGGATTTTGACTAAGGCCCTTATTTATGAAGGAATAGCGACAGGTAGCACCTGGTGAGCGACCGGTAATGACGGGCCCCGCCACGAGAACGCCGGCTCCCCACCACAATCACACATTTATCAAGCCGATCCTGCTTAGCGACTGAGATAGCGCCAGATAGCGACTCATTCATCATTATTGCAGCCTCAGCCCACAGCGCCAGCGTCCGACCTTGAGCAGCAACAGGTATGACCTCTCGCTACCTGGCGCTCTCCAATGCATTTCAATGGAGCAATCTTTAAATATTCATAATTAATTGTTATTAATGTTTTTTTTTTTTTTCAATGTGAAAAATTCTGTGACCACTTCTGCAATGTTAGATAATTTTTTTAAGGTAAAAAAAAAAAAAAATTGTGCAGAATTGATATTACAGATCTGATATTAATGTATGCATTTTTTTTTTGTTTCCAAAAATATGGTGGTTTGGGGGTTAAAAAACTACTTTTAATAGCGGCAGGTAGCGACAGTTGAGCGACTGTAGCAGTATTTTCAGAGCGCCCGCTAGTAGTCGCTGTGCTTGGCCGTTGTTCGGTTGTTGACAGCGACTCAGTCGGTGTGCAGTAATGTTGAATATTGGGTGAGGAGTCGCTATTTGACAGGTTCCGCGCTGTATGGGAGCGCATGATAACGACTGGCCATAGCGACCGGCTCCCACCATATTCATTAACAAATCACGCTCAAAAAATTCTCGCGCTGTGAAATGCTTGTTTAAACCCCAGAGCGCTGGCGGCGATGGGTTAAAAGTAGTTTTTTAACCCCCAACCATATTTTTGGAAACCAAAAAAAACAAGTTTTTAATAACATTTTGTAATATAAATACATTAATATCAGACCTGTAATATCAATTCTGTCCAAAGTTTTTTTTTTTTTTTTTTTTTACCTTAAAAAAAATCTAACATGGCAGAAGTGGTCACAGAATTTTTCACATTAAAAAAAAAAAAAAAAAAAAAAAAAAAAAAAACATTAATATGAATTAATTATGAATATTTAAAGATTGCTCCATTGAAATGCATTGGAGAGCGCCAGGTAGCGAGAGGTCATACCTGTCACTGTTCAAGGTCAGATGCTGGCGCTGTGGGCTGAGGCTGGAATAATGATGAATGAGTCGCTATATGGCGCTATCTCAGTCGCTAAGCAGGATCGGCTTGATAAATGTGTGATTGTGGATCGGCCGAGCGCTGTGGGTTTGTGTCCACTTTAAATACTCGAGGACCAGATTTCTTAAAGCAGACCTAAAGAACGAATTTTGTTTTTTGCTAAACACCCCCCCCCAGGGCTTACTGGCATGAGATGCCTGAATCCTTAAAGCGCAGCAAAACTCAAGAATTTGACCTTCCTGGGTTCTATTCCGTTCAGAATCAGGATGCCCCACCGTGTCAAACCCTCAAGTTCACCCAGTAATACCTCTCCTCGATCAAACGGCGCATGCTCGGGCTCTCGTCCAATCAGAGCCCTTTGCCTTTACATCTTTCTGCAAAGGGGTCTGATTGAATTCAATGAAGAGCATGTACTGCCGCATCCACGGCGACGTGTGTGCTCCCGCCCCAGCCTATCTGAATGGCTTGGGCGGGAGAGTGCGCACAGCGCCGGGGATGTGGTACTGTGCGCTGCCCATTGAAAACAATCTGGCGAAAGGCAAACGGTTCTGACAAGAGCTCGCGCGTTGGACCGGAAAAATTCATTTATTAATGGTGTCCAGGGGGGAAGTTCACACAGCAGGGCATCCCAATTTGAGATGTCCTGAGGGAAAGCCTGCCACTGGTGGGTTTTGTTTTGCTTTAAGATCAGGAACACATTTTAAATCCTGGGGGGGGGGGCAGATTTGAGATGCCCCGGGGGGAAAGTTTGCCACTAGTGGGTTTTGTTCTGCTTTAAGATCGAGAACACATTTTAAATCCTGAGGGGACCGAGATTTGAGATGTCCTGGGGGAAGAAAGCACGCCACTGGTGGGTTTTGTTGCTCTTTAAGATCAGGCACACATTTTAAAACCCGGGTGGGGCGCGCGGCTCATACAGTGGGGCATTCCAATTTGCGATGCCCCGGGGGGAAAGCCTGCTACTGCTAGGTTTTCTTGCTCTTTAAGATCAGGAACACATTTTAAAGCTTTTTTTAAATCAATGCTTAGCCACTTGTGGACCAACTTCTTAAAAGTGGACCTAAAGTTTAAAAAAACACTTTAGGTTCCCTAAACACCCCCCCCCCCAAGCGCATAAAGAGTTGAAATGCCACACTCCTTAAAGTGGACCAAAACCCAGGATTTTGACTATTTGGTCTTTGCCCCCCGGGCACGCTGTGTGAAACCCCTCTCACTTACCCTTCCCCAATCCTAAGGCGCACGCGCAATCCTCTTGTCCAATCAGTGCGCTCGGATCCGCCCTTAGTCCAGGAGTTCATCTAATCCGAGTGCACTGGCAGCCGCATCCCCCGCTACACTTAACAACGAGCATGTCCGCCCCGCACCGGCCATTCACAAATGCCTCTCGAGGGCACTCGCCCTGCTAAAGGGATAGCGGGGATGTGGCTGCGGCTTGCGCATGCACCGTTGGACCGGGAATGAAGGTGAGTTTTCGGACGACCTGTGGGGTTTGACACAGTGGGGCACCCCGATTCTGGATGCCCGGAGAGAAGGAATTGATCGGTGGAGGAATCTTATAGATTCCTGGGCCGATCTCTGTTGGTTTTGTTCCACTTTAAAATGGACCAATCACCTTTGAGACTAACTAACTGCCCCTAGGGCATCCCGATTTAGAATTCCCCACTGTGCGAACCCCTTGCACAGGCCCGCATCACCTACCATTCCAGCACTCCGATGTCGCATTCTTGGGGCCTCACTAAACAGCTGGCTAAGTTGATGTCATTAGTTCAGTGGGTTTTGGTCCGCATTAACCAGTAGAAAGCGGCAATATTACCTCGTCGTCATCGGCGTCGTACTGTGCGTAGTGTTGCTCCAGCATCTCCCGCTGGCGCCGCTCCTGCTCCAAAGTCTGGCTGATGAGCTGGGCCACTTCACTGACCTGACCGGGCTTCTCCCGTCCAATGATGAACCTGCACACGAGACACAAAACAGCGCTGAACATAACAAATATCCCAAAAAACAATCATATCATGAAAGCAGACCAAAACCCAGGATGTTCACTATTCTGGGTTCGGGTTCTTGTCTCTGGGGAATCCTGATTTGGGATGCCCCGCTTTGTGAACCCCCCCCCGGGGTCGCCCTAAAAACTCACCTGTCCGGCGTTCCCACAGCACATGTAGGAACAGGTGTGCAGGATTCCTCAGTGAAGAGCTATATACGTGGGGTACCCCAAAAAAGAACCCCACAACCGTACCGCCAACAAACTCCCGCACCACCACAAATTTCCAAAACCATACAATAATTTATTATGTAGGACAACAACACAGTTAAAAGAATCTAAAAACACACATGTAGCATATGTATGACACTGGGAGGCCGATTCATTAATAGCGCCAGGTAGCGACAGATGAGCGACAGTAGCGTTATTTTCACAGCGCCCGCTAGTATTCGCTGTGCTTGGCCGTTGTTCAGCTGTTGACAGCGACTCAGTCGGTGTGCGGTAATGTTGAATACGGGGTTAGGAGTCGCTGTTTGACAGGTTCCGCGCTGTATGGGAGCACATGACAGCGAATGGCCATAGCGAACGGCTCCCAGCATATTCATTAACAAATCACGCTCCAAAAATTCTCGCGCTGTGAAACGCCTGTTTAAACCCCAGAGCGCTGGCGGCGATGGCTTAAAAGTAGTTTTTTAACCCCCAAACAACCATATTTAAAAAAAAAAAAAACATGTTTTTCAAAACATTTTGTAATATGAATACATTAATATCAGACCTGTAATATCAATTCTGCACAAATTTTTTTTTTTTTTTTTTACCTTAAAAAAAATATCTAACATGGCAGAAGTGGTCACAGAATTTTTGACATTTAAAAAAAAAAAAAAAAAAACATTAATAGCAATTAATTATGAATATTTAAAGATTGTTCCATTGAAATGCATTGGAGAGCGCCAGGTAGCGAGAGGTCATACCTGTCGCTGTTCAAGGTCGGACGCTGGCGCTGTGGGCTGAGGCTGGAATAATGATGAATGAGTCGCTATCTGGCGCTCTGTCAGTCGCTAAGCAGGATCGGCTTGATAAATGTGTGATTGTGGAGGGGAGCCGGCGTTCTCGTGGCGGTGAGCATCATTACCGTTCGCTCACCATTCGCTACCTGGCGCTATCCCTTGTTAAATAAGGGCCTAAGGGCTTTATTCATCAAGAGATAGCGCCAGGTAGCACCTCGTAGCGACAGGTAGCGTCAGGTGAATGCCAGGCGCTGTACGCAATACCATATGTATGAAGACGATTGTGGTGAGCGACTGGAACAGCGCCATGTAGCGCCCGATTCATCATTACCCAAGGCTCAGCGTATAGCCCTGGCGCTCTAGCTTCCAGAGCGCCTGGTATTACCTGTCGCTACCTGTCGCTCTCCCATACATTTCAATTGACGTTACCTTTCTTCTCTTTAAACAGGGTTTTTTCTTTTTCTTTTTTTCTTTTTTTTTTTTAATCAAATCATTGTGTGACCTCTCCTGTATTTAAATACATTTTTGAAAACTTTTTTGATTTTTGATTTTTTTTATGCAGAATTGTCATTACAGGTCTGGTATTAAAGTGTTAATGTCACAGTGTGATAACAATGTAATTCCATATGTTTTCGCTTTGTTACTAGTGGAAATATGTTCAAAAATGGACTTTAATCACACAGCGTCTGGCGCTCTGGGCTGCAGCGACACAATTTTGAGCGCCGGCGCTGTGTGAGGCTGTTTTTTGGATGAATATGGTTTGAGTCGCTCACACTGACCAGTCGCTATTGTTCGCTCCCATATAGCTCTGTACTGGAGTTAGAGCGACTCACACATCAAATTCATCAGTGCCGGCAATGTTACTACAGCCACTGAGGTGCTCTGTAATAGCGACTCATGGCCGATCAGAACGACCACTAGCGGTCGCTCTTAGCGCCGCTGTACAGACGCTCATCAGCCAAAAGTTTTGACTATACTGGGTTTTGTTCCTCGCCCGCAGCGACTCACCATCCTGGTCCCATGGTGTGTCTAAGAGCAGCGGCTCTGACGGCCGCATCCTCCGCCTCCCTTTAACAAGGAGCGCGCCCGCGTCGGCCACTCACAAATGCTTGCCGCGGGCATGCGCACTGCTAGTGGGAAGCGAGGGATGCGGAAGAGCCACTGCTAGACGCGCCGTGGGACTGGGATAAGGTGAACTGGCTATGGCGATCTGGGAGGTTTCACACAGCGGGGCACCCCCGGGAAAAGGACCAAAACCTAGGATAGTCAAAATCCTGGGTTTTGGTCCACTTTAATGTGTATCTCAAGTGGAAGAAGAATTAGAGGGGGTGGAGCCATCCCAAAACAATATGTATTGCAAAGGATCCTTAAAAACCATATATGTGGCCAAGCAGTGTCCCCGCCTCCCACGCGTTCCGCGCTGACGCCCGTCACTTCTTCAGGGCGCAGTGTCTCCTCCTCCAGTTTGATTCTTGATTATTATGTGATTGAGCCATGCAGTATCCCATACATCATTTAGTGTTATGCATATGCTATGTCTGTTTTTAGATTCTTTTAACTGCGTTGTTGTCCTACATAATAAAATATTGCAGTGGTGCGGGAGTTTGTTGTTGGTACGGTTGGGTTTTTTCGGGATGCCCCGCTGTGTGCAACCCCCCAGGTTGGCCCATACACTTCCTGGTCCAAAGGTGCATGTGCGGGCAGCGGCCGCATCCCCGCTATCCCTCTAGCAGGGCAGGAATTTGTGAATGGCCAGCGTGGGCACGCTCCCTGTTAGAGGGTAGTAGGGGATGCAGCTGCCATTGTGCTTGGATCTGCTTGCCTTAGACGAGCTGACGTGAGCGGATCCGAGCTCACTGATTGGACGAGCGGCCGCGCATGCGACGTAGGACCGGGAAGAGGTGAGTTTGTTTGGGTGGGGCATCTCCAATCGGGGTACCCCAGGGCAAGCACCAAGTAGTCAAAATTCTGGGTTTTGGTCCACTATAAAGCGGAACAAAACCTGGGATTTTCGCTATCCCGGGGCTTTATCCTCCCCCCCCCCCGGGGGCATTCCGATTAGAGTTGCTCCATTACGTGAAACCGCCCAGATTACCCATGCAAACGTACCATTCCCAGATCCCACGGTGCACCCTAGATTGCCCATAAAACCTTTTTTTTAAAAACCATTACCACGGTGCATGCGCTGGCTCTCGTTCAATCAGTTCTGTATACCAAGCATATAAATGGCCAACACACGGCTAAATAGGGTGCGGGAGCGGGCACATCCCCAGTTCCCTTTAGACCAGAGAGCGTGCCTAAGCCCAGAGATGCTGGGGGTGCAGCTGCCATTGTTTATATCATCATGGGAGCCAGGGCAAAGGTAGGTTTGTGGGGCATCCCGATTTAGAATGCCCAATCGCTGAGAATCCAGGGCTGGCTGGCCAGGGTTTTGCTCTGATTTAAAGAGTAACTTGATTTAAAGAGTAACTGGTTGTAGGTCCGTTTACCTGGGACAGGTGTGAAACCCCTCATGGCGCATGTGCAGGCTCTTGTCCAATCAGCGCTTTTAAAGCGGACCTTCACCCTGAATAAGAGCCTATCTTATATGTTTCCCCCACCCAGTACATACAGATTGCCCACATAAATCCGGACCCTCACCCTGAATAAGAGCCTATCTTATATGTTTCCCACACCCAGTACATACAGATTGCCCACATAAATCCGGACCTTCACCCTGAATAAGAGCCTATCTTATATGTTTCCCACACCCTGTACATACAGATTGCCCACATTAATCCAGACCCTCACCCTGAATAAGAGCCTATCTTATATGTTTCCCACACCCTGTACATACAGATTGCCCACATTAGTCCAGACCCTCACCCTGAATAAGAGCCTATCTTATATGTTTCCCACACCTTGTACATACAGATTGCCCACATTAATCCAGACCCTCACCCTGAATAAGAGCCTATCTTGTATGTTTCCCCCACCCTGTACATACAGATTGCCCACATTAATCCGGACCCTCACCCTGAATAAGAGCCTATGTTGTATGTTTCCCCCACCCTGTACATACAGATTGCCCACATTAATCCGGACCTTCACCCTGAATAAGAGTCTATCTAGCTTTAAGAAGAAAGCTTCTGGCTGCCTGTGTATGGTGACTCCACTTGGTATTTACGGTAGCGTCAAGCTTAGATGTAAATCAGCAGTTTAGGGGGAAGCATGGCGGCTAACCGGCGGAGGATTAGGAGATGAACGCCTCACCTGACTTTTCCTTTGGTGTTTCGGAGAACAGTCGCTGCGAAGTTCTGAGTGACGCCGACCAGACTGATTCCGTCCACTTCCAGGATCTGATCGTTGACGAGAATCCTGAGGGCACAGAAGGAAGCGGGTTATAGCAAGCAGTGTCAGTACAGCTATTCCGGCCAGCTGATCCAGCGCTGAGATGACAGCAGAACGGGTCTCTGTAATTTGGGATGCCCTACTGTGTAGAAACCCCCATGATCACCTGTATACTTACTTAGGATTAAATCCCACGTAGGCTCTAGACCAGACCTGGGCATTGTACGGCCCGCGGGCCGTAAGAAGCCCTTTGATTGGCTCTGACCGGCCCGGGCGGAGCTGGCTGGCGGAGTCCCTCCGCTCGTGCTGCCTGCGAGGCGCCCGCCCATTCCTCTTTGCAGCGGGTCGGCGCCTCCCGCATTGTACACAGGCGATCACTTAAGCAGCAGCCAATCGGCCGCTCGGCTCGTCGGGTCTGGCGCATTCGAGCCGAGTGGCCGATTGGCTGCTGCTTAAAGTGGACCAACACCCACGGGTGATCGGCCCGGGAATCTATAAGATTCCCGGGCCGATCACCCCCCACCCCGCGGGACATCCGAGATCGGGATGTCCCGCGGGGTGAAACCCCCCCCAAACACCCCAACTCACCTACCTTATCTTCGGCGGCGGCCGGCCGCCGCCGCCTCCCTCGCGCCCCTGTAGGCGTGCGTGCCTCCGCGCCGGCCGTCTGCGAATGGCCGGCGCGGGGGCGCGCGCGTTCAAAGTGACGCGAGGGAGGCGGCGGCGGCCGCCGCCGCTTAGACGTTCAGGTTCTTACCTTGTACGTCGGCGCTGGGAGCGGGGAGAGGTGAGTTGTTCGGGGGGTTCGGGGGGGTTTCACACAGCGGGGCACCCCGATCGGGGGTGCCCCACCGAAGTGGACCAAGACCCAGGATAGTCAAAATCCTGGGTGTTGGTCCACTTTAAGTGATCGCCTGTGTACAATGCGGGAGGCGCCGACCCGCTGCAAAGAGGGACGAACGGGCCCCCGACAGTGAAGAAGAGCCCAACCAGGGGAGGAGAAGGAGGTAGTATCCGGCGCAATCTTGCTTGGGTGGAGGGGCGGGAAATACAATTAATACAATACAATACAATTAATATTATGCAGAATTGAATTCAGCCTTTTTAGCCCGGCCCTCCACATTATTTTTAGTTTCTCATGTGCCCCTATGGAAAAAATAATTGCCCACCCCTGCCCAAGGGTATACTCAATAAAGGGTCCCAGTTACACTGTTGGGTCCTCAAGCCCCCAGTCAAGCTGCCAATGCTAAAGAAACACTTATTACTTACCGTCCGTCTCTCTGTGCCGCTCCTCCTTCTGTGACGGTCTTCACAAATATGCCAAGTTTCTCCAGACCCGTGTCTGCGCCCACTCCCATCCCGATAATACTGACGCCGAGCCCATCCTCATCTGGAAAAGACAAATGGGAAGGGTTTAGATCCACTTTAATGCAGCGCCAGACTTGGTTTCCAACCAGACATCCAACCCCTACCTCTGTTCCATTCTACCCCAACCTCACCTCTATCCCACCCCTCCCTTGCCTCCATCCTACCCCAACCTCATCTCTATCCCACCCCTCCCTTGCCTCCATCCTAGCCCAACCTTACCTCCTACCTTACTGCCATTCCACCCCCGCATTTCCCCAAACTGAGCCTATATCAGCAGTGCCATGCCTCTATACTGTGCACTATGTCTCTATTTATGCGTCAGTCTGTCTCTAATTAACTATCCATCCCATATCTATCTATCTATCTATCTCCTATCAATCCAACTATCTATCTAACCATCTATCTATCTATCTATCTATCTATCTCATATCTATCTATCTATCTATCTATCTATCTATCTATCTATCTATCTAGTCATATCTATCTATCTATATATCTATCTCATATCTATCTATCTATCTATCTATCTATCTATCTATCTATCTATCTCCTATCAATCCAACTATCTATCTATCTATCTATCTATCTATCTATCTATCTATCCCATATCTATCTATCTATCTATCTATCTATCTATCTATCTATCCCATATCTATCTATCTATCTATCTATCTATCTATCTATCTATCTATCTCATATCTATCTATCTATCTCCTATCTATCTATCTATCTATCTATCTATCTATCTATCTATCTATCTATCTATCAATCTATATATCTATCTATCTCATATCTATCTATCCCATATTTATCTATCTATCTATCTATCTATCTATCTATCTATCTATCTATCTATCTCATATCTATCTATCCCATATCTATCTATCTATCTATCTATCTATCTATCTATCTATCTATCCCATATCTATCTATCTATCTATCTATCTATCTATCTATCTATCTATCTATCTATCCCATATCTATCTATCTATCTATCTATCTATCTATCTATCTATCTATCTATCTATCTCATATCTATCTATCCATCTTCTTATGTATCTATTATCTAATATAATATAGTCATCATATCCTTCATGCACATGTTTAATAATCCAGTCTCTTTATCCCTCCTTTCACTCAGCTATTCAGTTCATCTCTGTACTAATACATTCTATTTATCATATCTGCTTATCTATAGTAGCTATGTATTTACCTGTCAGCATAACTATGTCATTTAATGTATCTATATATCAATCATATATTTACATATATATCCCTCATATTGTTAATCTCTGTATCTATATATCCATCATATAGTTAATCTGTTTATAACCTCATTTGTCTATGTACTGCATGCAGTGCATGAAGGGCACCACAGGCAGCAGGAGAAGCGGTGCATCCTTCTTGTTGGCCAGCAGGGGTCGCTGAGGGGCTTTCTGTGCAGTGTGTAACAGGGGACCATTCTGGAGACACACTGAGCAGTGATGACGCATATGGCGCTGTAGGAAAGAAGCTGGAGCAGCAAATCTTTCCCTTCCCCAGAGCTCGGGATCAATGTGCTCCCTCTGAGGCCAGCAAGACGCTGGAGGAAGCTCAAGGTTACACAGGGAAGCTTTGTGAGATGACATTACTGGTGACCGGCCCATGCTGTTTCTATTTTCTAACCTACACGCCATGCTTGATTGACTAAAGGAGAGCAAAACATAAAGACCAGCAGGGGAAAAATAATACTTTAACAAGTCCAAAAATTGTTGCAATCTCTCGTCTATTGACTGACGGTATGTCACAGCTTTCATGGAGTACTTTTGGCCCAGGGCCGGCGTCAGCACCTGGCAAGGCGGGGCAGCTGCCAGGGGCCCTAAATCTCAGAGGGGCCCACTGACAGGGCCAGCCATTGGGGTGTGCGACAGCGTTTGACCGGCGGCAGACTGGGAGGGCAACGCCACAGCTGGTGCTCACATCTCCTCGAATGGCGGGGATCCACACGGGGCATCTCGATTTAGATTGCAGGGGAGGAAGTGCTGGGTTTTGTTCTGCTTTTAAGTTCCCCACCCCAGCTGATTTCCTATCCCTGGGGCATCCCAATCTGTGATACCCTCCTGTGTGAAACCCCCTGGGATCACTGGCATTACCCACTATGCAAGGAATTCCACCCCCGAGTTTTGGTCTGCTTTACATTGGCATTTTAATTTGGGATGCCCCTGTTTGTGAAATAACCCCCCTAGTTTGGCCGTTAACCTGGCGATCCCACTGTGCATTCACCAGTTCCAGGAAAGTGATGAACAAAAGGGGAGGGGTCACACACAGGGGCATCCAAAATCAGGAGAATTTAGATTCGTTTAGACTCCGAGGTCAGGTTTAAAAGGGGTTTGGTGCGCTTCAAAGTAGACCAAAACTAAAGGTTTGGTCCAAATAGCATGATCCTTAGGGGGCTCCAGATTTGGGATATCCCTCGGTCATGTGACTTCACCACAAAGGGGCCCTCTGGGACCATGCTGCCCAAGGGCCCGCATAAACCTGGAGCCGGCCCCGTTTTGGCCAAAGAGTTGTATAGCACTAGAACAATCTGTAAGGAAGGCTTGGTCCTGGGTCCCAATTTTCCCTATCAGCTGTCAGCAACACTCCTCAATCTCAGCCTGCACTTCTTTTACAGAGATACCACGGCAAGAACTTGAGAAGCTTGAACATGATTCCCCCCCCCCCCCCCCCCCGCTGTGTGAAACCTCCCATACACCGCCCCATACACTTACCTTGTTTCCTGGTCCTGGGTTTTGGTCCACTTTAATACACTGTTGAGGTTCAGTCATGACTAGGGCAGCCATTAGGACAGTACATATGTAACGTCAGTATAAAGCCCAGTCATCAGCAACAGGGGGCATCCAGGAGCGGGCTTATCATTTCTGGGGCCCCATGAAAAAAACTGTGTCTGGGGGCCCTAATCAAAGACAAGTTTTGTATAGAGAAAAAATACAATTCTGTGAGCACTCACCTGTAGAATTGTTTTTACTATGCACAGCACGGCCTGTTTCATTTAATCCTTACTTCTGGGTATTCCGCCGCAAGGTGGCGCAGCGGACTGCAAAAGATTTGTGGCTCCTCCCAGCCGGGAGCTAATCAAGATAAAAAAGATAAAAGCCTCACACAACAAAACTTTGGAACAATCACCATACAGAGGCAACCAAAGATAACGATAACAAGGGAGGGATGAAACAGGCCGTGCTGTGCATAGTAAAAAACAAATTCTACAGGTGAGTACTCACAGAATTGTATTTTTCCTAATGCACAGCACGGCCTGTTTCATTTAATCCTTACTTCTGGGACATCCAATAGCAGTGTCCGTAAGGTAGGGTGGGATCCCCAAAGAGTAACGGCAGGCAGTTCAAACCACTACCGCCTGAAGTACCTTGCGGCCAAAAGCAGCACCAGCTGAGGCCTTAACATCAACCTTGTAGAATTTGGAGAAAGTATGAACAGAAGACCAAGTAGCGGCCTTACAAACTTGTTCAACAGAAGCCTGGTGCTGAAAAGCCCAAGAGGCACCAATAGCATGAGTGGAATGAGCAGTAACCCGGAAGGGAGCTTCCTTCCCTTTAGCAGAATAGGCTTGTACCACCGCCTGATGGATCCACTTGCTGATAGTAGATCTGGCCGGAGGCAAACCCTTCCTAGGTCCAGCAGGAAGAACAAGAAGAGCATCAGATTTCCTAAAGAACTCAGTAGCAACCAAATAAAACTTCAATGCCCTGACAACATCCAGAGAATGAAGGGTCCGTTCCTTAGAATTAGCAGGGTTAGGACACAAGGAAGGTAAGACAATGTCCTGATTGAGATGACAAGCAGACACAACCTTGGGCAGGAAATCCGGTTTAAGTCGGAACACTACCTTATCCTGATGCCTCTCAAAATAAGGAAGTTTAATGGAGAGCGCCGCCAGCTCAAAAACACGCCTGACCAAAGTAATAGCCACCAAAAAGGCTACCTTAAGAGTCAGAATGGGCAACGCTGCCTCACGGATAGGCTCAAATGGAGAACCCTATAGAGCAGTGGTACTCAACTGGCGGACCGGGGTCCAAATGCGGACCTCGGTGCCAGATTTCTGGACCCCTGCCCTGACAGCCCTGCACTTAGTTGCGTCTGTGTTGCCATGGTCAGCGCTGCCCCGTTATGGATTGGCGATGTAGTTTGTCTCCCTGACAGTGTCATGACTCCCTGACACTTAGCATTGCAATATGAAGTACTGCATGTGCAGGAAGTGGCATTGCAAGGTATAATCCACCCCCAACCCGCCCCCAGTGCGCTGATTTCTAACTATCCACCCCCCCGACAGCACCCCGTCCGGACCTTCGCCTCTCACCAGATGCCTGTAAATGGACCTTTACAAGAAGTGGTTGAGTACCCCTGCTATAGAGCAGACAACACCAAATTTAAGTCCCAAACCGGTAGCAAAGGCTTACGCAGCGGACGCACATGAGTAACTCCCCGGAAGAAAGTCTCAACAAGCCTGTGATTGGCAAAAGATCTTTGGAAAAACATTGCCAGAGCCGACACCTGTCCCTTTAGAGTACTAAGTTGAAGGCCCAAATCCAATCCATGTTATAAAAACTCCAGAATCCTGGGGATAGAAAACACCCGACAAGGAAGAGACTTGGACTCGCACCAGGCAATATAAGCATGCCAGACTCTGTAGTAAATACAAGACGAGAATTTCTTCCGAGCCCGAATCATGGTATCAACAATAGAGGCCGGCAACCTCTTGCCCATCAAGATGGAGGTTTCAGCAGCCAAGCCGTTAAAGCCAGCGTTTGTAAGTTGGGATGGCGCAGCTGTCCCTGAGCGAGAAGCTCTGGATCCTCGGGCAAGATGTACCGATCTACTGCCATCTGTACTCTGCGAACCACACCCTCCTAGGCCAACAGAGGGCCACCAGAATGGCCGGTACCCCATCCTGGGCTATCTTGCGCAGCACCCGACCCAGCAGAGGAAAGGGAGGGAAAACATAGAGGAGTCGAAACTCTGTCCAGAGAATTGGCAACGCATCCATGGCGAAGGCCAGAGGATCCTGTGACGGAGACAAATCTGGGAAGCTTGTGATTGTGATGGGACGCAAACAGATCCACATCCGGCTGACCCCATCAGCGACACAGGGTGAGAAATACCTTGTTGCTGGGAGACCATTCCCCCAGCCGAGACGTCCCCCTGCTCAGGGAGTCTGCCTCCTGGTTCTCCACCCCCGGAATGTAGACCGCCGAGATGCAGGGAACATTCTCTTCCGCCCAAGACAGTATCAGGGACACTTCCTTGAGGGCTCGCTTGCTCCGAGTCCCTCCCTGATGATTGATGTAGGCTACCACCGTCTGGTTGTCTGAGCATACCTGAACAGCACGACTCCGAAGGTGGGGGGTCAACTGGGAGAGAACCAACCTGATCGCCCGCAGTTCTAGAGTGTTGATGGGTGCATGGGCCTCCTGGGGGCCCCACCGACCCTGAAAGACTTCCAAACTCCCCCCCAGCCGGTCAGACTGGCATCTGTGGTGACAATCTCCCAGCACGGAGGCAGAAAGTTCCTGCCCACTAGAAGATTCCTCGAATCCAACCACCACGAGAGGGACTGCCTGGCCAGAGGGGACAGAGCAAACTCCCGATCCAGGGACTACGGGTCCCGATCCCAAACTGACAAGAGATGCAACTGAAGAGGCCTCATGTGAAACTGAGCAAAGGAAACCGCCTCGAAGCAGGACACCATGAGACCCAGCAACTGCATCACCTGCCGAATGGAGGGGTGAAGACACGAGAGCAGAGCCCGCGTCTACATTTGAAGGCCCTCCATTTTCTGCTGAGGGAGAAATACCTTGACCTGAGAGGTATCCAGTGTCATGCCCAGGAAGGACCTCGCCAAAGACGGAGACAGTGAAGACTTGGGATAGTTGATCACCCAACCGAAGGACTCGAGAGTGGACGTCACCACCTGAGTATCCTTCTCGGCCTGATGAAGAGACTGAGCAGCAATCAGAATGTCATCCAGGTAAGGGAGGATGCGAATGCCCTGATTCCTCAGGAGAGCCATTACGCCAGCCAGCACCTTGGTGAATACCCGAAGAGCCGAGGTGATACCGAACGGTAAAGCCACAAACTGGTGATGCAGATCCTCCAGAGCGAACCTCAGGAATCTCTAATGACCTAGGAAGATTGGTATGTGAAGATAGGCATTCTTGATGTCCACAGTGGTCATGAAATCGCCCGGCCGAAGAGAACTGACAGCCGAGCGTAGCGTCTCCATACGAAAGTGCTTGAACCGGACAAACTTGTTGAGACCCTTCAAGTCCAGGATGGGCCTCAGAGAACCGTCCCTTTTGGGCACCATGAATAGATTGGAGTAGTACCCCTGTTCCTAGCGAGGTACCAGACAAATGACTCCGGACACCAACAGGCGTTGAACTGCTAGGCGCAACCCCTGAGCTGAGAGAGGGTTTTAAGATATCCGGGATCTGAGGAATCTTGGGGGCGGCCAGGCTGCAAACTCTATCTGGTAACAGGAGGAAACCACAACACACTGGTATCCCGCCTGAAAGACATAACCAAAGACACCATAAGTATCCCGCAGCACATGCCCCAACAAGAATCCCCATGCAGTTGCATGTATGTGCTGCTCTCACGGACCGAGAGAGCAGCGCGCGCAGCACATACAGGCGACCGTAGTACAAGCTAAGATCCGCAGAGGGTAGATCAGGAAGATCAGAGTCACCGCCGCAGCTCACACTGAAAGGGGAACCTCCGGATCCCGGTTCAGCTGCAACGGAGCGAGTCAGCAAGATGGCGCCGCAAACCGAGCACCTCGAGGGGCTGGCTGTGGGAGGATGACGCGATACGCGTCATCCCGTGGCACCGCCCCCACGAAAGTCGCGTCCCGTGACCAGGAGCCCAGCGCTATGACAGCCTGTCAAAACACAGTAGTAATAGCGCCACCCGCCGTGGAGCGGCAGGAGCCGTACAGTTAAGAAGAACCAGAGGGGAGGGAGGGGGGCAAGGGAGACATACATCCAACAGGGAAGGCAAAGATAAAAACGGGGAAGACTGCCAGGATCATAAGTTCCCTAACACAACTCACCCCCTACACTAGAATGACAGCAGAGTCGAGCTTCATCCCTCAGCAGGCTCACCATAAAAAGCCTATGGCCGGCTACCCTTTGATGTACAGGGTCTGCGGCTTGAAGCAGCGCTCCCCGAGCACCCAACCCCGGTGCTCCCCTACTGTCACCCGATCCAACAGCCGAGGCTGGGAGGCAAAGAGGGTCCAGAAGCGGGTGGAAATAGGCTTGCAGGGCCGCAGGCTTGGCTGCCCCGCTCGCCTGCGAAAACATAGAGAGCCATCTTCTGTCTTTGCAGTATGACTGCAGAGAAAACACTGGGGGTCTATTGGGTGATTCCTGTTTTTTTATGGGGCCGGGAGGAGCCACAAATCTTCTGCAGTCCACTGCGCCACCTTGTGGTGGAATACCCAGAAGTGAGGATTAAATGAAACAGGCCGTGCTGTGCATTAGGAAAACGATATTAGCGCACCTTGTCAGGGATGTAGCTGCGGCCTGCTCATGTGCTGTGGAGCGCGAGCAAACCCATAGGGTTTTACACAGAGGGACATCCTGCATTGTCTGTCCATGGCATAGGGAATTGCCCATATGGACATCGAGCTTCTAATCCCTGTGGCATCCCAAACTAGGACGCTCCACTATGTGACACCCCATTAAATTGCCGGCTCTGCACCATTCAGCTCGGTAGCTGCTGTGATGTCATAGACCCTCCCACCCCTGTGTGTGATGTCACAGCATCTTGTATAACTAAATGGAGCTGAGAGCACTGATGCTGCAGCAGCTGCTGTGATGTCATAGACCCTCCCACCCCTGTGTGTGATGTCACAGCATCTTGTATAACTGAATGGAGCTGAGAGCACTAATGCTGCAGCAGCTGCTGTGATGTCATAGACCCTCCCACCCCTGTGTGTGATGTCACAGCATCTTGTATAACTGAATGGAGCTGAGAGCACTGATGCTGCAGCAGCTGCTGTGATGTCATAGACCCTCCCACCCCTGTGTGTGATGTCACAGCATCTTGTATAACTGAATGGAGCCGAGAGCACTGATTCTGCAGCAGCTGCTGTGATGTCATAGACCCTCCCACCCCTGTGTGTGATGTCACAGCATCTTGTACAATTGAATGGAGCTGAGAGCACTAATGCTGCAGCAGCTGCTGTGATGTCATAGACCCTCCCACCCCTGTGTGTGATGTCACAGCATCTTGTATAACTGAAAGGAGCTGAGAGCACTAATGCTGCAGCAGCTGCTGTGATGTCATAGACCCTCCCACCCCTGTGTGTGATGTCACAGCATCTTGTATAACTGAATGGAGCTGAGAACACTAATGCTGCAGCAGCTGATGTGATGTCATAGACCCTCCCACCCCTGTGTGTGATGTCACAGCATCTTGTGTAACTGAATGGAGCTGAGAGCACTGATGCTGCAGCAGGTGCTGTGATGTCATAGACCCTCCCACCCCTGTGTGTGATGTCACAGCATCTTGTATAACTGAATGGAGCTGAGAGCACTGATGCTGCAGCAGCTGCTGTGATATCATAGACCCTCCCATCCCTGTGTGTGATGTCACAGCATCTTGTACAATTATTATTATTATTATTGTTTATTTATATAGCGCCATCATCTTCCGTAGCGCTTTACAAAGTAGTAATTACAGACAGGGTAGAAACATACGGTACATATACTAATTCAAATGCAGTTTTACAGAGTTGACAATGGATATTCTGAGTACAAGATACAATAGGGGAGAGAGCCCTGCCTGAGGAGCTTACAGTCTAAAGGTACAATTGAATGGAGCTGAGAGCACTAATGCTGCAGCAGCTGCTGTGATGTCATAGACCCTCCCACCCCTGTGTGTGATGTCACAGCATCTTGTATAACTGAATAGAGGTGAGCGCACTGATGCTGCAGCAACCAGCTTGGGTAAGTGTACAGGGGCTTCCTATCTCCTATACACTCTGCATTACCTTGTAAAGCGCTACGGAAGTTGATGGCGCTATATAAATAAACAATAATAATTGTGTTACATGGCCCCTCACTTGCCGTAGCCCGTCCGTCCACTGGATGTCATTATTTATTTTTTAAAACAAAAAGTTGCCACTCTCCTGACCCTGGGCCCCTTGGCAAGTGGGGGCCCCATGCATTTGCATGGTTTGCGTCTTGGTTAAGCACGCCACTGGAGGCATCAGTATAGTATAAGTCTCATCGACTTCAATAGGGAGCGCGTGCTGCCGCGTCCCCTGCAGCGTTCCTGCTCCCTCCCCAGTCTATCTGGATAACTGGGACAGGAGTGTACAGATGCCGCAGTGATTGGGGAGGGGGGATTTTGCCACACTGCCCGTTATGGGGTGATTCAGGGAGATTCTGCTACACTGCCTGTTATGGGGTGATTGGGGGGGGGGGGGGTGATTGGGGATTCTGCCATGCTTGCCTATTATAGGGTATTGGGGGAGATTCTGCTACACCGCCTGTTATGGGGTGATTGGGGGCATTGTGCCACACTGCCTGTTATGGGGTGATTGGGCATACTGCCTGTTATGGGGTGATAGGGGGAGACTCTGCACACTGCCTGTTATGGGGTGATTGGGGAGATTCTGCACACTGCCTGTTATCGGATAATTGGGTAGATTCTGCACACTGCCGACTATGGGGTGATTGGGGTGGGTCTGCACACTGCCTGTTATTGGGAGTCTGCCCTTTGCCTAATATGTTTTTTTTTTTTTTTAGGGGGGGGTTCTAAAGCAGCCCCTGCTATTGGGTTGAGAGGGGGGATTTTAGCAAACCAGAACTTTTTTTTTGTTTTCCTCCTCTAAACCCTAGGTGCGTGTTATAGTGCAAAAAAACAGGAATTATTTTATACATGACACCTTTTTCCAGATCCACCGGGAATAAATCCAGCTTCTCCACTCGCTTCTCCAGCTCATACTCTGCGGAGGCCGCCACCGGGTCAACCTCATCGTTTCGCCGGTCATAATCTTCATTGGAGTAGGTGTTAAATACCTGATAAAGGTAAAAGAGACGGTCAGCATCAACATGTCAATATCATCGTCTTGCCATTAAGGAGGCAACATCAGCCCATGACATCATGATCCTGGGACACAGCGAAGGAAATACAGTAAAGTGAGTAAAGGCTCTATCCCTTTAAGTTGTTAGACATAGGCCCTTATTTAACAAGGAATAGCGCCAGGTAGCGAATGGTAAGTGAACGGTAATGACGCGCACCGCCACGAGAACGCCGGCTCCCCTCCGCAATCACACATTTATCAAGCCGATCCTGCTTAGCGACTGACAGAGCGCCAGATAGCGAATCATTCATCATTATTCCAGCCTCACCCCACAGCGCCAGCGAGCGACCTTGAACAGCGACAGGTATGACCTCTCGCTACCTGGCGCTCTCCAATGCATTTCAATGGAGCAATCTTTAAATATTCATAATTAATTGCTATTAATGTTTTTATTTTTTTTTTTTAAATGGCAAAAATTCTGTGACCACTTCTGCAATGTTAGATATTTTTTGTAAGGTAAAAAAATAAAAATAAAAAATTTGTGCAGAATTGATATTACAGGTCTGATATTAATGTATTCATATTACAAAATGTTGGTAAAAACATGTTTTTGTTTTTTTTCAAAAAATATGGTTGTTTGGGGGTTAAAAAACTACTTTTAACCCATCGCCGCCAGCGGTCTGGGGTTTAAACATGCATTTCACAGCGCGAGAATTTTTTGAGCGTGATTTGTTAATGAATATGCTGGGAGCCGGTCGCTATGGCCAGTCGCTATCATGCGCTCCCATACAGCACGGAACCTGTCAAACAGCGACTCCTAACCCCGTATTCAACATTACAGCACACCGACTGAGTCGCTGTCAACAGCCGAACAACGGCGAAGCACAGCGAATACTAGCGTGCGCTGTGAAAATAACGCTACTGGCGCTCATCTGTCGCTACCTGGCGCTATTAATGAATCGGCCTCCCATTCCTCTATGTAGAGGAAGGAAATACAGTAAAGTGAGTGAAGGCTCTATCACTTTAAGTTGTTAGAGTTATTCCTCTACACAGACAACAAATCTTAAAACCGGACTCGGAGCTTGCACTGAGAAACATTTCTTTTAGCACCATATTCACTGCACCTGTGTGCGAGGTTCGGAAAGTATTCACGGGCAGGCTGATTCATTACTAGCACCAGGTACCGACAGATGAGCGAGGTGCTCAAAACGACCGCTAGTAGTCACTGTGATCGGGTCGCTGTTACCGAGCACCTCAGTCGCTGGCCGGCATTGATGAATTTGATGTGTGAGTCGCTTTTACACCAGTACAGCGCTTTATGGGAGCGAACGGTAGTGACTGGTCAGTGTGAGCGAAAAAAAAAAAAAACAGCCTCACACAGCGCCGGCGCTCAAAATTGGGTCTCTGTAGCCCAGAGCGCCAGAAGCTGTGTGGTTAAAGTCTGTTTTTGAACACATATCAACTAGTAACAAAGCGAAAACACATGGAATGACATTGTTATTACACTGTAATATTAACACTTTAATACCAGACCTGTAATGACAATTCTGCATAAAAATATAAAAAAACTAACAAGTTTTCAAAAATGACTTTTTCTAGGCCAGAAGAGGTCACACAATGATTTGTTAAAAAAAAAAAAGAAGAAAATAAAAGAAAACCCTGTTTAAAGAGAAGAAATGTAACATCCATTGAAATGTATGGGAGAGCGACAGGTAGCGACAGGTAATACCAGGAGCTCAGGAAGCTAGAGCACCGCCGGGATCCGCTGAGCCGTCTCTGATGATGAATCGGTCACTACGTTTTCGCTGTAAGAGGCGCTCACCAGAAATGCCTTCATAAATGTGGTATTGCGTACAGCGCCCGGCATTCACCTGCCGCTACCTGTCGCTTACAAGGCCCTACCTGTCGCTATCCCTTGATGAATATAAGCCCAGAGATACACAGGGATGCAGAAGTACAACAGTGGTAATGGCAGAGCACTATCAGCAGCTAAATATCTGCCTGTGATGTGCACAGCATTGTCAGAACTCAGGAATCATTCAAAGTTATTGATATCGTACCTATCACCTGAGCACTGTATATTGATTGTATCAAATCTCTCTTCCCTCCTCTCTCGCCTTTCTGACAGGCTAACAGCCATCTCTTCCTTTATGTCCTCTCGCTTCCTTAAAGTGGACCAACACCCAGGATTTTGACTATCCTGGGTTTTGGTCCACTTCTGTGGGGCAGGATATCCTGCCTTGAAAAAGAGACACACGTCTCGGAACGCGTGGGCTCGTGAAAAGAGGGGGGGACGCTTACTGCCGGTGTTCACATCCTGACTGATAAGTAATTGCTTTTTTGCACTGTTCCTCCTGTTGATTTGTGTTTTTGTTCTTTCTTGATGACAGAACTGTTATTCTCATTGCACCCCTTTTTTTTACTATCAATTGATGTACTATTGGGATAAGCACTTAGCACTTTATTAGACAGATGAGTTATTGTTGTTAATAGGGTTTTATATACGGCACTATATATTATTAATTATTTTGATGGCAGTAAGGTTCAGCAGCGCCCCCTCCTGGCAGATCAGGTTTTAGCAGGTCTTATATGTTTTTTTAATCGTGTGTCCTTTATGTAAAAAAGCAATTTTTTAGAATTTATAGAAATCAATAAAACTACATATTTACTTTATACTTGGTGTTGTGCAGTTATAAGACTCTGTTAAGTACCCCTTTTGGGGGGGTTTCAGAGGGGCACCTCCCATTCTTTAGCTATTGATTGTATGGAGTCATGAACAGAGCATTGCACCACAATTATCAATAATTTTAATCTAATGGTGCCAGCCACATTGCATCCCTCTAACAGGAAGCGCACCCGCGCCGGCCATTCACAAACGCGCGCGCCCTGCTAGAGGGAAGCGCGAGAGGCGGCCCGCGCATGCGCCGTTGGAACGGGGTTAAGGTAAGGTTTCTGGGCGTCCTGGGGGGTTTCACCCCGCCTGATTTCGGATGCCCCGCGGGGAGGGATCTGATCGGCCCGGGAATCTTATAGATTCCCGGGCCGATCCCCCCCTCGGTGTTGGTCATTTTTCCACCATCTCACACCTCTCCGCTCTCTAACGCCACAATCTCTGTAAATAATCTTACAATAACTGCAACTCCTCAAGCTCGATGCCTGGGCGTCATTCTGGGCTCCTCTCTCTCATTCACACCTCACATTCACTCCCTGGCCACCTCCTGCTTCTCACCTCATCCACCTCTCCTCTCGCTTCTCCAGTGCTGCTCCCCTCTATCAATCCCTCCACTGGTTACCTGCCTCCCAGAGGGTTCAAAATTCTAGCAATAACCTACAAAGCGCTCACCACTGGGGTCTACTCCCTACATTTCATCTCTAAGCGATACCAACCAAGGCATCTGCCTCTGACATTCTCCTGTCCTCCTCCTTGGTCCCCTCCTCAGATTCCAGGCCTGCTAGATTCCCTCCCCCCAGGGTCATACAGAGTCAGAATGCCCCACTGTGTTAAACCCCCCAAGCAGCCCAGAAACTCACCTTCTTCCCCAGTCCAACATCGCATGCGCGAGAAGTGGCTGCATCCCCGCTATCCCTTGATCAGGGTGCATGCCCGCACCAGACATTTGTGAATGGTCGGCACAGGGATGCTCCCTGTTGGAGGGTAGTGGGGGATGCGGCTTGCTGACACTGGTAGCGCTATAGGACAGGAGCCACTGCCCTGAGGAATCTGTCCCACAGACCGCCCAGATTGGCTAGTTAGATGCCAGAAACAACTCCTAAGAGACACAAACCACTTTTTGGAACGAGCCGCTCCCCTGAGGAACCTGTCTCTGGTCCCATTTTTCAGAAATGCAGGCTTGGAAGTAAAATGCAATCACACAGCATCTGAGCTAATGTTCATATAATGGATCTAATATCTGTCCCATTTATTATATATAACATGATGACCAAGGTAACACAATATAAATGTATTTACACTTTACCAAGGAGGGATTCTGGAATAACGGGAAGAGCAGACCCTGGCTCGGATCTCTGGATACATTTCTGGCATGCTGGGAATGAAAGCTCCATGGAGGTTCTAGGTAACACTATGCGCCTGCCAAGTTCCCCGGCTGGTAGTGCGCCAATCTGTCAGATGGCTTCTCATAAAAACGCATCGATCGCGCTTCCTGCCAAGCATTAATATTCATTAATAGCAGCGGCTCTGCAGAGGGGGGCATCTCATTAGGCCGCGCACATGACTTTGGAGAACAATGGTCTCTGACACCAATGTGAAGCCATCTGATGCAATTTAAAGTAGAAATCCGTTCTTCTAGAAAATTTTTCATTTTTTTAAATTTGTTCCTATTCAGACAATTTCACCTACCACCTACAACTCCATCAAGCTACAAAAACTAGGCCTACAACCCCTGAAACCATCGGGCTACAAGAACTAGACCTCACACCCACAACTCCATCAAGCTACAAGAACTAGGCCTACAACCCACAACTCCATCAAGCTAAAGGAACTAGACCTACAACCCACAACTCCATCAAACTAAGAAAAAACTAGGCCTACCACCTACAACTCAATCAAGCTACAAGAACTAGGCCTGCCACCCATAACTATATCAAGTTACAAGACCTAGGCCTACCATTCAGAATTTTGTTGAGCTACAAGAACTAGGCATACCACCCACAACTCTATCTAGCTACAAGAACTCACCCTACCATCCCCAATGTCATCGAGCTACAAGAACTAGGCATATTACCTTCTACTCTATCAAGCTAGAGGTAGACCTTCCACCCCAACTCCATTGAGCTAAAAGAAATAGGCATCCCTCCCACAACTCCATCGAGCTACAAGAACTAGGCCTACTACCCCCAATGTCATCAAGCTTCAATAACTAAGCCTACTACTTTCTACTCTATCAAGCTAGAAGAACTAGGCCTACCACCCGAACTCCATTGAGCTACAAGGACTAGGCCTACCACCTCAACTCTATTGAGCTACATAAACTAGGCCTACAACCCCCTACTACATCAAGAACTAGACCTACAATCCCCAATGTAATCAAACTACAAGAACTAGGCATACTACCCACATACTACCTTCTACTCTATCAAGCTAGAGGAACTAGGCCTACTATCTCATACCCTATTGAGCTACAAGAACTATGCCTACCACTCCAAATCCATTGAGCTACAAGAAATAGGCCTACCACCCCAACTCCACTGAGCTACAAAAACTAGGCCTACAACCCACTACTCCATCAAGTTACAAGAACTAGTCCTACCACCTCCAACTCCATTAAGCTACAAGGACTAGCCTACCACCCCCAACTAAACTGAGCTATAAAAACTAGGCCTACAACCCACTACTCCTTCAAGCTACAAGAACTCGGCCTACCACCTTAAACTCCATTGAGTTACAAGAACTAGGCCTACAACCCCTACTCCATCGAGCTACATGGACTAGGCCCGCAGGGCCCTACTACATCAAGTTACAAGAACTAATCCTACAGTACCATCCCTAACTCTATTAAGCTACAAGAAACTCTATTAAGCTACATCGAGCTACAAGAAGTACAGTAGGCATACAACCCCTACTCCATCGAGATACAAGATCTAGGACTAGTAACTTTTACTCCATTGAGCTACAAGAACTAGGTCTACCAAGCCTAATAGGGAGGGGTATTTGGGTTGTCTGAGGTCAAGTGTAGGTCCACTTTAAGGCTGTATAGGGTGACATGAAGGGGGGTGTACATGGGTGTCTACTGTAAGAGACAATTACCTGTTTTCAATGCCTCTGTGCAGAAAGACAGCTTCATGGACCTCTATTCCAAGTACCAGCAGCCAGAACCACTGCATTGTATACACATCGGCTGGAGGTACCACATCCTTAAAGTCTACCTACATTGAGGTACAAGAAATAAGCCTACTACCCCCAACTCAATTTAGCTACTCTACAAGAACTAAGCCTACTGTACCACCCCCAACTCCAGTAAGTAACAAGGACTTGGCCAACCACCCCAAACTACTTTGAGCTAAAAGACCTACGCTTACTACCCCAAAACCACTGAGCTACTATCTACTAACTATTACCCCCAACTGCTTTGAGCTATAAGAACTAGGCATACCAACTCCACTGAACTACACAAACTAGGCCACCCCCCCCCCCCCAACGCCATCTAACTACAAAAACTGGGTATACCACCCCTAAATCTATTATTAGGCCTACAACCTTCTACTCCATTGAGCTACAAGAACTAAGACTACTACTCCCAGCTCCATGTACAAAAACTGCTGCTGAAAGAGGTGAACAAGCCTAATAGGGCAGTTGGGTATTTGGGTTTCCTGAAGTCAGATTTCCTTTGTAGCATCGTAGGTCTATTTTAAGGCTAGGTAGGGTGACAGCATGAAGAGGACGTACAAATGGGTGTCTAGTGTCTACTGTATGAGGACTTGACCAGTCTTCAATGCACCTGTGCACAATATCAACTTACTGGACCCCCAGCCAAAGTACCAACACCTAGGGCTGCATACCCCACTTAATTCAGGTGGTCACCAGCTGAATGTGCTAAACCATTAAAGTGGACCTTATGGCAGCCCCCACCCTCCTGGGGCCGATACATGCCCCACGACAGTGACTGGTGATTCCCCAGCAAGCAAAAATATCTTCAAAGAAAAGCCACGGGGTTCTCGCGTGCACATAGCCACAACACTTTTGATCACTGGAACAGTAGGGGACGAGCGGGGGACGGGCGGGCATGTGGTGGGTCGGTGGAGGATATACTTTTCCTGGTTCTTGAGCTTCCTAAGCAAATGGGTATCCCAAATGGTGTATGTAAAGGCAGTTTTAAAAAAAAAAAATTCAGGTCACATTCGATTGCCTCAAATCAGTGCAAGTCCTCACGAAAGCAGAAGCGTTTGCAATGTCATGTGACCTGCAGACCAAACGTGCCAGACTAGGTTGTGCATTAAGCCGAAGTATCGATGTAGTTTGCATAAAACACACACAGGACAGGAAACCGGTTGCAGTTTCAGGCCAAGGCTGACAAGGTGTGACATAACTTGGCCACGTTCCAGGTTTCAGGCAGACAATGGCATTCCGACAATTAATGTGACACGACTATCACCGCGCCGTGACCTGTCACCGCACTCCAACGCCGGGATCCCTCTGTGGGAATTCCTGCTCCTCTGCCGGGATTTCTCTGCAGGATCTGCAGTCTCATAATCTTCATCGACATCATTATTGTAAGATTTTAGGGGACTAAAAAACAAACCTATCTGGCCAGGAAATGGCAAACCTTCCACAGAAATCTCACAGCAGAATTCACCTAAGACCTGTGTATTCATATTAAAGTCCTCTAAGTGGCGTGTCCCTGCTCCTCACCTACTTTATCAGTTAAGGATATGACTGGTTGGCCAGCGATGAGGCCTCTCAAATATAGAGGAGTGTATAGGAAATGTTTATTGTAGGGGACATTTAGTTTGCCTCCTGTGTAAATCGCACATGAAACAAGCCCTACTTCCGTGGTTCCGATCAATACCTGTCAGCAACGTTACATCTTTCTAAAGATCTATTGATTGTTATTGAAGGAAAAAGGAGCGCCAGGGGAGAAAGCTTTTCAAGAGCAGAGTTTGCTGCGGCAAGACTCATCATATGATGCAGTTGAAGAAATAGGCCTATCATCCCAACTCTATTGAGTTAGAAGAACTAAGCCTACTACCCTAAAACAAGTCACAAGCATGGTACCATGCCTACCACCCCCAACTGAAACATGCTGCAAGAACTAAGCCTACCACCGCCTTCAAAAAATAGAAATAAAACTAGCACCTCCTACTCAAAGGAGCTGCAAGAACTGGACCACCCGCTAATTTAATGTGTCTCAATACCTAAGCCTACCATCACCTACTTCAATGAAGCTAAGCCTATAACCCGTTACTCCAAAGGGCCACAAGAACTTAACCCGCTGTCCTCCACTTTAATGAGTCACAACCATTAAAGCCTCCATTCCACTTCAATGATTCACAAAATCTAAGCCAACCACTAACTACTACAGGGACTAAGCTTACAGACCTCTACTTCAAAAAGCTACAAGAACTAAGCCTACCCCCCCAATTAGGCAAAAATATGTAGCCTACCACATCCTACTTCAATGAACACAAAACATAAACTTACCAATGAGCAATAACAACTAGGACGCTCCTATTCCCTCAAGCCACAAGAACTAGGCCTACAACCCGTACTCCAATTATTCATGAAAACTAAGCCTACCCTACATCTATATTGATTGTTAGTGAAGGGAAAAGTAGCACCAGGGGAGAAAGCTTTTCAAGAGTAGAGTTTGCTGCAGCAAGACTCATCATATGATGCAGTTGAAGAAATAAGCCTACCATCCCAGCTCTAATAAGTCTACCACCCTCTCCAATAAGCCACAGGAACTAAACCTACTGGGCCCTACTTTAATAAGCCACAACTAATAAGCCTCCCCTTCCACTTATATGTTGCAAAGTCTACCATGTTCTTCTTCAGTAAGCCGCGAAACTAAGCCTACCACTAACTACTTCAGTAAGCTACAGGAACTAAGATTACCACCCTCTACTTCAAGAAGCCTCAAGAACTAAGCCCCCTCCCACTTAAATTAGCCCCCCTCAAATTAGCCAAAAGAACTAAGCCTATCACATCCTACTACAATGAGCCACAAAATCTAAACTTACAACCTCCCCATACTGCAATGACCCACAAGAACTAGGCCTACCACCCTTACCCCAATTAGTCTAAACATACCACTGATATTACCCACTACTTCAATGAGCCACAAAAACTAAACATACTGCCTCCCCACAAGCTACAAAAACTAAGACTACCACCACTACTACAGTGAGCCAGGAGAACTAAACCTACGGCCTACAATAAGCCACAACCATTAAGCCTACCTTTCACTCAAGTATGCTGCAGGAACATAGTCTAAACGTAGTCTACCATCTCCCACTTCAAAGACCCAAAAAACTAAGCCTGCCTCTAACTACTTCAATATGCCACAGAGACTAAGCTTACCACCCCCTACTTCAAGAAGACACAAGAACTAAGCCTGCTCCCTCAAATTAACTAAAAGAATGTAGCCTGCCAAATCCTACTTCAGCAAACACAAACAGTTAAGCTGCTCCCACTCCATCATGCCACAAGAACTAGGCCTACCACCCGTACTCCAGTTAGTCATGAAAACGAAGCCTACCACCCCCTACTTCAATGAGCCACAAGAGCCAAACAATTCACCAGTCCAATAAGCCAGAAAACGGAGCCTATAGCTCCTTACTCCAATGAGAACTAAACCCACTGCCCACTACATCAATGAGCCACAAAAACTGAGCCTACTGCTAGCTATAGGAACTAAGATTACCACCCACTACATCAAGAAGCCACAAGAACTAAGCCAACCACCCCTCAAATTAGCCAAAAGAGCTAAGCCTATAACATCGTACTACAATGAACCACAAAACTTACCACCCCCCCCCCCCCAGCGCGCACACACACACACACACACACACACACACACTTTAATGAGCTAACGGAACTAAGTCACCTCTATTCCACCAAGCCACAAGAACTAGGCCTACCACCCCAACCCAGTTAGTCACAAAAACTAAGCCCACCACCACTTCCTCACAAGAGCCACAAGAACTAAGCTTATCACCGCCTACTTCAATGAGCCACAAGAACTAAGCCTACCCCTCACTACTCCATTAAGCCTCTAAAACTGGGTCACAAATTACACAATGTAGATCAAAGAAAATACTGTAATCAGCATGTTTATTGCGATGCAGTATTGTAGCTTGTGGCTAGTCTACAATGTATGTATATTGTGTCTATTAGACCCTAAGATGACATTGTTTTGCTGCAACCATATGATCAGATCTTTCCTCAATCCATAAGGGGCCTTCAACTAAATGAATCATTTCTCAATCAATAAGAAACACTCAACTCAATGGACCCCTCCTTAATCCATAACAGACCCTTAATAAAATGAATTCCTCCTCAATCCATAGGGGACTATCAACCAAATGCATCCTTTCTCAACCCATAAGAGACCCACAACCAAATGAATCCTTCCTCAACCCATAAGAGACCCTCAACCAAATGAATCCTTCCTCAACCCACAAGATACCCACAACCAAATGCATCATTTCTCAACCCATGAGACCCTCAACCAAATGGATTCTTCCTCAGCCCATAAGAGACCCACAACCAAATAAATCCTTCCTCAACCCATAAGAGACCCACAACCAAATGCATCATTTCTCAACCCATAAGAGACCCTCAACCAAATGAATTCTTCCTCAACCCATAAGACACCCACAACCAAATAAATCCTTCCTCAACCCATAAGAGACCCACAACCAAATGAATTCTTCCTCAACCCATAAGAGACCCTCGACCAAATTAATCCTTCCTCAACCAATAAGAGACCCACAACCAAATGCATCATTTCTCAAGCCATAAGAGATACACAACCAAATGAATTCTTCCTCAACCAAAAAGAGACCCCCAACCAAATGAATCCTCCACAACCCATGAGAGACCCTCAACCAAATGGATCCTTCCTCAACCCATAGGGGACCCACAACCAGATGGATTCTTCCTCAACCCATAAGAGACCCACAACCAAATAAATCCTTGCTCAACCCACAAGAGACTCATAACCAAATGAATCCTTCCTCAACCCATAAGAGACTCATAACCAAATGAATCCTTCCTCAACCCATAAGAGACCCACAACCAAATGAATCCTTCCTCAACCCATAAGAGACCCTCAACCAAATAAATCCTTCCTCAAACCATTTGAGACCCTTAACCAAATGAATTCTTCCTCAACCCATAAGAGACCCTCAACCAAATGAATCATTCCTCAACCCATAAGAGACCCTCAACTAAATGAATCCTTCCTCAACCCATAAGGGACCCTCAACCAAATGAATCCTTCCTCAACCCTTAAGGGACCCCTCAACTAAATGAATCCTTCCTCAACCCATACAAGACCCACAACCAAATGAATTCTTCCTCAACCCTTAGGGGACCCTCAACTAAATGAATCCTTCCTCAACCCATAAGAGACCCACAACCAAATGAATCCTTCCTCAACAAATAAGAGAAGTTCAACTAAATGAATCCTGCCTAGAAACCCACAACTAATCCTTCCTCAGTCCATAAGAGACCATCTACTAGGTGAATTCCTTCTCGATCCATAAGAGACCTTCAATGAAATCAACCCATCCTCAATCCATAAAGACCCTCAACAGAATCAATCCTCAAGCAATAAGAGTCCCTCAGCCAAATGAATCCTTCCTCAACCCATGAAATACTCTCAACTGAGGGCAAGTAAAATACAATTCTGTGAGTACTCACCTGTAGAATTGTTTTTACTATGCACAGCACGGCCTGCTTCACGAAGTCTTTACATCTGGGTATTCCGCCACAAGGTGGCGCAGTGGACTGCAGAAGATTTGTGGCTCCTCCCGGCCTCATATAAAAACCGGAAATGAGCCATAGACCTCCAGTGTTGACAAGCAGTTATACAAGAAGCCGGGAGGTAATACGGCAAAACAGGTAAAAAGGGTAAAAAAACCCTTAACTAACTTGGAACAATCACCATAAAGAGGCAACCAAGAATAACGATAACAAGGGAGGGATGAAGCAGGCCGTGCTGTGCATAGTAAAAACAATTCTACAAGTGAGTACTCACAGAATTGTATTTTTCCTAATGCACAGCACGGCCTGCTTCATAAAGTCCTTACATCTGGGACATCCAAAAGCAGTGTCCATAAGGTAGGGTGGGATCCCCAAAGAATAACGACGGGCAGTTCAAACCACTACCGCCTGAAGTACCTTGCGGCCAAAAGCAGCATCAGCTGAGGCCTTAACATCAACCTTGTAGAACTTGGAAAAAAGAATGAACAGAAGACCAAGTAGCGGCCTTACAAACTTGTTCAACAGAAGCTTGGTGCTGAAAAGCCCAAGAGGCACCAACAGCACGAGGAACCTTCCCTTTAGCAGAATAGGCTTGTACCACCGCCTGATGTATCCACTTGCTAATAGTAGATTTAGCCGGAGGCAAACCCTTCCTAGGTCCAGCAGGAAGAACAAAAAAACAAATAAAACTTTAATGCCCTGACAACATCCAGAGAATGAAGGGTCCGCTCCTTGGAATTAGCAGGGTTAGGACACAAGGAAGCTAAGACAATGTCCTGATTGAAATGAAAAGCAGACACAACCTTAGGCGAGAAATCCGTCTTAAGCCGAAATACCACCTTATCCTGATGCCGCTCAAAATAAGGAGGTTTAATGGAAAGCGCCGCCAGCTCAGAAACTCGCCTGACCGAAGTAATAGCCACCAAAAAGGCCACCTTAAGAGTCAGAATGGACAACGCAGCCCCACGGATAGGCTCAAAGGGAGGAGAAGAGCAGACAACACCAGATTTAAGTCTCAAACCGGTAGCATAGGTTTACACGGCGGACGCACATGAGTAACTCCCTGGAAAAAAGTCTTAACCAGCCGGTGATTGGCAAAGGATCTTTGGGAAAAAATAGCCAGAGCTGGCACCTGTCCCTTGAGGGTACTAAGTTGAAGGCCCAAATCCAAACCATGTTGTAAAAATTCCAGAATCCTGGAGATAGAAAAACACCCGACAAGGAAGAGACTTGGACTCACACCAGGCAATGTAAGCATGCCAGACCCTGTAGTAGATAAAAGACGAGGACTTCTTCCGAGCCCGAATGATGGTATCAACAACAGAGGCCGGCAACCCCTTATCCATCAAGATGGAGGTTTCAGCAGCCAAGCCGTTAAAGACTTCCAAACTACCCCCCAACCGGTCAGACTGGCATCCGTGGTGACAATCTCCCAGCACGGTGGCAGAAAGGTCCTGCCCACTAGAAGATTGATCGAGTCCAGCCATCATGAGATGGACTGCCTGGCCAGAGGGGACAGAACAAACTCCTGATCCAGGGACACAGGGTCCCATTCCCAAACTGACAAGAGATGAAACTGAAGAGGCCTCATGTGAAACTGAGCAAAGGGAACCGCCTCGAAGCAGGACACCATCAGGCCCACTAACTGCATCCCCTGCCGAATGGAGGGATGATGACACAGGAGCAGGGCCCGTGCCTGCATCTGAAGGCCCTCCACTTTCTGCTGAGGGAGAAATACCTTGACCTGAGAGGTATCCAGAGTCATGCCCAGAAAGGACCTCGCCAAAGACGAAGACAGTGAAGACTTGGGATAGTTGATCACCCATCGAAGGACTCGAGAGTGGAGGTCACCACCTGAGTATCCTTCTCGGCCTGATGAAGAGACTGAGCAGCAATTAGAATGTCGTCCAGGCAAGGGAGGATGCGAATGCCCCGGTTCCTCAGAAGTGCAATTATGCCCGCCAGCACCTTGGTGAACACTCGAGGCGTCGAGGTGATACCGAACAGTAAGGCCACAAACTGGTAGTGCTGATCCTACAGAGCGAACCTCAGAAATCTCTGATGACCTGGGAAGATTGGAACATGAAGATAGGCATCCTTGATGTCCACAGTGGTCATGAAGTCGCCCGGCCGGAGGGTACTGACAGCAGAGCGTAGTGTCTCCATGCGAAAGTGCTTGAACCGGACAAACCTGTTGACACCCTTCAAATCCAGGATGGGCCTCAGAGAACCGTCCTTTTTGGGCACCGTGAAAAGATTGGAGTAGTACCCCTGACCCTGTTCCTGGTAAGGTACCTGGCAGATGACTCCTGACTCCAACAGGCGTTGAACTGCTAGCCACAAACCCTGAGCTTACAGAGGGTTTTGAGACATCCAGGATCTGAGGAATGCTGGGGGCGGCCAGGCTGCAAACTCTATCTTGTAACCGGAGGATACCACCTCCTGAATCCACTGGTCTGAGACGCGAAGCCTCCAGACGTGAGCAAAGAGCCGAAGCCGTCCCCCCACCCGGACGGGTGAGGGCGCCTCCTCATGCCTGAGGGGCCTTGGGAGGGGGTTTGGGCTTGAAACCCCACGAGAGACCGGGGCGATCACGGAATCTGCCACGGCCCCAAGAATCTCTGCGGCTACCCGAGAAGAGGGAGCCACAACCTCCTCTGGAAGCACAAAAGGAGGGGAAGGAGGCGGAGGGCCCCCGAAAGGGCCAAGTCTGCTTCCTACGTTGAGGTAACCTACCATCCTTGGTCAGAACATCCAGACGCTCACCAAAGAGACGAAGCCCCGCAAAGGGAAGCCCGATGAGAGACTTTTTAGCAACAGTGTCAGCTGCCCACTGGTGCAACCAAACAGATCGGCGCATATCCACCAAGAGGGCCGAAGCACGACCGCCCAGCCGGACGGCATCATCCATGGCAGAGAGCACAAATGCAACAAAATCAGAGCAAAGCAGGAGGGCCCTATAATCCTCCCTCCTCCTACCAGCCATGGCGCCATCCGCGAGACGCTTGATCTTCTTCTGAAGGGCAATAGCCGTAATGGCTGCGGCACAAACAGGACGCAGGCCTGCCCCTACAAAGGTGAACGCTGTCACGCAGTGTAGTAGTGTCAGGGGACGGCATGACCGAAGTGTTAGACAGCCACAGAACAGGAGCGTCCACCTTAGGGGGACACGACCAGCGCTTGACCAGGTCAGCAGAAAAAGGATACCTTCTGTCCATTCCTTTGGGCACCGTGGGCAATCTGTTAGGACGTTCCCACTCCTTGAGCACCATATTGGAGAAATGATCCTGCTCCGGGAACTCCAAGCGTTGCTGGTCAGGGCAAAAGAGCTCACCCTGCTTCCTCTTCGCCACCTTAGGGGGGGGCGATGTGCAATGTCTCAAAAATGTCCAACAACAGTCTATCAGTGTCAACAGGGAGCCCGGTATCCTCATCAGAAGCAGACCCCGGGTCACTGTCGTACCCTTCCTGATGGTCCCCAGATGAGTCTGAATCATGGAAAAGCTCCCCCTCCTCTAGGGAGTCACGGCCGCCAAACACATCAAGGCCCTCATCCTCCTCGGCAAAGAGTTAAGGCGCGGAGTCAAGATGCCGCTTGTTGCCAGAGGCCTTGCCCATCACAGGTCGGGTCAGCTGCCTTTCAATGCTGGTCGCGCGTAGTGCCAGATCAGATTGGGACCCCCTGCAAGTATCCCCCTCACTGGGGGATAAATGCAGGCTCGGGGGGGTAGGAGATGCCTGGGGGAGCGCAGAACTGGGAAGAGAAGCGCTCATCCCAGCCTGGTCCGCAATAATACTTTGGGCGCACGGCACACAAACCACGCCACCACCACTCAAAGGGGATGCCCCGCACATAACACACAGCCGGGATTGTCCCGAAGGTTCCCCGAGCACGCTATCCCCAGAAGCCTCCATATGGTGATTAACACAGACGCAATAGGCCAGTATAGGGTAAGGGCTAATAAAAGCCACCCGGGATGCCCCCCAAGGGATGCCCACAGAGAGGGCCAGGAGGGAAGAGGTGGGGGGGGAGGAGCGGGACAAAAAAACACAATACACAGTTATCCGGCCTGAAAGACATAAGCAAAAATATGCATAAGAATCCCGCAGCACATGCCCCAAAATGAATAAGCAACCCCCAAAGGGGACTCACGGACCAAGAAGACAGAACATGCAGCACACACAGTCGATCGCCGCACCGCTGGGCCACGCGGATGGTAGATAAGTCTAGCAGGTCACAGCCGCAGCCCATGCTGGAAGATGGGCCCCAGACACGCAGCAGCCACAAAATGGCGCCCAAGCGAGAACTTCAAGGGGCGGGCCGCGGGGGCATGACGCTATATGCATCATTCCCCGGCACCGCCCCCCCCCGAAGAGCGCGAAAACACGCTCACGTGACCCGCACCAGCGCCACGACAGACTAAACCGCAACACAGCAGGAGCGCTGGCCAGCGGGGAGCGTTGTACAACGCAGCGCGCGAAGCAACAGCAGCGGACCACCACCGAATAACCACCCGCCGCTACCCCCCCCCCCCCCGAACACCCGCCGGGGAGAGGGGGAGAAGGGAGAGGGCAGGCAGCGGCGGGAGCAGACCAGACGGTCTCGGATGGTAGGGAGGGGGGGCCAGGGGACCAAGGGGAAGGGAGACAAACAACACTAAAAGGGGGAGATAGCCAGCAACACCAGTCCCCAAACACAACTCACCCCCTACACACAGGAAAGGCAGAATTGTCACATCCCTCAGCAGGCTCACCATAAAGCCTATGGCCGGCTACCCTTTGTGGTACAGGGTCTACGGCTTGGAGCAGCGCTGCCCGAGCACCTGCCCTTAGTGCTCCTCTACCCTCACCCGATCCGTCAGCCAAGGCTGGGAGGCACAGAGGGTCCGGAAGCGGGTGGAAATAGCCATGCAGGGCCCTCGCTCACCTGCGCAACATAGAGAGCCATCTTCTATCTTCGCAGTATCACTGCAGAGGAAACACTGGAGGTCTATGGCTGATTTCCGGTTGTTATATGGGCCCGGGAGGAGCCACAATTCTTCTGCAGTACACTGCGCCACCTTGTGGCGGAATACCCAGACGTAAGGACTACATGAAACAGGCCGTGCTGTGCATTTGGAAAATAACCTCAAAATCTTTAAGAAACCCCCTAAACAACCCCACCCCTAAAAATAGAATCACAATACCACAATAAAGAGGAACAAAAACCCACCTCAGAATGCAAGTCAGAATGTTCCTGGGGCAAGAATTCACCATCCCTAGAGTATTTTAGTGGGGGGTTAGATCCTCTTTAAACCACAAGAAACTCCTCAGCTAAATGCAGGGTCCCCTCATTCCATAATTTACCTTTAGCCACCTCAATGCCCCCTCAAAGCCTAAGAGACCCCTAAGCTCAATAAATGCCACACGCATCAATAAATGTCTCCCAAATAATTTTTTAATCCAAGAGACCCGTCAAACCATACGAGAAGTAATGAATCTATCCAGCCCCAGGCCTATCTAAATGTCTGGGAGTTCACAGCCCAAAGTTGCGGGATGCGGCCGCCCGATATTTACATCAGCGAGGGAGCCAAGTGGAAGGTGAGCTTTGCGGTGTCCCCAGGGGAGGGGATCTACACTGCACTGCATCCCAATTAGGGATGCCCCAGGGCAAGGCCAGGGGCCGGCCCTGGAATCTTTTACATACCAGGGCTGGCAAAGTTGAGTCCCTATCCATGCTAACTTCCACCTATGTTATCCCTCATGGGAACAGTGCAAAACGAGTCATTTTAAGGCATCTTAAAAGCTCATATTATATATAAATACCGTATGTATTCTAAGCAAAGCCCGTTTCTTTGCTGTCATTCGTGGCTCATGGTTGAGCAGGGAAGGGGGTGTCATGGTGCAGCTTTAAGACTTATGAGAGTGCTCTGCTGTGGTCCGAGACAGCTGCAGGGCCACTGTGGCTTGCTAAGCTCGCTCACGCTGAGAGTTCTGAGGTTATGGCTTTTAGACCACTCTTTTTTGCATGGTCCTGAAGGACTGAAATTAAAAGTAGGGGAGACGTTGGAGCCCTGCCACGGCTTCTACTATTTGTGCAGGAAATAAAGGAGAGGCTCATGGGACAGGCCTCAGGTGAGCTGCTTGCTGGCGTATTTTTGCCATTGGTTTTACAGTATTTTAACACACAAGAGGGCCTTAAAGTGGATCAAAACCCAGAATTTTGACTATCCTGGGTTTTGGTCCCTGCCCCTGGGGCACCCTTATCAGGGGATGCCCCGCTGTGTGAAACCCCACAGGTCACCGAAACCAGCTCACCTCTTACCCGTCCTATGGCGCAGGCGCGGCCACTCGTCCAATCAGGGTGCTGGGATCCGCTGACGTCACTTCGTCTAAGGCCAGCAGCTCCGAGCGCGCTGGTGGCCGCATTCCGCGCTATTCTCTAACAGGGAGCGTGCCCGCACCGGCCAATTGCAATGCCTGGTGCATGCGCCCTGCAAGAGGGATAGCGGGGATGTGGCTGCGGCTCGCGCATGCGCCGTTGGACCAGGAAAGAAGGTAAGTGCATGCGGTGACCTGTGTGGTTTCACACAGCAGGGCATCCCAGTTTTGGATGCCCCGTGGGGAGGGAATGGATCGGCCTGGGAATCTTATAGATTCCCGGGCTGATCATTGTGGGTTTTGGTCCACTTTAAGGTGTGCCCAGGGAATTAGGATGCCCCGATGCATAAAACCCCCCAGATCAGCAGTAACAGTTTACCTTTCCCCGGTCCAACATACCTATGTCAATAAAAGCAGAAGCCCAACTGGCACCAAAGCAGTGCGTCCCACTGGGCATTGTCCTGGGTCTCTCTATGCCCAGTCTTCCCCTGACCTCCTTGATTTATAAGACCTGGGCACGTGCTACAGCCTTGTAGATAATATTCAGTTTTTTTTGTTCAGCAGCAATGAAATCATGAAAAATGATGAAAAAGGGAAATCAGATGCCGGGAGCCCCGGGCACCTCTAAGCACCACAAAACTGATGAGATCTCACTTTACTGCAGAACAGACGGCGCTGCACAACGAGGTAAATTCTGCATTTAGGAATCCGAGATAAAGCACACAATGCACAGAACACAATAAAAAAACGCAATACAGCTGCATTACTGAATACCCCCCAACAGGGCCGGATTAAGTGCGGTGGAGGCCCCTGGGCGCAAGATCTGCTGGAGACCCCAGATACAGTATTTTTTTTCCTTTAAAATAATAGTCCAGCCAAGTAACTGATTGGTGGTTGTCTGGCACCCGCCGACTTACTGGAAGGTCAGATGGAGTCCCTTGTGCCCCCCTTGTGCGGGTGCTGCTGCTTTGCCATTCTGGGTGGGGGGTAGTGTAGTCGCCCGGCTGGTTCCCTGCATTGAGCTGCCAGCGGCTGTGCTTGGTGGCTTATGTGCAGTGACAGCTCTGCACCCATCACTGGAGCGTTGCTGGTGGCGGCTTTGCTGCTCTAGACTCTCCGTCCTGCCCTGCAGTGGCTTTGGCTGCAGTTTTCTATGCCGGCCCCGAAGCCCGTCAGACCAAACACTGCAAATCCTCCAGGGCCAGACCATAACCCAAAGGTTGGTGGAGGGCCCCTTTGCAGGGCAAGTGGTGGAGGCCCTGGGGCATGCGCCCCTTGCGCCCCCCCCCCCCCCCTCATAATCCGGCTATGCCCCTCAATGCAGAAGAGCTGGGCCAGGTTTATGTGGCCCCCTAGCCAAAGCCATACCCTCTCTTAGCAAAGGTGAAAGTCTCTCACCTGAAATGAATGCCCCCTCTAGCCATAGCCTGAAATTACTAACCCCCCCCCCCCCCAAACTAAAGGAGCCCCTCTCAGCTAAAATACTGGAGTTCCAAATCAAATAAAAGAGACCCCAGCCATTTTATTCACAAGAAAGCCATATCTCCTGGAATGAATACCCCCCAATCCATAAGAGCCTCTCACCCAAATAGACTAACCACCAATCCATAAGAGTGCCTCTCATCAAAAAGACTAACCCCAATGCAGGAGAGTAGCTAGGCTTTTTGGCACCGGGGCAAAGATTCAAAATAGAGCCCTCCACCTGTGTTCAGGTCCCCGTTTGGTGCCCCCCCTGACCTGCTGCACCCGGGGCAAGTGCTCCCCCTGACCCCCCCTAGCTACGCCCCTGCCCCAATCCATAAGTGAGCCTGCCACTCAAATAGACTAACCTCCAAGCCACCAGAGAGCCTGTCGCCGAAGAGAGCCTCTCATCAAAAAAGACTAACCCCCAATCTACAAGAGACCCTCTTACGCAAATAGACTAACCCCCAATCTAAAAGAGAGCCTCTCACCCAAAAAGACTAACCCCCAATCTACAAGAGTACCTCTCACCCAAATAGACTAACCCCCAATCTACAAGAGTACCTCTCACCCAAATAGACTAACCCCCAATCTACAAGAGTACCTCTCACCCAAAAAGACTAACCCCCAATCTACAAGAGTACCTCTCACCCAAAAAGACTAACCCCCAATCTAAAAGAGAGCCTCTCACCCAAAAAGACTAACCCCCAATCTACAAGAGTACCTCTCACCCAAATAGACTAACCTCCAAGCCACCAGAGAGCCTGTCACTGAAGAGGACTAACTCCCCGACCCATAAGAGAGACTATCACCCAAAAAGACTAACCCCCAATCTACAAGAGTACCTCTCACCCAAATAGACTAACCCCCAATCTACAAGAGTACCTCTCACCCAAAAAGACTAACCCCCAATCTACAAGAGTACCTCTCACCCAAAAAGACTAACCCCCAATCTACAAGAGTACCTCTCACCCAAATAGACTAACCCCCAATCTACAAGAGTACCTCTCACCCAAATAGACTAACCTCCAAGCCACCAGAGAGCCTGTCACTGAAGAGGACTAACTCCCCGACCCATAAGAGAGACTATCACCCAAAAAGACTAACCCCCAATCCATAAGAGAGCATCTCATCCAAAAAGACTAACCTCCAATTTACAAGATAGCCTCTCACCCAAAAAAAGACTAACCCCCAATCCAAAAGAGAACTTCTTATTCAAAAAAGACTAACCCTAAATCCACAAGAGAGCTTCTCATCCAAAAAGACTAACTCCCGATCCATAAGAGAGCCTCTCACCCAAAACGACTAACCCCAAATCCATACCTAAAAGGACTAACCCCCAATCCATACCCAAAAAGACTAACCCCCAATCCATAAGAGAGCTTCTCACCCCAAAAGACTAACCCCCAATCCATACCCAAAAGGACTAACCCCCAATCCATACCCAAAAGGGCTAACCCTCAATCCATACCCAAAAGGACTAACCCTCAATCCATACCCAGAAAGACTAACCCCCAATCCATACCCAGAAAGACTAACCCCCAATCCAGAAGAGAGCTTCTCATCCAAAAAGACTAACCCCCAATCCATAAGATATCCTTTCAGCAGAAATAATGAACCTCTAACCCAATAAGGGAAAATCTCAGCTGATAAGAATAACCCCTCTATACATAAGAAACTCAAGGTAAGTTTTTCTGGGAGATCTGTGGAACTTTACGCAGTGGGGCATCTCTAACTGCACCCAAGAGAGTGAAAAAATCCTGGGTGTTGTTTCTCTTTAAAGCGGACCAAAACCATAGTAACCATTCAGAATCTAAAAGACCCCAGGGCCAGGTTACAGGGCTGCCTCGCTGTGTGAATTCTTGGGATTGCCCATATACTTACCTGCAGGAGGCCTCCCCAGTACCTCTCTTATCTGATGTTTGCATATCTAAATGGCTGGGGGAGCGGCCAGCGACCATTCCATTCAGAACTCACTGCTGGTGAGCTCTGGCTGCATGAGAGCCTGTGCATGAGAGCACGGTACGTATACAGGCGATCAGGCCCAAGTCGGGATCCCCTTGTAAAGTGGACCAAAAACCCTAGTCTGCTTTCCATTTTGTATTGCCCGGTATTGAGAACTACTGCAGGGCCTATAAGCATCAGAAGCCTCAAATCTGTGACCGGTGAGGGCCAGGCGATCGATTCACTGTCCTTATCACCTTGTTTACTGTCTCCCGAGAGGTCAGCGCATCAATCCCGAGGAAGACAGAGTATCCAATATACAGCGACACTGACAGCGCTGATTAATGGCAGCTAGGAGAGAAGCAGGGTAGGGTAAGTAGATTAGGAGGTAAGTAGATCAGAGGACAGGAGTCCAGAAGGGCATCCAATCAGGAAAGTGAGATATTCCAGAAGGTAATAGAAGACAAAGGAAAACAATAAACACTTCCTTGGAAATGGGATCCGATGCATCATCCGCTATTCCGAGAGGATCAGAGCTCAATGATAATTCTGCAATCCCAAGCGACGCAGTGATTTCCAGCATCTGTCTTATGTTTAAAGGGACAGGCTCTTTTTATATCATATATATATATATATATATATATATATATATATATATATATATATATATATTGTGGTAAGGTGCAAGAGGCCGTCATTGACGGTAGGTATGTGGCACCAAGGTACCTGGCCTTGCTGCAGTAAAACCGTGTATTTTGTTTCCCAGCATCAGCTGTTAATGGCAGTTTGGTGGTGAAGTGTTAGTATAGCCGAAAGGCTAACCCGGGACGGTTTTACTGGGATGGAGTAGAGCAGGGTGGGACTCCATCCCCTACCCAGGTCCGGGTTTTACAGGCCGCATAAATAGCCTGGGGAGTCAGCTGTGGGGTGTCTGTGTCTGGAGCTCACTTGTGGAGTGAGACTTTGTGTGCCTGCCTGAAAACTCCTGTGCAGGCTGTTTCATGCGGACCAGAGGTGGATTCGGCTGCAAAGTAGCAAGTTTGCCCAAGGACTAAAAACTCCATTGACTGTCTGATTTACTTCTGCTGCATTTTCCTGAAAGGTGATGTAACCAAAAAGGACATTCGCTTTTATAGATTTTTGTGTGAATAAACACGGACTTTAAGTTGAACTTTTGCCTCTGAGCCTCTATGCTGCTGTCTACCAGAACTAATCACCACAATTGGTGGAGGATGCGAGGGGCACAGTGAGGCCGTTGCTAGAAGCAACCGACGGAAACGTTTTTTTTGTGGGCATGTCCTACATTAAGCCTGCCAAGCTGTTACCTGAGACCGCAGACAAAATGGAGGCTGTCATAAAAGCACTCATGGAGGCGAATCTGCAGCAGCGCGAGGCCAACCAGCAGCAGCAGGAGACCAACCAGCTGTAGTTACAACATGTGATGGCGCTGCAAGCTGTAGGAGCGCCCAAAAGTGTCCCTGATGCCCGGAAAGCTGTCCGCTTGACGCTTACAAAGATGACCCCTTCGGATGACGTTGAGACCTACCCGGCGGTGTTTGAAAAGGTGGCTGCAAGGGAGAAGTTGCCTCGTGACCAGTGGGCTGACGTCATAGCTCCATTTCGGGCATCTGGACCCCAGCAGGTGTTGTTTGATCTTCCAGACAACCAAGCCGCTGACTACCCGACTCTGAAGGGTGAGATACTGGCCAGACTGGGGGTGAATGTGTGGGTTCGGGCTCAGCGGGTGCATCAGTGGAGCTAGCAGTCGGCAGAGCCCGCCAGACCCCGCCAGACCCCAATACTATAAACTACTGGACCTGCTGCAAAAATGGCTGCAACCAGAAATATTAAGCCCCACTGCTATGTTGGACAGCTTGCTGGCCGACATGTTCTGGAGGGCTTTACTGCACCCTCTCCAGCACTGGGTTGGCCAGGTATCCCCCGGCAACGCTCTAGAGATGGTGGACCTAGTGGAGCGATATGAGGCCACCAGGAACTTGCAAGGGGGTTCTACAGGGAAGGATTCAGGGAAACCCCGGAGGTCCCCGCCCCAGCCCAGGCGAGTGGTGTCCCCTAAACCCCCTCAGGACCTACCCCCCCAAATTCCCTGCCCCGATGTTGTGTTGGGGGTGTAAGGAGCCGGGACATATTAGAGCCAACTGTCCCCACCAGGGGGAGCCCAGGACGTGAACTTTGGTTACCGCCCTTCAATGTATGCCAGGAGGCTGTGTGCTGCCGGTGTCCCTGAGGTCGTGGGGCAAAGTCACCTCTGTCAGGTAAAGGTAAGGGATACCCTGGCGGTGGCCCTTTTGGACTCGGGGAGTATGGTTACCCTGGTGAGACCAGCCATGGTACTGCCCGATGAGTACACGGGGCGGAAAACTGGGGTCTTGTGCATACATGGGGACTTGAGAGACTATCCCAAAGCACAAATGACTCTAACCACCGTCTCCGGCAGCTGGATCCACGAGGTCACCATCGCCGCTAAACTCCCGTACGAACTTATTATTGGGAGAGACTTTCCAGGGTTCATGTCACTATGGACCAAGCTGGGAGTTCCGGAAACCCGTGAGGCGGGTGTGTCCCCAATAGACTGGCCCTACTCAGGGGTGACCCCGGAACCCTGGGAACCGGAGTCAGAAGGGATAACGGTAGGGGTGACCGCCACTACGGTGGAAGGGGCGGAGTCAACCCCACTGAGTGTTATGGTTGGAGATGTGGAAGATTCGTCAACAGGTCCAGAGTTGGCAGATCTCCATGTCTCCACAGGTAGTTTTGGTACAGCACAACACAAGGACCCGACTCTATCTCGGGCCTGGGAGAATGTACATGAGGTGGAAGGTGAACCACAACAGCCGGGGGCTGAGTTACAGTTTCCACGCTTTGTGGTTCACCAGGATATGCTGTACCGGGTAAACAAAGTACGTGAAGAGGTTGTGGAACAATTGGTAGTACCCAATCTTTATCGCAAGCTTGTGTTAGATTTGGCCCACCAACATGTTCTGGGGGACACCTAGGCCAGCAGAAAACTCTGGACCGAATTTTACAACGATTCTACTGGCCCAGTGTGTACAAGGAGGTGGAAAGATATTGTGAGTCCTGCCCAACATGTCAGATAACCAGCCCCCAGCCTCATTACCATAGTCCCCTAGTTCATCTCCCAGTTATTGAGGTGCCCTTTGAGCGGATTGCTATGGATCTGGTGGGTCCAGTGCCAAAATCCGCTAGAGGGCACCAACATATTCTGGTAGTCTTGGACTATGCCATGCGGTATCCCGAGGCAATGCCCCTACGACACACCTCAGCCAAACTCATTGCTAAGGAGCTTATGGAAATGTTTTCTCGAGTAGGCCTGCCTAAAGAGGTCCTGACCGATCAAGGTACCCCTTTTATGTCCAAGGTAATGAAGGAGCTCTGTAAGTTGTTGCAGGTGAAACAATTGCGGACATCCGTTTACCACCCGCAAACGGACGGCCTGGTAGAAAGATTTAACCAAACTTTAATTGGGACTTGCTTCTGCCCTATCTGATGTTAGCAGTACAAGAGGTGCCCGAGGCCTCTACTGGGTTCTCGCCCTTCGAACTCTTATATGGTCGGCATCCATGAGGCCTGTTGGATATAGCCAAGGAAGCTTGGGAACAGCAACCCACACCCCACAAAAGTGTGGTAGAGTATGTTACTCAGTTACAGGAATGGATAGAGACCGTATTGCCACTGGTGAGGGAACATATGGAAGCAACACAGCGGGCCCAAAGTAGGGTTTATAACCGGCAGGCTAAAGCACGGAACTTTAACCCAGGTGACAGAGTTTTGGTTCTGGTGCCAACAGTGAATAGTAAATTTCTGGCTAGGTGGAAGGGTCCCTATGAGGTGCTTGGGAAAGTTGGGGAAGTGACTTACAAGGTACATCAGCCCGGGCGGAGAAAGCCAGAGCAGGTGTACCATGTAAACTTGCTGAAGCTGTGGAAAGACAGGGAGACCCCTGTGGGTGACAGTCCCCGACCAGGTATGTTAGGGGTGGAGCTTCCTGTCCCTCAGTCTGTTGTTAGAGAAGCGCTTGTTGAGGTGAAAGCTGGCGACAACCTCTCCTCTAAACAGACCCAGGAAGCCAGGGAGTTTGTCAGCAGAAACACGGATGTGTTTTCAGATCTCCCTGGACGCACTTCTGCCATCCAACATGACGTTGTCACGGAACCTCAGGCCAAGATCTGGTTGAAACCCTACAGAGTACCCGAGTCCTGGCGACAAGCTATTGCGGAAGAAGTGCAGCAAATGCTCAGATTAGATGTGATTGAAGAGTCAAAGAGTGAGTGGGCCAGCCCAATAGTCTTGATTCCCAAACCCGATGGTATGTTGCGGTTCTGTAATGATATCCGCAAACTTAACGAAGTATCTACGTTTGATGCCTACCCTATGCCCCGAGTAGACGAGCTTATTGAAAAGCTAGGCCAAGCCCGGTATTTTTCTGTTTTGAACCTCACAAAAGGGTACTGGCAGGCAACCTTGACTCAGGCTGCCAAGGAGAAAACAGCCTTTATCACAACAGAGGGACAGTTCCAGTATAAGGTATTACCCTTTGGTTTACATGGCGCTCCCGCTACGTTCCAAAGGTTAATGGATATTGTCCTCAGGCCACATCGTCGGTATGCTTCGGCATATCTGGACGATATCATCATCCATAGTACGGATTGGGAAAGTCACCTGCCCAAAGTCCAGGCCGTAGTGGATTCCCTCAGGAAGGCTGGTTTGACAGCAAACCCCCAAAAATGTGCCTTGGGCTTAGAAGAGACTAAATACCTGGGCTATGTGATTGGGCGAGGAGTGGTCAAGCCCCAGGTTAACAAAATAGAAGCCATCCGTAGCTGGCCACGTCCTAACTCTACCCGCCAAGTGAAGTCATTTCCGGGGTTGGTGGGGTATTACATGAGGTTCATTCCCAATTTTGCCACCATAGCGGCACCATTGACAGACCTGTTAAAGGGACGCAAGTCTGTCATGGTGAAATGGAGTGAACAGGCCGAAAAAGCATTCTCCGCTTTGAAGTCTGCCCTGTGTGGGTCTCCGGTGTTGGTGACACCCGACTTTAAGAGGGAGTTTATAGTGCAGACCGATGCCTCCGAGGTAGGCCTCGGTGCGGTACTATCTCAGGAAGTCAACGGGGAGGAGCACCCCGTTGTCTACGTGAGTCGCAAGCTGACACCCGCGGAGACCCGGTATAATATAGTGGAGAGAAAGTGTTTGGCCATTAACCCTTTCACTGCCAAGCACGTAAATTCTACGTGCTCGCTTCCACTCCACTTAAGTGCCAAGCACGTAGAATCTACGTGCCTGACTTTCCCCCCTGCTAGTTAAAAAAATAAAAATAAAAAATACTCACCTGACCCCTCGTTGGATCCGGCTGGGTCTCCTCTTTAATTTGGTTCCATCCGATCCCCCATGAGACCCCTTATACCAGTTCACAAGGCTGGGGGATGGCAAGTCACCCGCTTGTCGCAGCGGGTGACTTGCCATTTACCCCCGGCACCCCCCATTACCTGCCTCCCCAAAGCCCGGGGGGGGGGGCAGAAGAGCCCGGGCCCACACAGGCTATGTGGGCTTGTAGGCTGCAGGGTGGGGGGGGGCAACAAAAGCTGGCCCCCCCACTCTGTTCACACAAGCCCCCATAGCTGGTCCCGGGCTGTTAATGCTGGGTAAGGGGGACCCCATTTCATTTTTTGGGGGGTTTTCTAAGGTTTTTTTTTAAATTAACCCCTTATGTTCTGTCGCCTAGCAGCTATAAAAGGCTTCCAGCTGCAGCAGGAGAGCAGGAAGCCAGATTGATCAGCGTGGGACACAGGGATGAATGGGAGGTAAGTATTAAAAAGTTAAAAAAAAAAATAATAATAAAATATTTTTTCTTATGTGTCAGTATCTTTTTTTTTACACTTAACCCCTTGTGAACTGGTAAGGGGTCCATGAGACCCCTTATACCAGTTCACAAGGCTGGGGGCTGGCAAGTCACCTGCCGCTAGCAGGTGACTTGCTGTTAACCCCCGGCACCCCCATTACCTGCCTCCCCAAAGCCCAGGGGGGAGGGGGGGGGCAGAAGAGCCCGGGCGCAACATAGGCTATGTGGGCTTGTAGGCTGCAGGGTGGGGGGGGCACAAAAGCTGGCCCCTCCACTCTGTTCCTACAAGCCCCCATAGCTGGTCCCGGGCTGGTAATGCTGGGTAAGGGGGACCCCATTTCAATTTTTTTTAACCCTTAAAATTCCCCAAATTCCCCCCGGGAGGGGAGACCCTATGTCATTTTTTTCTTAAATTAACCCCTTATGTTTATAGTGTGGATAGTAGTAGTATTTTATTTGTAAATGTTATAAAGTGCTATTTTCAGTTTAGGGGGTCTCCTGGGCAAGAATGGGGGGGCTACCCATACATATGTGGTACCGTTGTAATCGGGAGAAATTGGGCTTTCACATGCAATATGTTTTTCTCTAATAAAGTAAATGTTTTATTTAAAATAAAGGAGACAATTGTCTAAAAAATATTTATTTTTACACAAAAATATTTAAAAAAACAGTAGAAAAATTACAAACAAGACATTTCATGTTCAAGCCTAAACTCTGGTGCAAAATATATATCTATAATTTTCCTGAAAATTCCGGCAAAAATCACGGTTACACATGGCGCAGAATGGGGAAAAATGACCTGTCAACAGAGGGTGACAAAACTTCAAGTAGACAGATCTACAATGCCTGTAGTTGCCCTTTAAAAGCAGAGAGATCTCCAATGCCTGTAGTTGCCCTTTAAAAGTCCAATGCCTGTAGTTGCCCTTTAAAAGTAGACATATCTCCAATGCCTGTAGTTGCCCTTTAAAAGTCCAATGCCTGTAGTTGCCCTTTAAAAGCAGACAGATCTCCAATGCCAGTAGTTGCCCTTTAAAAGCAGACAGATCTACAATGCCTGCAGTTGCCCTTTAAAAATCCAATGCCTGTAGTTGCCCTTTAAAAGTAGAGAGATCTCTAGTGCCTATAGTTGCCCTCTAAAAGTAGACAGATCTACAATGACTGTAGTTGCCCTTTAAAAGTAGAGAGATCTCCAATGCCTGTAGTTGCCCTTTAAAAGCAGAAAGATCTACAATGCCTGCAGTTGCCCTTTAAATAAAGGGCAAGTGCAGGCAGCGGGGTGTATTTACTCATTTACTTTCCTGCCTCATCCAGTCATTCTGTGGCTCTCGGTCTCTTCTTTTGTTTCCCGGTCATATTTATTGACTAACTCAATGGGCAGCTAATATTACCCAGATAATAAAAACGCAGCCGCCGATAGCCACGCATAGCTGGCGGGTTGATGGCCGTCCCTTTTGTTTCAGTGACTTATGGGTCTGGTCAGTGAATTGGCGCCATCACTCCCCAAGGGCCCGGCCATATAATTCCAGCCCGTCCTGACCGTTGTTTCTGCGCTTGGATAACCGGCGCGCTGGCTCGGCTCATCTGCAATGCAGATTGCAACCTCTGCTGGCCTGACGCTGATCGGAGGGGTCCCATCCTCCGAAGAATAATGGCGCTTTGTGTCTGACCAGAGGCCCCATTGTTTGGCCTGTTCCACATTACCACACGCCATCGCACCCACAACAAATCACTTGGAGCCGTTCAGCGGCTCGGCGTCTGCTGACGGCATCAATGGCGGCTGCTGCCTGCGATGCAAATTTAAGGGTCCTTATTTTCGAATTCTCGAGTCTCCTCCGCGCCTACCATATGGCGCAGGAGGCGGCGCAGAAGCGATACATATTCCTCAGGCCGACCCCTGTGCCGCGTTTCTTCATCACCTACTGTGCCTTAGTCTCCAAAGGAAACCAAAACCCTTTCGCACAATGTGTTTTTGTCGTATTGTGATGAAAAAGCCAGTAGTGCAGCACTTTACCTACACTAGGTTGTGGTAGGACTCCTTGCCTTGACGCTGCCAGCCAGCCCCATGATCACATGAACGGACAGAGGGTACCCGACAGCTGCAGGGACGAGGATCAAGCAACGATTGGCAACAACAGCAAGGTCTGGAGGGCAATCCGCAGCACTGACCAGGGCCAGGCAAACCAAGCAGTTGCCTGGGGCCCTGACCACTAGGGTTGCCACCTGGCTGGCATCTCACCTGCAAAGCTAGGTGCTAAGACACTGGCAGCTGGCTGCTAAAACGGACACAGCCAATCATTACGTTCCAAAGGGCAACTGATGGCATCAGTAAGAGGCAGCGGAAAGGGCCAGGAAGTAAAGAGACCAGGAGGCAGTGTAAAAAACTGTGGCAGCCGGGAAGGGGGCACAGGCTGGAGGACCACAGGCAGCAGGGATTGCAAGGTAACAGAGGAGGCAGTGAAGGAATGCAAGGTGCCAAGAATTCCCGGGCTCTGAGGGCAACAAAGGAGGCTGCAACAGAGGCCACAAGGAGGCGACGAGGACCAGAGGACCACAAGGTGCCAGGAATTCCCGATCTCTGATGGTAACAGAAGAAGCAGCGAGGAGGGAGAACCAGGAGGATGCAACAGAGACCACAAGGAGGCGACGAGGACCAGAGGACCACAAGGTGCCAAGAATTCCAGATCTCTGATTGTAACAGAAGAAGCAGCAAGGAAGGAGAATCAGGAGGTTGCAACAGAGGCCACAAGGATGCAACGAGGGACAAAGAACCACAGGGTGCTAAGGATCCCAGACCTCGGATGGAGGCAGTGAGGAGAGGAGGACCAGGAGGTGGCACCAGAGGCCCCAAAGTGGCAGTGTAAAGTAAAGACAAAAGGACTAAGGGGCAGCAGCAAACGTAGCAATGGAGGCAGTGAATTCTAGAAGGCCACATGTTGGTGAGAATCACCGGCCTCTGATGGTAACAGAGAAAGCAGCGAGAAGAGGAGGACCAGGATGTTGCAACACAGACCACAAGGTGCCAAGAATCCCTGGCCTTCTGCCCACATGAACCCCACATGAGGGGGCAAGGGCACAGGCAGAAAGGATTGCATGATAATAGAGGAGACAGTGAAGGAACACACGGTGCCAAGAATTCCCAGCCTCTGAGGGTAACAGAAGAGGCCGCAATGAGGCTGCAAAAGAGACCACAAGGAGCCAGAGGATCACAAGGTGCCAAGAATTCCCGATCTCTGATGGTAACAGAAGAAGCAGCAAGGAGGGAGAACCAGGAGGTTGCAACAGAGGCCACAAGGATGCAACGAGGGACGGAGAACCACAGGGTGCTAAGGATCCCAGGCCTCGGATAGAGGCAGCGAGGAAAGGAGGACCAGGAGGTGGCACCAGAGGCCCCAAAGTGGCAGTGTAAAGTAAAGACAAAAGGACTAAGGGGCAGCAGCAAACGTAGCAATGGAGGCAGTGAGTTCTAGAAGACCACATGTTGGTGAGAATCACCGGCCTCTGATGGTAACAGAGAAAGCAGCGAGAAGAGGAGGACCAGGATGTTGCAACACAGACCACAAGGTGCCAAGAATCCCTGGCCTTCTGCCCACATGAGGGGGCACGGGCACAGGCAGAAAGGATTGCATGATAATAGAGGAGGCAGTGAAGGAACACACAGTGCCAAGAATTCCCGGCCTCTGAGGGTAACAGAAGAGGCAGCAATGAGGCTGCAAAAGAGACCACAAGGAGCCAGAGGATCACAAGGTGCCAAGAATTCCCGATCTCTGATGGTAACAGGAGGGACCAGGAGGTTGCAACAGAGGCCACAAGGATGCAAAGAAGGACAGAGAACCACAAGGTGTTAAGGATCCCAGGCCCTTGGATGGTAACAGAGGAGGCAGCGAGGAGAGGAGGACCACGAGGCCGCAACAGAGGCTCCAATGTGGCAGTGTAAAGCAAAGACAAAAGGACTAAGGGGCAGCAGCAAAGGTAGCAATGGAGGCAGTGGGGTCTAGAAGACCACATGGTGGCAAGAATTGAAGGCAGCAGCAAAAGACCATGAGGCAGTAGCGGAGGAAGAGGTAGGTGCCCGAGAACCAGAAGGTGGCAAGAAATGCAGGTTGCTGATGGCAACAAAGTGGCAGTGAGAAGTAAAGACAAATGGACTAAGGGGCAGCAGCAAAGGTAGCAATGGAGGCAGTGAGTTCTAGAAGACCACATGTTGGTGAGAATCACCGGCTCTAACGGTAACAGAGGAAGTAGCGAGCAGAAGAGGACCAGGATGTTGCAACACAGGTGCCAAGAATCCCTGGCCTCCTGCCCACATGGACGGACAGAGGCAACCTGGCCGACCAGGGAGTGATTGTCAGCAGCAGCAAGGTCTAGGGGGGTAATTGGCAGCAGTAGATAGGACCTGGGGGTGACTGATGGCAGCAGTGGTGGACTAAAAGCAGAAAGACTAGGGGAAAGGGTAAAAGCAGTGGCAGGAGGAGGGAGGGGGCACTGGCCAGAGGACCACAGGCAGCAAGAATTACATGGTGACAGAGAAGGAAGAAAGGGCCAGAGGATCGCAAAGTGCCAAGAACCCCCGGCATCCATCGTAACAGAGATGGCAGCGAGGAGAGGTGGACCGGAGGTGGCAACAGAGACCCTAAGGTGGCAACGCAAGAACAGAAAGACCATGGGACAGCAACAAAGGTAGCAAAGGAGGCAGTGGGGTCTAGAAGACCACATGGTGGCAAGAATTGAAGGCAGCAGCAAAAGACCATGAGGCGGAGGAAGCGGTAGGTGCCCGAGAACCAGAAGGTGGCAAGAAATGCAGGTTGCTGATGGCAACAAAGTGGCAGTGAGAAGTAAAGACAAATGGACTAAGGGGCAGCAGCAAAGGTAGCAATAGAGGCAGTGAGTTCTAGAACACCACATGTTGGCGAGATTTGCTGGCCTCTGATGGTTACAGAGGAAGCAGCGAGAAGAGGAGGACCAGGATGTTGCAACACAGACCACAAGGTGCCAAGAATCCCAGGCCTCCTGCCCACATGAATGGACAGAGGCAACCTGAGAGCAGCAGTGACGTGGACCAGCGAGCGATTGTCAGCAGCAGCAAGGTCTGGGGGGTAATTGCTAGCAGTTGATAGGACCAGAGGGCGACTGATGGCAGCAGTTGTGGAACAGAAGCAGAAAGACTAGGAGGAAGTATAAAAAGCAGTAGCAGGGGGACGCAGGGGACGCGTGCCGGAGGACCACAGGCAGCAAGGATTGCATGGTAACAGAGAAGGAATAAAGGGCCAGAGGATCACAAGGTTCCAAGAATCCCCGGCATCCATCGTAACAAAGTTGGCAGCGAGGAGAGCCGACCAGGGGGTGGCAACAGAGGCCACAAGGTGTCAGCGTCAGGAGAGACCATGGGGCAGCAGCAAAGGTAGCAAAGGAGGCAGCGATGTCTAGAAGACCACATGGTGGCAAGAATTGAAGGCAGCAGCAAAAGACCATGAGGCAGTAGCGGAGGAAGCGGCAGGTGCCCGAGAACCACAAGGTGGCAAGGAATTCAGGTTGCTGATGGCAACAAAGTGGCAGTGAGAAGTAAAGACAAATGGACTAAGGGGCAGCAGCAAAGGTAGCAATGGAGGCAGCGAGGTATAGAAGACCACATGTTGGTGAGAATCGATGGCCTCTGATGGTAACAGAGAAAGCAGCGAGGAGACGAGGACCAGGATGTTGCAACTCAGACCACAAGGTGCCAAGAATCCCTGGCCTCCTGCCCACATGAACCCCACATGAGGGGGCACAGGCACAGGCAGAAAGGATTGCATGGTAACAGAGGAGGCAGTGAGGAAAGACACGGTGCCAAGAATTCCCAGCCTCTGAGGGTAACGGAGGAGGCAGCAAGGAGGCTGCAACAGAAACCACAAGGAGGCGACGAGGGCCAGAGGACCACAAGGTGCCAGGAATTCCTGATCTTTGATGGTAACAGAAGAAGCAGCGAGGAGGGAGAACCAGGAGGTTTCAACAGAGGCCACAAGGATGCGACGAGGGACAGAGGACCACAAGGTGCCAAGAATTCCCAACCTTTGATAATAACAGAAGCAGCGAGGAGGGAGAACCAGGAGGTTTCAACAGAGGCCACAAGGATGCGACGAGGGACAGAGGACCACAAGGTGCCAAGAATTCCCAACCTTTGATAATAACAGAAGCAGCGAGGAGGGAGAACCAGGAGGTTTCAACAGAGGCCACAAGGATGCGACGAGGGACAGAGAACCACAAGGTGCCAAGAATTCCCCAACCTTTGATAATAACAGAAGCAGTGAGGAGGGAGAACCAGAAGGTTGCAACAGAGGCCACAAGGATGCAACGAGGGACAGAGGACCACAAGGTACCAATAATTCCCAACCTTTGATAATAACAGAAGCAGCGAGGAGGGAGAACCAGAAGGTTGCAACACAGGCCACAAGGAAGTGATGAGGGCCAGAGGACCACAAGGTGCCAAGAATTCCCCAACCTTTGATAATAACAGAAGCAGTGAGGAGGGAGAACCAGAAGGTTGCAACAGAGGCCACAAGGATGCAACGAGGGACAGAGGACCACAAGGTACCAATAATTCCCAACCTTTGATAATAACAGAAGCAGCGAGGAGGGAGAACCAGGAGGTTGCAACTCAGGCCACAAGGAAGTGATAAGGGCCAGAGGACCACAAGGTGCCAAGAATTCCCAACCTTTGATAATAACAGAAGCAGCGAGGAGGGAGAACCAGGAGGTTGCAACAGAGTCCACAAGGATGCAACGAGGGACAGAGAACCACGGGGTGCTAAGGATCCCAGGCCTCAGATGGAGACAGCGAGGAGGACCAGGAAGCGCCAACAGAGGCTCCAAAGTGGCAGTGTAAAGTAAAGATGAAAGGGCTGAGGGGCAGCAGCAAAGGTAGCAATGGAGGCAGTGAGTTCCAGAAGACCACATGTTGGTGAGAATCGCCAGCCTCTGATGGTAACAGAGAAAGCAGCGAGAAGAGGAGGACCAGGATGTTGCAACACAGACCACAAGGTGCCAAGAATCCCTGGCCTCCTGCCCACATGAACGGACAGAGGCAACCTGACATCAACAGTGATGTGGACCAGGTAGTGATTGTCAGCAGCAGCAAGGTCTGGGGGGTAATTGGCAGCAGTGGATAGGACCTGGGGGTGACTAATGCCAGCAGTGGCGGACTAGAGGAAGTCAAAGGGGCTGCAACAAAGGCCACAAGGTGGTATCGGAAGAACTGAGGGGCAACAGAAAAGGACTATGAAGAAGCAGCGAGGACTGGAAGACCACAAAGCAGCTCACCTGAATCGGGATGCCCTTGTAAGCCCAGGCATGTGAAATTTCTGGGTTATTTTCTGCTTTAAATGACCTATAACCTAGCCTACGCCATCACACATTCAGTGAGCCCTGCAATAGAAATATACTCACCTTTTAATAGCAGAGCTCCATCTGACAGGTGGAAGAAAGTAGCTGCCTACCTAGGTGCAGCTGTTTCCTGGTGCCCATAGCTCCATTAAAGTGGACCTTCACCCTGAATAAGAGCCTATCTTATATGCTTCCCACACCCTGTACATACACATTGCCCACATAAATCCGGACCTTCACCCTGAATAAGAGCCTATCTTATATGTTTCCCCCACCCTGTACATACAGATTGCCCACATAAATCCGGACCTTCACCCTGAATAAGAGCCTATCTTATATGTTTCTCCCACCCTGTACCTACACATTGCCCACATAAATCCAGACCTTCACCCTGAATAAGAGCCTATCTTATATGTTTCCCACACCCTGTACATACAGATTGCCCACATAAATCCGGACCTTCACCCTGCATAAGAGTCTATCTTATATGTTTCCCACACCCTGTACATACAGATTGCTCACATTAATCCGGACCTTCACCCTGAATAAGAGTCTATATTATATGTTTCCCACACCCTGTACATACAGATTGTTCAAATTAATCCGGACCTTCACCCTGCATAAGAGTCTATCTTATATGTTTCCCACACCCTGTACATACAGATTGCTCACATTAATCCGGACCTTCACCCTGAATAAGAGTCTATATTATATGTTTCCCACACCCTGTACATACAGATTGCCCACATTAATCCAGACCTTTACCCTGAATAAGAGTCTATCTTATGTTTCCCACACCCTGTACATACAGATTGCTCACATTAATCCGGACCTTCACCCTGAATAAGAGCCTATCTTATATGTTTCCCACACCCTGTACATACAGATTGCTCACATTAAAAATCATCCTACCTGCATCTACTGCATTTTATGAGCCTTTAAACATCCAAGATGGCGGCTCATGGAGCATCAGGCAGCCTGCAAACAGGAAGTGTCTTCTGACTGTGCCGCTCTGCATTGCACAGCTATAACCCGCCCCTCTGCACCTTTCCCCACTCCCCTCTCCTCAGTAAATGTGATGCTTCTGAGGCAAGATGGCGGCGCCCGTATCCTAAAGTCCTGAACAAAGTTGCAGCCCAGTGGGGGAAAGAATAATAAGTGATTAAAAACTTAAAATATATTAATAATTTTAGATGCTGGGAAAAAGTTTTTTAAGGGTTTGGGCTTTTCACTAAATCATGCTGAAGGTCCGGTTTAAGTGCGATTAAGTGAGTTAAAGACTTGACCCTTACCCATAACAGAAGGGCCATGAGGATTTAAGTCTGCATTAATCCTCCGCCATGTGGTCACAACAAAAATAAGTGATTTAAACCCTCCTCCACTTTATTAAATCTAAAAAAAACATTGCGTCAGGAGTTGGGCGGAGAGTCCCCCAGCAGCGGCTCTCCAAGCATCTGCATATAAAGGAGAAGCAGCAAGAAACATTTGAATAGCGCTGCTATTAAGGGATGTCTAGTAGGTGTTTTAATTATAAGCTGGCAGACACGGGCTTGACAGGAGCACAAATAAAAGGTCACGCCGCGATTGGTCACCTGACTGCCGGCGAATATTTTTAGTTCGTGGTACAGAGCGTGAGCGGGAATCGTGCGCTAAGGAGTTTTCCAGGAGGCGCTGTAAGGCTTTTATTTCATCGAGATGTCAGAGTCGGGTCCTTGCTCAAGGCCGTATTAAATGTTTATTACTGCTGGCTGTCCCGAATGCGATCAAAAACAGCTTAAAGCGGACCAACACCCAGGGGGGATCAGATCCCTCCCCGCGGGGCATCCGAAATCGGGATGTGAAACCCCCCAGGAAGCCCACAAGCCTACCTTTTCCACGTTCCAGCGGCGCAAGCGCGTCCGCCGCCGCCGCCTCCCGCGCGCCCCTCTAGCAGGGCGCGCTCCCGTACCGGCCGTTTGTGAATGGCCAGCGCGGGTGCGCTCCCTGTAAGAGGGACGCGCGGGAGGCGGCGCCGGATGCGCTCTGCTTGTCCGGCGCTGCCTCTCGCTTGTCCGCCAGCGGGGATTGGCTGCAGCGGTCACGTGGGAGCGGGGAGAGGTGAGTTTGCGGGCCTTTCTGGGGGGTTTCACACAGCGGGGCGCCCCCGATCGGGGTGCCCCACCGATGTGGACCAAAACCCAGGATAGTCACTTTAAACCTGACCTTCACCCTGAATAAAAGTCTTTCTTATATGTTTCCCCCACCCTGTACATACAGATTGCTCACATTAATCCGGACCCTCACCCTGAATAAGAGCCTATGTTATATGTTCCCCCCCCCGTACATACAGATTGCTCACATTAATCCGGACCCTCACCCTGAATAAGAGCCTATGTTGTATGTCCCCCCCCCCCCCCGTACATACAGATTATTCACATTAATCCGGACCTTCACCTTGAATAAGAGCCTATGTTGTATGTCCCCCCCATACATACAGATTGCTCACATTAATCCGGACCTTCACCCTGAATAAGAGCCTATCTTATATGTTTCCCTCACCCTGTACATACAGATTTCCCACATTAATCTGGACCTTCACCCTGAATAAGAGCCTATCTTATATGTTTCCCACACCCTGTACATACAGATTGCCCACATTAATCGGAACCTTCACCCTGAATAAGAGCCTATCTTATATGTTCCCCCCCTGTACTTACAGATTGCCCACATTAATCTGGACCTTCACTCTGAAAAAGAGCCTATCTTATATGTTTCCCCCACCCTGTACATACAGATTGCTCACATTAATCGGAACCTTCACCCTGAATAAGAGCCTATCTTATATGTTCCCCCCCTGTACTTACAGATTGCCCACATTAATCTGGACCTTCACTCTGAAAAAGAGCCTATCTTATATGTTTCCCCCACCCTGTACATACAGATTGCTCACATTAATCCGGACCTTCACCCTGAATAAGAGTCTGTCTTATATGTTTCCCCCACCCTGTACATACAGATTATCCACATTAAAAATCATCCTACCTGCATCTGCTGCATTTTCTGAGACTTTAAACATCCAAGATGTCGGCCCATGGAGTGTTAGGCTGCCTGCAAACAGTTAGTGTCTTCTGCATTCTGGAATTTCTGACCTTCTCCTGGCCCCAGCTCTGCTCTGTCTGTGCAAAGCACAGCTATAACCAGCCTCCTGCACTTTTGACCCCTCTTCTCAGTATGTGACGCTACTGAGCCAAGATTGCGGCGCCCGTATCCTGAGTGCTGAGCAGAGTTGCAGCCCAGTGTGGGAAAGAATAAAAAGTAAGTGACTAAAAACGTAAATATATTAAATTTAGATGCTGGGGATTAATTTTTTAAGGGTTTGGGCTTTTCATTAAATGCCGATGAAGGTCCGCTTTAATCACCTCCACACTGGTGCACGCTGGCCTGGGAAGTTCTGCTCAGTATTGAGCCGTAGGAAGCCCAAAAACAGGCTGAATTACTCACCTTATCCATGCTCCTGCACACCTCTAACCTCCCGTCCCAGGACCCATGGGACTACCCGGCAGTTAGGCCTAGGTACGACCCCATCATTGCAGGTAATGGAGAGGACTTGCCAGCTTGTCACTGTGACCGCGTGTTTGTCACGAGGAAGAGTGGGAGCGATCAGCCACGGGGAATAAAAGGTGAGTAGGACTGTGTTATTTTATTAGGCTGCATAGTCCCTTTAAAGCAGACCTAAAAGTTTTGTCACAGAAACACCGGTGACTCAAAATTGGGCCCAGATGACGTGGGGCTGGATCTAGCGATCAGGTGAATTCCTGAGTGCCGGAGTGGGAGTGATCAGCTGCAGGGGATAAAAGGGGGATGAGCAATCTGTATGTACAGGGGGGGAAACATATAAAATATGTTCTTATTCAGGGTGAGGGTCCGGATTAATGTGGGCAATCTGTATGTACAGCGGGAAACATACAAGATAGGCTTTTATTCAGGGTGAAGGTCCGGATTAATTTAGGCAATCTGTATGTACAGGATGTGGGAAACATACAAGATAGGCTTTTATTCAGGGTGAAGGTCCGGGTTAATGTGGGCAATCTGTATGTACAGGGGGGAAACATACAAGATAGGCTCTTATTCAGGGTAAAGGTCCGGATTAATGTGGGCAATCTGTATGTACAGGGGGGAAACATACAAGATAGGCTTTTACTCAGGGTGAAGGTCCGGATTGATGTGGGCAATCTGTATGTACAGGGGGGAAACATACAAGATAGGCTCTTATTCAGGGTAAAGGTTCGGATTGATGTGGGCAATCTGTATGTACAGGGGGGGAACATACAAGATAGGCTCTTATTCAGGGTGAAGGTCCGGATTAATGTGGGCAATCTGTATGTACAGCGTGGGGGAAACATATAAAACATGTTCTTATTCAGGGTGAAGGTCCGGTTTAAACAGACTTTTATCTCTTAATTTCGGTCCACTTTTTAGGGATCACTACAGGCAGCTTCCGCCCACTCTCCAGATTACAATCAGAGACCTCTTAGCAGCTTTAAAGCCTGAGCTTTGCAGGCCCTTCGTATTACTTTTTTGTAACTTCTCCAGTTAATTTACAGAACTGGGTGTAGGCAGAATATAAAGCAAACGGGGGGGGGGGGGGGGGCTCTGATTGCTGCACCCTGATGAACGGCCCAGACGCAATCAGCCGCCGATCACCAATCAGAGGCTGACCTGTAATCAGCGCGGAATCCGCATTTGCAATGTGCAATTCCTAAACAATTCGGATATTTTGTAAAATAAATTAACCACTGAGCTGCTGGAGGGGTGAGCTCATGTCAGGCTTAGCTCACACATGTAGCTAGACCCAAGCGGCCTGCGTGTGTGGAAAGGGTTAGTCCGACAGAGCCCGGTAAGCCTTCATCCTTTCCCTGCCAGAGCACAGGGAGCTGCAAACACTGCACAATGTCCATACAGCATAACTCTTCTGCCAGGACCCTTTATCGTTACTTATCTTTACTTCCTGTTGTGACGATAAAGAGCAACTTGGTTTACTTAGTAATCAGAATTTGCATTGTTCCTCAAGTACCTACATCACATACATACGAGGAATTCTACCTGGCAGGTTGGGCGAGTACTGTACGTTCAGGTGTATTAAGGAAAAACTCAAACAAGAACTAGAATGAGGAGTATAACTCTTTAGGGCCATCGAGATCCTCTCAGGTGGTACTCAACAATTCCAAGACCAGTTTGAGGAGTCCTGATCTAAGGAAAGTGCATAGTAGTTTGGTTGGGTAACAATGTAGGGTTAAGGCGCCACTTGGAAGTCCTAATCTGGGTAGAGTGGGTCAGGTAACACGGTAGACTCAACGTTGATTTCGGAGGAGGTGGTACAAGACCGCTGGAGGTCCTCGAGATCCTCTCAGGTGGTACTCAACAATTCCAAGACCAGTTTGAGGAGTCCTGATCTAAGGAAAGTGTATAGTAGTTTGGTTGGGTAACAATGTAGGGTTAAGGCGCCACTTGGAAGTCCTAATCTGGGTAGAGTGGGTCAGGTAACACGGTAGACTCAACGTTGATTTCGGAGGAGGTGGTACAAGACCGCTGGAGGTCCTCGAGATCCTCTCAGGTGGTACTCAACAATTCCAAGACCAGTTTGAGGAGTCCTGATCTAAGGAAAGTGTATAGTAGTTTGGTTGGGTAACAATGTAGGGTTAAGGCGCCACTTGGAAGTCCTAATCTGGGTAGAGTGGGTCAGGTAACACGGTAGACTCAACGTTGAATTCGGAGGAGGTGGTACTAGACCGCTGGAGGTCCTCGAGATCCTCTCAGGTGGTACTCAACAATTCCAAGACCACTTTGAGGAGTCCTGATCTAAGGAAAGTGTATAGTAGTTTGGTTGGGTAACAATGTAGGGTTAAGGCGTCACTTGGAAGTCCAAATCTGGGGAAAGTGGGTCAGGTAACACGGTAGACTCAACGTTGAATTCGGAGGAGGTGGTACTAGACCACTGGAGGTCCTCGAGATCCTCTCAGGTGGTACTCAACAATTCCAAGACCACTTTGTGGAGTCCTGATCTAAGGAAAGTGTATAGTAGTTTTGTTGGGTAACAATGTAGGGTTAAGGTGTCACTTGGAAGTCCTAATCTGGGTAGAGTGGGTCAGGTAACACGGTAGACTCAACGTTGAATTCGGAGGAGGCACTTGGGGTAATTCTGATCCAGGGAAAGTGCAGGTTGGTCATGTAATAAAGCAGGGTCAAGCTTGAGTGGTAGGAGACACCAATTGCAGGAGTCCTATTCCAGGGAAAGTGGGTAGTGGGTAGGTCTGGTAACAAAGTGGGGTTAAGGCACCACTTGGAGTCATGACCCATGGAAATAGTAGTTGGTTGGCTATGTAACAAAATAGGGTCAAGGTTGTAGGGTCAAAATAGGGTCAATGTTAGGAGGTGCCATACTGAAGAGTCCTGATCCTGAGAAAGTGATTAGTAAGTAGATCAAATACCAACGTAGTGTTCAAGGTTAAGAGTTGGTGCCACTTGGAGGAATCCAGGGGAAGAGGGTAGTAGGTTGGCCACATAGTAGGGTCAAGGTTGAGTGTTAGGAGGCACTTGGAGGAATTTATGATCCAGGAAAAGTGGGCATTAGGTCGGTCAAGTAACAACTTAGGGTCAAGGTTGAATTATGAGGAGTACTACTCCAGGGAAAGTGGGTGGTACTCCCCCCATGCAACCAAGTAGGGTCAAGGTTGACCCTGGGAAAGTAGGTAACAAAGTAGGATCAAGGTTGGTTTTTAGGAGGCACCACTTGTTGGAACCCTGATCCAAAGAAAGTTGGCAGTAGGTCGGTCAGGCTGATTTAGTGAGGTGCTATTTGGGGGAGTCCTGATTCAGGGGAAGTGATTAGTAGGCCAGTCAAGTAACAATGTAGGGTCAAGGTTGAGAGTTAGGAAGTGCCTCTTGGATGAGTCCTAATCCAGGGGAAGAGGGTAGTAGGTTGACCACATAGTAAAGTAGGGTCAAGGTTGAGTGTTAGGAGGCACTTGGAGGAATTTATGATCCAGGAAAAGTGGGCATTAGGGCGGTCAAGTAACAACTTAGGGTCAAGGCTGAATTAGGAGAAGTACTAACCCAGGGAAAGTGGGTAGTACCCCCCCCATGTAACCAAGTAGGGCCAAGGTTGACCCTGGGAAAGTAGGTAACAAAGTAGGGTCAAGGTTGGTTGTTAGGAGGCACCACTTGTTGGAACCCTGATTCAGAGAAAGTTGGCAGTAGGTCGGTCAGGCTGATTTAGTAAGGTGCTATTTGGGGGAGTCCTGATTTGGGGGAGTGGTTAGTAGGCCAGCCAAGTAACAAGGTAGGGTCAAGGTTGAGAGTTAGGAGGTGCCACTTGAAGGAGCCATAATCTAGGGAAAGTGAGTAGTAGGGTGGTCAGGTATTAATGTAGCGTTAGATGATTTTGTCTTCCTAAGGAACTGTAACTGTAGGGGCATCCCAAACCAAGGTACCTCAGGGGTGATTGTTAAAAGGCAAGTGGACCAAAACCCAGGATTTTGACTATTTAGGTCTTTGGTCCTTGCCCCCGGAACACCCTGCTATGTTAAACCCCTCCCCAGGTCGGCGAAACAAAATCAACTCTTCCCGGTCCTATTCGTCGTCCAATCAGCTTGGATCTGCTGGCGTCCCTTCATCCAAGGCGAGCAGCTCCGAGCGCGCTGACGGCTGCATCCCCTGCTTCCCTCTAACATGGAGATGCCCGCACCGGCAAGTGCCCTGCTAGAGGGATAGCGGAGATGCTCCTGCAGATCGCGCATGCGCCGTTGGACCAGAAAAGATGGTAAGTATATGGAGTGACCTGGGGGGGGGGGGGGGTTTGCACAGCGGTGCATTCCAATTTTGGATGCCCCAGGGGGAGGTAATCAATTCTATAGATTCCCAGACCCATCGCCGTGGGTTTTGGTCCACTTTAAGTCATCATGACTGGAGGTCCGCTTTTAGGTCAAAGCAAGCTTACTCTTTATTCAGGCCTAGGCATAACTGTTCCTTATGATGCAGTCAGTCCGGCTTTAGCAACTTTGCCGGGCAGTTCAGATACGTCGATGACATCACCCGTTGGAATTTCGAGATGACATCACAGTATATTGAAACAGCTGCTTTCCATCAGCCGGTGTGCTCCACCAGAGGCCGGACACCGACGCACGCAGGGGCGCGGGGAGTATAATCAGGGGAACGTAATCCAGGAAACTTGTTTCTTTTTTTTTTCTGGCGCAGCGCCAAATAATGAGAGTGAAAACCGTCAAGTGGTCCCCGAACTACTGACAGGTCTGAGTAATGGTTTAAAGTCTTCATTAAGATCACCAACCCTCTCCGAGCCCCTCCCCCCCAATTACTACTGAAACTAATGACCTATAATATACTTACAACATAGAAGATTAGTTTCTTTGCTATCGTTAAAAGCAGGCAAGCAGAGAAAGGAGCAGCTATTCCCCCTGCACACTGGGGTGTGTCCCATGCAGCTTGATGCAAGAGGGGTGAAGGTAGGACCACCTCTTAAAAGTTCAAAAGAGGGGATGATGTATGAATAAAACCATGGGGATGGGCAGCAGGGGAGGAGCTGGATCTCAGCAGCAACAGCTTTAGTGCCCAAAACACCAGGATGGGTGCGTCGTTGGAGCGTGGCAAGGCGAGTTTTTATGGGCAGAACAAAACCCGGGACAGTCATATTCCTGGGTTTTGCTCTGCTTTAAAGTGGACCAACACCCAGGGGGGACAGATCAGATCCCTCCCCGTGGGGCATCCGAAATCGGGATGTCCCGCGGGGTGAAACCCCCAGGAAGCCCACAATCCTACCTTTTCCACGTTCCAGCGGCGCATGCGCGTCCGCCGCCGCCTCCCGCGCGTCCCTCTAGCGTTTGTGAATGGCGGGTGCGCTCCCTGTAAGAGGGACGCGCGGGAGGCGGCGGCGGACGCGCTCTGCTTGTCCGGCGCTGCCTCTCGCTTGTCCGCCGGCGGGGATTGGCTGCAGCGGTCACGTGGGAGCTGGGAGAGGTGAGTTTTCGGGGCTTTCTGGGGGGTTTCACACAGCGGGGCCGATCGGGGTGCCCCACCGAAGTGGACCAAAACCCAGGATAGTCAAAATCCTGGGTGTTGGTCCACTTTAAGCTCTCTCTGTCCCTGAAACTCACTCTGATTGGCCGACCGGTGACAATAATATATGGATATTTCTGGGGCATGGACAGCGCCCCCCCCCCCCTCCTTGCATGACGCGGGCATCATCCGCGGGCGCGTTCCGGCCCCTTTCCCGCTCGTGGTATCTATAGCGCCATCGATTTTCCTGCTTTTAGCCTCTTCATAAATAATTAAGGGGCGTCATGACTGCAACATTGGGAGGCTATGTATCAAGCGCCGCCTGACCGAGATAGAATCTAAAGCTTACCTAAACTAGCGAGATATTTATGATTTGGCGCACACACACACACACACACACACACACACACACAATGTCCTAAAAAAAAGCCTGGCCCCATGGCACAGGTTTCCCCAACAATATACCATCATGCACTGCCAATCATCTATGATATATATATATATACAAGGAGTATACCAACCTCAGTCACAGTGGGTGCAATGGAGGGTCAGGGCCCAACCCACCAGTGGCTGCCTTGGAATCTAAAAGATTCCAGGGCCGCACACTGGCTTCCCCCCGGGGCATCCCGAATCCCTTTGTGTGACACCCCCCAGAACGCTGCCATTTACTCACCTCCTACTCGTTCCTACGGCGCATGAGAGAGAGAAACACAAGAGAGCGAGAGAAGAGAGAGACACAAGAGAGCGAGAGAAGAGAGAGACAGACATGAGAGAGAGAAACACAAGAGAGCGAGAGAAGAGAGAGACAGGAGAGAGACAGAAATGAGAGAGAGAAACACATAGCGGGGCATCCCAATTCTGGATGCCCCATGGGAGTGGAACAAGCCCCGGGAAAGTAAAATTCCCCGGTTTTGTTCCGCTTTAATACACAGCAGACAGTGACAGCTCTATGCACCAGGGCCTTGTCTCCTCCTGAAAGAGCCAATGGGACAAGAGAGGCCGGAGGGAGGGGCCTTCTCTGCCTGTGCTGCACCTGGGGTTGATCTGGACCAGCCGGAGGGGACTGAAGACAGAAAGGTGGGTGGGTCACCCATAAGTCTTTCATACGCACAGAACCAGCACGTGGCAGAGTAATAAAAACTCAGTGCAATGTTTTTTTCCTTTACAATGTAACAAGTAGGACCATGTTACTGCTGTTAAATGCCTGATAAATTACATTGTAACAAGACAACCAGCATTCCCGCTGTCTTATATTGTAACAGCAGCTGGGCATCCTGATGTTACATTATAACAAGCCACCCTGCATCCCTGCTGTGTTATATTGTAACAGCGGCCGGGCACCCCGATGTTACATTGTAACAACTACCCAGCATCTCCGGGCATCCTGATGGTACATTGTAACAAGCTACCCAGCATCTTCACTGTGTTATATTGTAACAGAAGCTGGGCATCCTGGTGTTACATTGTAACAAGCTACCCAGCATCTCCACTGTGTTATATTGTAACAGCGGCTGGGCATCCTGATGTTACATTGTAACAAGTTACCCCGCATCCCCGCTGTTATATTGTAACAGCTGCCGGGCATCCTGATGTTACATTGTAACAAGCTACCCAGCATCTCCACTGTGTTATATTGTAACAGCGGCCGGGCACCCCGATGTTACATTGTAACAACTACCCAGCATCTCCGGGCATCCTGATGTTACATTGTAACAAGCTACCCAGCATCTCCACTGTGTTATATTGTAACAGAAGCTGGGCATCCTGGTGTTACATTGTAACAAGCTACCCAGCATCTCCACTGTGTTATATTGTAACAGCGGCTGGGCATCATGATGTTACATTGTAACAAGCTACCCCGCATCCCTGCTGTTATGTTGTAACAGCTGCCGGGCACCCTGATGTTACATTGTAACAAGCTACCCAGCATCTCCACTGTGTTATATTGCAACAGCGGCTGGGCATCCTGATGTTACATTATAACAAGCCAGCCCACTTCTTTGATGTGTTATATTGTAACAGCGGGCAAGGATCCTGATGTTAAAGACAACAAGCATTCCTGCAGTGTTATCTTGTAACAGAGGCCGGGCATCCCCCGGCGCACTTCTGCCTCCAGCCTATTTGGGGCATCCCCAAACTGGAACTGGGATGTGCAGTAGATCCAAGATGGCGGCACCCAGTGTCGGAATCATCACCAGTTTCCACTGGACCCCGGGCGAGGTAAGGAGATCCATTTTGTAACCCAGCACCAGGGGAGGGTGGCACTTAGACTAGACTTCTGCTTTAAAGTGGAGCAAAAATGGACTGGTCGTCTTTTTTGATTTAAAGTGGACCAAAACAAGACCAAGTGTCTTTTCTGATTTAAAGTGGACCATAACTGCACCAGTCGTCTTTTCCATTTTAAAGTGGACCGAAACAGGACCTGTCGTCTTTTCCGATTTAAAAAGGACCAAAACCAGACCTAGCGTCTTTTCTGATTTAAAAAGGACCAAAACTAGACCTAGCGTCTTTTCTGATTTAAAAAGGAGCCAAACAGGACCTAGCGTATTTTCTATTTTAAAGTGGACCAAAACCAGACCAAGTGTCTTTTCTGATTTAAAGTGGACCATAACTGGAAAGGTCATCTTTTCCATTTTAAAGTGGGCCAAAACTGGAACCGGGCATCTTTTCTGATTTAAAGTGGACCAAAACTAAACCAGTCTTTTTTCCCAATTTAAACCAAAACTGAACATAGCGTCTGTTACGATTTAAAGTAGACCAAAATCGGACCTAGAGTCTTCCCCAATTTAAAGTGGGCCAAAAATGGACTTAGTGTTTTTCCCGCTTTAAAGTGGCCCAAAACCAGACCTAGCGTCTTTTCTGGTTTAAAGTGGAACAAAACGGGACCTAATGTCCTTTCCGATTTAATGTTGACCAAAACCAGACCTAGCGTCTTTTCTGATTTAAAAAGGACCAAAACTGGACCTAGCGTCTACCCCCCCCCCGGGGCATCCCAATTTAGGATGCCAGGCTGTATAAAACAATACCTTTACACATACCTCACCGACGGCGAACGTGCAGCATTTGTGGCATCTCCCGCATCCCTTTATATGTGCGTGGCCGGGCACAGCCATAGAGGGATGCAGGGGGTGCGGCTAAGCTCCCATTTAGCTTCTTTAACCCAAGAAGGTGATTGGAGCAGAGCCTCGCCTGCGCCATGGGATTACCTGTGAGGTTTGTACGACGGGCGACCGGCGGGGTTTCCCACAGCGGGACATTGCAAATTGGGATTCCTGCAAGGGTTCGGAGAGTGAAAGTCCTGGGTTTTGGAAATAGCACCTCCGCAAATATGCGCCCAGGCCCTGAGGGGGCGTTACCCATAGCAACCAACCAGCCGTAATGCACCACGCAGGAAACAAAAAGCCGCATCGGTTGCTATTGGAAACAGTTCCTTATTCTCTATTGTGTGGCCACACATGGCCGATTGGTGATGCCCGGTCACCCCAGGATGGGCGTCACCTTCCCAGATTCCCTATGTGCACCCAGCTCCAGCAATACCCACATAGAATATTGTGAGGTGAGGGGGAATCCTGCTGAACCAGCCCCGTGGGAAGGGACCGTATCGGGGACTAAAATAACACTGCGTGTCCATGGCGACGGTGAATGAACAATGAGCAGCACTTACAATGCCGACGATGAAAACAAACGTCACGTCACATGTCGAGAATTCCAGGACTGTCACACACCTGACTGCGCGCAACGCCGCCGCCAAGATTGACACACACTTCCCCGAGCTCCACCGCTCAGGTTCAGTGGATGAACCGTCAGGCACCATTTTTGTTGCTCTCTGCATCCTCTCTCCAGCACTTTCTGTTGCTCTCTGCATCCTCTCTCCAGCCCTTTCTGTTGCTCTCTTCATCCTCTCTCCAGCCCTTTCTGTTGCTCTCTTCATCCTCTCTCCAGCCCTTTCTGTTGCTCTCTTCATCCTCTCTCCAGCCCTTTCTGTTGCTCTCTTCATCCTCTCTCCAGCCCTTTCTGTTGCTCTCTGCATCCTCTCTCCAGCCCTTTCTGTTGCTCTCTTCATCCTCTCTCCAGCCCTTTCTGTTGCTCTCTTCATCCTCTCTCCAGCCCTTTCTGTTGCCGTTTTCATCCTCTCTCCAGCACTTTCTGTTGCTCTCTGCATCCTCTCTCCAGCCCTTTCTGTTGCTCTCTTCATCCTCTCTCCAGCCCTTTCTGTTGCTCTCTTCATCCTCTCTCCAGCCCTTTCTGTTGCTCTCTTCATCCTCTCTCCAGCCCTTTCTGTTGCTCTCAGCATCCTCTCTTCAGCCCTTTCTGTTGCTCTTTTCATCCTCTCTCCAGCCCTTTCTGTTGCTCTCTTCATCCTCTCTCCAGCCCTTTCTGTTGCCGTTTTCATCCTCTCTCCAGCCCTTTCTGTTGCTCTCAGCATTCTTTCTCCAGCCCTTTCTGTTGCTCTCAGCAGCCTCTCTTCAGCTTTTCTGTTGCTGTTTTCATCCTCTCTCCAGCCCTTTCTGTTGCTCTCTTCATCCTCTCTCCAGCCCTTTCTGTTGCTCTTTTCATCCTCTCTCCAGCCCTTTCTGTTGCTCTTTTCATCCTCTCTCCAGCCCTTTCTGTTGCTGTTTTCATCCTCTCTCCAGCCCTTTCTGTTGCTCTCTTCATCCTTTCTCCAGCCCTTTCTGTTGCTGTTTTCATCCTCTCTCCAGCCCTTTCTGTTGCTCTCTTCATCCTTTCTCCAGCCCTTTCTGTTGCTGTTTTCATCCTCTCTCCAGCCCTTTCTGTTGCTCTCAGCATCCTCTCTTCAGCTTTTCTGTTGCTCTTTTCATCCTCTCTCCAGCCCTTTCTGTTGCTCTTTTCATCCTCTCTCCAGCCCTTTCTGTTGCTCTTTCATCCTCTCTCCAGCCCTTTCTGTTGCTCTTTCATCCTCTCTCCAGCCCTTTCTGTTGCTCTCTGCATCCTCTCTCCAGCCCTTTCTGTTGCTCTTTTCATTGTCTCTCCAGCCCTTTCTGTTGCTCTTTTCATCCTCTCTCCAGCCCTTTCTGTTGCTCTTTCATCCTCTCTCCAGCCCTTTCTGTTGCTCTTTCATCCTCTCTCCAGCCCTTTCTGTTGCTCTCTTCCTCCTCTCTCCAGCCCTTTCTGTTGCTCTCAGCAGCCTCTCTTCAGCTTTTCTGTTGCTCTCAGCATCCTCTCTCCAGCCCTTTCTGTTGCTCTTTTCATTGTCTCTCCAGCCCTTTCTGTTGCTCTTTTCATCCTCTCTCCAGCCCTTTCTGTTGCTCTTTTCATCCTCTCTTCAGCCCTTTCTGTTGCTCTTTTCATCCTCTCTTCAGCCCTTTCTGTTGCTCTTTTCATCCTCTCTCCAGCCCTTTCCACTCTATTCGACCATCCCCTCCCTAAATAGCCGGGCAAGCATGACCACCACGGCTTGCAGAGTTCGCTCACGCTGGGAACGACAGCGGCGGCCGGGCACCACATTTGGAGGTGATCGTGGAGGAACTGGAGGAGGGTGAAACTTTGGAGACCTGCACGCTGCAGGAAAAGGTGGAGAGGCTCATGGGACAGACTTATTGCTGCCTTATTGTTGTGATTACCTGGACTGTCCCTTTAATAGATGAGATGCTTTTTAAATGGCGGTTCGTGGGCTGCAGCGACGGCTGACGACATTTCTCACATCCTTTCACTTTTCTCCGGTTCTCCGCTCTGCCAAGTTCTGTGCCCCCGGGCGCTGAGGGGGAAGAGCAGAAGCGCATGCGCAGCTCCGCCGCGGCTCCCAGAGAGTCCGCAGTCCCCTGGCTCTGTAGCCTTACATATACCAAGAATTCCGGCTACAAAGATTCCAGGGCTGGCCCCTTGGGCATCCCAAATCAGACACCTGACTCCCTCGCCGATGTAAATGTTTTGGCAGTGCACGCTCCTGCCCCCAGCTATTCAGATAGGCACGCTGCAGGGGGTGCAACCACTCGAGCTCATGATTGCCATAAACAAGAGGCGCTTGCCAAACATTACATATGCGTGGCAAGCGGCTCTGATTGGACAAGAGCCTGTGCGTGCATCGTTGGACCAGGAAGAGGTGTTTTTACAGGTGAACTTGGGGGGTTTCACACAGCGGGGCATCCCAAATGTTGGGGGGGGGGCAAGGAACAAAACCTGGGATGGTCAAAATTTAAAGCGGAACAAAAACCCACCGGGCAGCCCTGGGATCTAAGGGTGTCGCACAGCGGGGCATCCCAAATGTGGATGCCAGGAGGGGCAAGGAACAAAACGCAGGATAGTCAAAATTCTGGGTTTTAGTCCACTCTAAAGTAGACCAAACCCCAGGAAAACCCTGATCGGGGATGTCCCGCTGTGTAAAACCCCCCAGATTGCCCAAACTAACTCACCTTTCCCTGCATGCGCGGCCTCTTGCAGTGCGCGCGGATCCACTTTCGACCCTTCATCTAAGGCAGTGGTTCTCAACCTTTCTAATGCCGTGACCCCGCAATACAGTTCCTCATGTTGCGGTGACACCAAACCAAAAAATTATTTTGGTGGCTACTTCAAAACTGTAATTTTGCTCCAGTTATGATTGGGAATGTAAATACCTGATATGCATTATGTATTCTCATTGCTACAAATCAAACATAATTTAAACATAGCGATTAATCACAAAAACAATATTTAATTATATGTTGAGAAATATTTATTACTAATGTGTCGGAAACTGTCATTTCTCCGCCTCTTATTGAAATTAATAGGAGGCTGCGGCAGATTCTGTGGTAACTGGAGATTCTCGGGAGCTCTCTTCCACAAAATCCGCCGCACTCACAGTGAAATCAATAGGAGGCGGATTCAATGCCGGAAACCTCTGATTTCAGCAGTTTCCTCATTCAGAATATGGGAAAATAGTGGGAGATATGGGAGATAATTATACATTGGGGAACAGTGTGAACGACCTCTTATAGTGTCTCTTATAGTATAAGACACTGTGTAAATGTTTGGTGCTTTGTGTAAGTGTAAGCTGCTTTGTGTACTGTGTAATGATTACACACAAAGCACCTTACACTTATACAGTGTGTGTATGGTGTGTGTACTCACAAAAAGTGGGGTAATCCAGAACACCCCCACTATATACCTGTATATATACAACCGCACAAACCACAAAAGTGTAATATAATAATAGCCCTTTATTTCATATCTGGGTATGGTTACAATATTGGGTCACACTTCTAAGGTTAAAAACTATATTAAAAACATCAGACCCCGGGTCAATACATCAAGCTCTCAAAGAGAGACGACCTGAGGAAGTGATCCAGTGCGGATCACGCAACGCGTCGTTGTCCAGGTGTTGGCGGATCCCCGGGGAGCAGCTCTGTACATTTGGTGAAGTACTTTTTACTTTTAGTCCCAATTGATTTTCACTGATGTGTGTTTTTTAAGTTGAAGCAAGTGTTTAGGAGACAGGGTCTCATTCACCCACCTATTTTAGCACATTTTATTGCACTGATATATAGGTTGCACAGTATTTAGCAATTAATGTTGTACATAGCGCAGTTTATACCAATCAGCTCATTTGCATTTGCACTTTATTGTATAATTGGCTGCAGGTTCACTGATTCACAGGGAGCCATTATCTATTTTCTTTGAGAGCTTGATATATTGACCAGGGGTCTGATGTTTTTAATAAGCTTCTGTCCTCCGGCGCTTGCTGCGTCCGCCCACTGATGATGGCTTTAAGGCGACCCCTGTGTTTTGGTCGTTCGACCCCCGCCGGGGTCCCGACCCACAGGTTGAGAACCGCAGCTCTAAGAGGAAGCGTGCCCGCACCATCCATTCACAAATGCCTGGTGTGAGCATGCGTCCTGCTGGAGGGATAGCGGGGACGGAGTCGCTGCTCGCACATGCGCCGTTGGAGCGGGAAAGCAGGTGAGTTTCCAGGCAACCTGGTGATTTCACACAGCGGGGCATCCCGATTCTGGATGCCCCAGGGGGAGGGAAATTAGCGGCCCTGGTATCTTATAGATTGCAGGGCTGCCGGGGTGTGGGTTTTGGTCACCATTGGACCCAGGAAAGGTAAGTGATTTCACAATTCGGGATGCCCCTGGGGCACTGAACAAAAACCAGGGTGATCAAAATCCAGTTTTAATTCCGCTTTATGCTTGAAGTGCTGTAGTGAAGCCGTGACACTTTAGTAAATAAGCCCCTTCGCAGAGGACAGGGGCTGAGACGAGGAGGGAGCGCTGGCCCGGGGCTATTTACAGCCAGGAATCGCGGGAGCGCGCTTTGCAAATGGCTCGAATACACTGTAACAAATCCAATCTTGTCAGACATGACCGGCCTCCTTATTGCCGCATTAGCCGACACTTCCAGCCGCCGTCTGCCATGGCTGCCGCGCCGCAACGCTCTATTGTATCACCATGACATCAGCTAGAAGTGTGGCGACATTCTACATTCACCCTATATATTATTATTTATATTATTCATATTATTATTAGGTATATTAGTTCTATATCAGTTATTTTTATTATTATTAGCTATTGAAACCGTATGTATAATGATTATAAAAATCATTAGAATCATTATATAGTAATATATCTCTATTTACGGGGTGTGGGAAACTTATAAGATAGGCTCTTATTCAGGGTGAAGGTCCGGATAAATGTGGGCAAACTGTATGTACAGGAGGGAAACATACAAGATAGGCTCTTATTCAGGGTGAAGGTCCGGATAAATGTGGGCTAACTGTATGTACAGGGGGGAAACATACAAGATAGGATCTTATTCAGGGTGAAGGTCCGGATTAATGTGGGAAATCTGTATGTACAGGGGGGAAACATACAAGATAGGATCTTATTCAAGGTGAAGGTCCGGATTAATGTGGGCAATCTGTATGTACAGGATGTGGGAAACATATAAGATAGGCTCTTATTTAGGGTTAAGATTGGAATGCGCTGGGGGAAGGCGGTTGCTCTGGGTTTTGTTCAGCTTTAAGTGCAGTGAAATTTCAAATCAAACTTTAGGTCCGCTTTAACTCCCCCCACCGGTTCCTTGCTTATCAGGGTGTGGGTGCCCAGGGTGTCATATATAAGGTGGGAGGAGATTCTGTGATGATGGAGTAAACATTTCAGAAAAGAGGAAGCGAAACGCTGGCGCTGCGCAGGAAGTGGTGGTTACCGTAGCAACGGGAGGAGCTGATCATGAGGTGACCCTGACCTCTCCGGTGCCCTTCCTCTTATCACATGAGCTGACAGTTACACTGAGAGCAGTTACCCTTCTGTGTTACCCCCTCCAGTATTAATGAGCCCCCCCACCCCGGGGGTATCCCGATTCAGCGTGCTCCATTGTGTGACAGTTCTTGATCCCATGGTGCATCTGCAGGCTGGAGGATGTACAGCAGGGGATGCTGGGAGGTGCTGTAGCTCCCGCGGCATCCCCTACTACCCCAGCCGTACGCGCGCCTGCGGAATGCCGGGCAACCAACAAGAAACCAGGGCTAAGCCGCGCATGTGCTGTGGGATTCAGGCCCGGGGTGAGTATATGGCCATTCACACAGTGGGGCATCCAGAACCTGGCACTATAGTCTTTTAGACTTTTAGGCCTGCGTTTTGGTGCAAATTAAAGTGGACCAAAACCCAGCGGGATTGGCCCGGGAATCTTATAGATCTATTCCCTTCCCCCCGGGGCATCCAAAATCGGGATGCCCCGCTGTGTCAAACCCCCCCCAGGTTGCCCAATATACCTTGCTTCTGGGTCCAGCAGCGCATGCGCGAGCCGCGGCCGCATCCTCGCTATCTCTCTAGCAAGGGCGCGTGCCCACACCAGGCATTTGTAAATAGCTGACGAGGGCACGCTCCATGTTAGAGGGAAGCGGGGGATGCGGCTGTCAGCGCGCTCGGAGCCGCTGGCCTTAGACGAAGGCTTAGATGACGTGACGTCAGCGGATCGGAGCGCGCTAATTGGATGAGTGGCCGTGCAAGCGCCGTAGGACCGGGAAGAGGTGAGTTGCCCTCAGCGATCTGGGGGGTTTCACACAGCGGGGCACCCCCGGGGGAAAGAACCAAAACCCAGGATAGTCAAAAACCTGGGTTTTGCTCCACTTTAAAGCGGAACAAAACCTGGGATTCTCCCTTTTCCGGGTCTTGTTCCGTGCCGAATTGGGATGCCCAACTGTGTGAAACCCCCAGATCGGCGGGTGCAGACTCACCTCTTCCCGGTCCAACGGGATGCCCCAGGGGAAGGGCAGCGGCCAATCATGAAGATTCCAGGGCTGGACCCAGTGGGTTTTGTTCCACTTTAAAGTGGAACAAAACCTGCGCTGATCAGCTCAGGAATCTATAAGATTCCCAGGATCCCCCCCTGGGCCGATCGATGCCTCGCTGTGTGAAACCCCCCAGGGCGCCCCATACACTTAGCTTCTTTCCCGGTCCAACGGCGCATGCGCGAGCCGCGGCCGCATCCCCGCTATCCCTCTAGTAGAGCACGTGCCCGCGCCAGCCATTTGTAAATGGCCGGTGTGGGCACGCTCCCTGTTAGAGGGAAGCAGGGGATGCAGATGTCAGCGCACTTGGAGCCGCTGAGCTTAGACGACGTCAATGCTGATTGGACGAGCGGCCGCGCATGCGCCGTAGATCCGGGAAGAGGTGAGTTGCACGCAGTGATCTGGGGGGTTTCACACAGAGGGGCAACCCCGATCGGGGGAAAGAACCAAAACCCAGGATAGTCAAAATCCTGGGTTTTGCTCCACTTTAAAGCGGAACAAAACCTGGGAATTTCCGGGTTTTGTTCCGTGCCGATTGGGAGGCCCAACTGTGTGAAACCCCGAGATCGACGGGTGCAGACTCACCTCTTCCCGGTCCTATGGCGCATGCGCGGACTCCAATCCAATTCGGTGACAGCTCTGATTATTCTGAATGGGGAGCGCGAGCGGCCGCTCTCACACCCCTTTCACAACAAACAAAGCTGTCTCGCCGAATTATGGCTGTTCAGCAGGAGGCTCTGATTGGACGAGAGCCTGCACATGCGCCGCTGGACCAGAGAAAGGTGAGTGATTACAGGAGCCCTGGGGGTTTTCACGCAATGGGGAATCCCAATTCAGGATGCTCCAGGTGCAGGCCAGTGGCCAATCATTTAGATTCCAGGGCTGGACCCAGTAGGTTTTGTTCCACTTTAAAGTGGACCAAAACCCGCACTGATCTTATCTTATAGATTCCCGGGCTGATCGATTCCCTCCCATCCAAAATCGGGATGTCCCGCTGTATGAAACCCCCAGGTCACCCTGTATACTTACCTTCTTTTCCGGTCCAACGTCGCATGCGTGACCCCCTCTATCCCTCTAGCAGGGCAGGTGCCCCGGGCAGGCGTTTGTAAATGGCCGGTGCGGGCACGCTCCCTGTTAGAGGGTAGTGGGGGATGCGGCCGTCAGCGCGCTCAAAGCCGCTGGCCTTAGACAAAAGCTTAGACGACGTGATGTCAGCGGCTCCGAGCACCCTGATTGGACGAGCGGCTGCACATGCGACGTAAGACCTGGAAGAGGTGAGTTGGTTTCAGCGACCTGAGGGATTTCACACAACGGGGGGGAAAGGACCAAAACCCAGGATAGTCAAAATAGGTTTTGGTCCACTATAAAGCGGACCTATACCCTCCTGGCCACCCTGTGCTAGGGAGGGTCCAGATCTGCTGAGTTCCAAATTCAGGAGATACTCACCTTTTCCTAATGGAGCTCTGGACGACCGCAGGGATATGAAACAGCTGCACCCTGCAGTGCTGCATGTCACCTGTTTCAGGAGGATCGGCTGTAGATGTTGGACCTATCAGTCCAGGGGGGGCAAGGACCAAAACCGGGGATAGTCAAAATCCTGGGTTTTGGTCCACATTAAGGCTGAAGTTAAGATTCCCAGGTTCTATTTCTTGCCCTTGGGCATCCCAAATTTCCTGCTCCAACGGCACATGCGCAGGTTCCTGTCCAATCAGAGCTCTAAATCATTCACAGCTGGTGGGTTTTGTCCTAGAAGAACTCCGGCCATCATAAAGGCATGCAGGACAACACAAACTTAAAGTGGACCAAAACCCAGGATTTTGACTATTCCTTTGCCCCACTGTGTGAAACCCCCCAGGTCGCCCAAAGAAACTCACCTCTTCCCGGTCCTACGGCGCATGCGCAGTCTCCCGTCCAATCAGCACGCTCGGAGCCGCAGACGTCACGCCATCTAAGACGGCGTCTAAGGCCACCAGCTATGATCGCGCTGGCAGCCGCATCCCCCATTTCCCTCTAACAGGAAGCGTGCCTGTGCCGGCCAATCACAAATGCCTGGAGGCAGGTACGCGCCCTGCTAGAGGGATAGCGGGGATGCGGCTGCAGCTCGCACATGCGTTGTTGGAGCGGGAACAAAGGTGAGTGAACGGGGCGACCTGGGGGGTTTCACACAGCCGGGCATCACGATTTTGGATGCCCCAGGGAGGGAGGGAATCGATCGATGCCCGACCTGATCGATCTGGGTTATGGTCCACTTTAAAGCTCACTTAAACCCTCACTGGCCACTGTGTAGGGGGCAGATTGGCAAGGACCCTAACCCACCCAGTCCTGCAGCCCAAATTGAGGGGAGACAGTCACCTTTTCGGCAATGAGCTTTGCATGATGGGAGGACCAGAATGCAGCAGCAAGCTGCCGTGCCATAGGAGGAGGTGTTTCCTGTCCCCCATGAGATGATGCTCTGCTAGGAAAAGGTGAATATCTCTCTGGTATAATACTGATGATGTCATGACGTAGGTTAGGTTAGTTTAGTGCACCTCCCTTGTTACGGAGCTGGCACAGAAGGGTTTAGGTCCTCTTGAATCCTTGCATCACATGCAAGTTCGCAGCTAGTGATAATAATGATACAACACAACCCCCTGTGACTAACGCGTTATGTAATCCTCCCGCTTCTCGCAGCTCCCAGCATGCACTGCTCCGAGAGCACGCCTCCGGCATTCCCGAGACGAGAGGAAGTGGCCATCGAGGAATCTCTGACATTCAGCGGCATCCCGTGTTGCTTAGCAACAAAGCAGTAAGTTGCAACGTTGCAGTATAAGCAGGAGGCTCCTGCAACTGCTTCCCCCAGCATGGACCGGCCTCATTTGCAAAGGAAAATAGAATTAAAGTGGACCAAAACCCACGGCGATCGGCCCGGGAACCGATCGATTCCCTCCCCCCGGAGCATCCAAAATTGTCCCACTGTTTGAAACGCCCCTCGTTGCCCCATACGCTTACCTTCTTTTCCGGTCCAACGGCGCATGCGTGAGCAGTGGTCGCATCCCCGCTATCCCTCTAGCAGGGCGCGTGCCTGTGAATGGCCGGCGAGGGCGCGCTCCCTGTTAGTGGGTAGCGGGGGAGGTGGCCGTCAGCGCGCTCGGAGCTGCTGGCCTTAGGCGAAGAGACGTCAGCGGATCCGAACGCGCTGATGGAACTAGCGGCCACGCATGCGCTGTAGGATCGGCTGGCATCCCCATGGCTGGTGGCGGGTGCGCCATGGGAGCGCATGTGCGGGCTGCAGCCGCATCCCCGCTATACCTCTAGCAAGGCGCGTACCTGCCTCCAGGCATTTGTGAATGGCCAGGAAAGGCAGGCTTCCTGTTAGAGGGAAATGGGGGATGCGACCGCCAGCGCGCTTGTAGTTGGTGGCCTTAGACGCCGTCTTAGATGGAACGAGCGCCCCCGCGCATGCGCTGTCCGATCGGCTGGCATCCCCATGGCTTGGTGGCGGGTGCGCCATGAGAGCGTGGAGCAGGGTAAGATTTAATCACACAGGGACACCCCAAATCTAGGTGCCCCTGTAAAGGTGACCACAACCCACAAGGGTGCAAATCTAAAGGTTGACCAGTTCACAGACAGAGCAGAGCTGGAGTCAGGAAAAGGACAGCAATCCCAGAATGCAGAGCGGCACAGTCAGAAGGCACTTCCTGTTTGCAGGCTGCCTGATGCTCCATGAGCCGCCATCTGGGATGTTTAAACATGCAGTAGGTGCAGGTAGGATGATTTTTAATGTGAGCAATCTGTATGTACAGGGGGGGGAAACATATAAGATATGCTCTTATTCAGGGTGAAGGTCCGGATTAATGTGAGCAATCTGTATGTACAAGGGGGGAAACATATAAGATAGGCTCTTATTCAGGGTGAAGGTCCGGATTAATGTGAGCAATCTGTATGTACAAGGGGGGAAACATATAAGATAGGCTCTTATTCAGGGTGAAGGTCCGGATTAATGTGAGCAATCTGTATGTACAAGGGGGGAAACATATAAGATAGGCTCTTATTCAGGATGAAGGTCCGGATTAATCTGAGCAATCTGTATGTACAAGGGGGGGAAACATATAAGATAGGCTCTTATTCAGGGTGAAGGTCCGGATTAATGTGAGCAATCTGTATGTACAAGGGGGGAAACATATAAGATAGGCTCTTATTCAGGATGAAGGTCCGGATTAATCTGAGCAATCTGTATGTACAAGGGGGGGAAACATATAAGATAGGCTCTTATTCAGGGTGAAGGTCCGGATTAATGTGAGCAATCTGTATTTACAGGGTGGGGGAAACATATAAGATAGGCTCTTATTCAGGGTGAAGGTCCGGATTAATGTGAGCAATCTGTATTTACAGGGTGGGGGAAACATATAAGATAGGCTCTTATTCAGGGTGAAGGTCCGGATTAATGTGAGCAATCTGTATGTACAAGGGGGGAAACATATAAGATAGGCTCTTATTCAGGGTGAAGGTCCGGATTAATGTGGGCAATCTGTATGTACAGGGTGTGGGAAACATATAAGATAGGCTCTTATTCAGGGTGAAGGTCCGGATTAATGTGGGCAATCTGTATGTACAGGGTGTGGGAAACATATAAGATAGACTCTTATTCAGGGTGAGGGTCTGGATTAATGTGGGCAATCTGTATGTACAGGGTGTGGGAAACATATAAGATAGGCTCTTATTCAGGGTGAAGGTCCGGATTAATGTGAGCAATCTGTATGTACCAGGGGGGAAACATATAAGATAGGCTCTTATTCAGGGTGAAGGTCTGGATTAATGTGAGAAATCTGTATGTACAAGGAAGGTAACATCTCGGGGGCGTGTGACATTGATTGTGAGCAGCAGGGAGAGAGCAGCGGTGGCAGCTGGCGTCCGGGAGCCTTTTTTAAAGCTGTTTCATGTGACCGAATGCGGAATAGGATAATGAGGGCGCGTGGGGCCCGCCCCTAACGAGCGCGAACAAAGCCCCATCTGTTTGTTTTCCCGAAAAAAAGGAGCTTAATAACCCGGGCAGCATGCTCCCGGGGGGATCGGGGCATTCTGGAGACTTCTCCCTGTTTAGGTTTAAAGCGGACCTAAACCCTCCAATGGCGCCGTTGTCCGCAGGGACCCTAAACTGACCAGGAGTGTGGAAAATACTCACCTTTGTATTTTCAGCCGGGGCCGGAAAGGAAACACCGGTGGCAACCGCACTGAGGGGATTACTGCAGTGTGCAGCTGTTTACTGACATACGGAGCTTTATAAGGAGAAGGTTAGTATCTCCTTAGCTGGCGAAGGCTTAGACGAAGGGACGCCAATGGATCCGAGCTGATTGGACGAGCGGCCGCACATGCACCACAGGACCGGGAAGAGATGAGTTTGTTTGGGGGGCCTGGGGGGTTTCACACAGCGGGTCATCCCCGATCAGGGGGCAAGGACTAAAACCCAGGATAGTCAAATCCACTTTAAAGCGGACCTATACCCTCTTGGCCACCCTGTGCCAGGGAGGGTCCAGATCTGGAGGGTACCGATTTCAGGAGATATTCACCTTTTCCTAATTTTCCTTCGAATTTCACTAAACAGTGAGCAGCTGTTTACTGACATACGGAGCTTATTTAGGAAAAGGTTGGTATCTCCTTAGTTGGGGGTACTTCTGTAGGTGGGTTGGGGGTACTTCTGCACTTGCATGTGCGCATCGTCCTCAAGAAAAATGTGCGAGAGCCTGCTGCTGGAGAAAAAAAACTGGATATGTTCTTTAAGGCGGACCTAAGCCCTCCTTGGCACATAGTAAGCTTTTAAAGCGGAACAAAATCTAACGTGGCCCAACTGTGCCAGGGAGGGTCCAGATCTGCTGAGGTCTGAATTCAGGAGATACTCACCTTTTCCGAACGGAGCTCTGTATGACTGGGGGCCATGAATCAGATGCATCCTGCTGTGCTGCACATCACCTGTTGGAGGAGGTTTGACTGTAGCTGTTGGACCCAAACACTCACCTTCTTTTCCGGTCCAACGGCGCATGTGCGAGCCGCGTCCCTCTAACAGGGCGTTATCCCTCTAACAGGGCGTTATCCCTCTAACAGGGCGTTATCCCTCTAACAGGGCGTGTGCCCGCGCCAGGCATTTGTGAATGGCGGCCGTAGACACGCTACCCGTTAGAGGGAAGCGGGGGATGCGGCTGTCAGCGTGCTCGGATCTGCTCGCCTTAGACGAAGGGATGTCAGCGGAACCGAGCGCGCGGATTGGACGAGCGGCCGCGCATGCGCCATAAGACTAGGAAGAGGTGAGTTCGTTTCGGTGACCTCACAGCGGGGCACCGATCGGGGTGCCCCGGTGCAATTTACTTTAAAGTGGACCAACACCCAGGATTTTGACTATCCTGGGTTTTGGTCCACTTTGGTGGGGCACCCCGATCGGGCGTGCCCCGCTGTCTGAAACCCCCCAGAAAGCCCCAAAAAACTCACCTCTTTCCGCTCCCACGTGACCGCGCCAGCCAATCACAGCGCTCAGAGGCGCTGTGGTATGCGCGTCCAAGGCCGCCTGGACGCGCATACCAGCTCAGCTGGCTCTGAGCGCTGGATGCCGCGTCTCGCGCTTCCCTCTAACAGGGAGCGCGCCTGCACCGGCCATTCACAAACGGCCGCCCTGCTAGAGAGAAGCGCGAGACGCGGCTGGAACGGGGCTGAGGTAAGGTTTGTGGGCCTCCTGGGGGGTTCCGGAAATCTATAAGATTCCCGGACCGATCAGATCCCTCCCCGCGGGGCATCCGAAATCGGGATGTCCCGCGGGGAGGGATCTGATCGGTCCGGGAATCTTATAGATTTCCGGGCCGATCCCCCCTGGGTGTTGGTCCACTTTAAGGCGGACCTAAGCCCTCCTTGGCACATAGTAAGCTTTAAAGCGGAACAAAATCTAAAGCGGCCCAACTGTGCCACAGAGGGTCCAGATCTGCTGAGTTCTGAATTCAGGAGATACTCACCTTTACCTACTGAAACTCTGTATGAGGTGGGACCATGAATCAGATGCACCCTGCAGTGCTGCATGTCACCTGTTGGAGGAGGTTCAACTGTAGCTGTTCTGTTTTAAAGTGGACCAAAACCCACGACAATCGATTCCCTCCACCCCAGGACATCCAAAATCGCTGTGTGAAACCCCCCAGGTCGCCCCATTCACTTATCTTCTTTCCAAGTCCAGCTGCGCATGTGCGAGCCGCATCCCCGCTATCCCTCTAGCAGAGGGCGTGCCCACGCCAGACATTTGTGAATGGCCGCCGCGGGCACGCTGCCTGTTAGAGGGTAGCGAGAGATGCGGCCGTCAGCGCGCTCGGAGCCGCTCGCTTTAGACGACGTGACATCAGTGGATCCGAGCACACTGATTGGACGTGCGGACTTGGAACGGGTGAGTTGGTTTCAACGACCTGGGCTTTTTTTGTCACACAGCGGGGCACAGACCAAAACCCAAGATAGTCAAAATCCTGGAGTTTTGGTGCCCATTATTGAAATGAATTGAATAAATTAAAGTGGACCAAAACCCAGGATTTTGACTATCTTGGGTTTTGGTCTTTGCCCCCGGGGCACCCTGATCGAGGATGCCCCACTGTGTAAAAACCCCAGGTGGCCCAAACATACTCACCTCATCCTACAACGAATGAGCGGCCGGTCGTCCAATCAGCGCGCTTGGATCCGCTCGAGCCCCTGTGTCCAGAGGCTCGTCTTAGCGATGCGAGAGTGCTGGCAGCCGCATCCCCGCTTCCCTCTAACAGGGAACGTGCCCGCTCCGACCATTCACAAATGCCAGTGAGTGATAGCGGGAATGCGGCCGCAACCCGCACATGTGCAGTTAGGCCGGAAAAGAAGGTGAGTTTATGAGCGACCTGGGGGGTTTAAACCCTAACCCTAAACTCTAGGGGTTTAAGAATCTATAAGATTCCCGGGCCGATCAGATCCCTCCCCACGGGGCATCCGAAATCGGGATGTCCCGCGGGGTGAAACCCCCCAGGACGCCCAGAAAACTTACCTTATCCCCGTTCCAGCGGCGCATGCGCGTCCGCCGCCACCGCCTCCCGCGTGTCTCTCTAGCAGGGCGCGCTCCCGCGCTGGCCGTTTGTGAATGGCCGGTGCGAGTACGCTCCCTGTAAGAGGGACGCGCGGGAGGCATCGGCGGACGCGCTCTGCTTGTCCGTCGCTGCCTCCCGCTTGTCCGTCGGAGGGGATTGGATGGTCACGTGGGAGCGGGGTGAGGTGAGTTTTCGGGGCTTTCTGGGGGGTTTCACACAGCGGGGCACCCCCACTCGGGGTGCCCCACCGAAGTGGACCAAAACCCAGGATAGTCAAAATCCTGGGTGTTACTTTAACACAGCAGGGCATCCCGATTCTGGATGACTTGATTAAAGCACAAAATCTCTTTTTTTACTAGACTTCTATCTTCACTACACCAATGGCTTTGCCACCAATCGGAACAAATGCTAAAACCCCCACGGCGGCGGGGGCGGCGGGGGCGGGGGCAGATATAGACCCTCCCATGTGACATGCTGCGTTTCTAGCTCCCCCGGTCGCTGCTTCCTCCGTTCAGCCGGTCTGCGGGGCGATCAGAAGCCGATCTAGTTATCTCCGTCGGGAAACAAATCTTCAAGCATTTCTGTAATCTGCACTGCTTCCCGCCACTTAACTGTCACTTCGCGGGCAGGGTGATAAGTAGCGCTGAGTGGTCACATGCTGATAGAGGCTCCGAGGCACCTGTGTCACACGCAGGCGATAAATGCGCCACAATGCAGCAGCTTCCCGCTAGGCCAGAGTTGGTGACTAAAGCAGAACTAAACCGGGGATTTTGACCCCCCCCCCCCCCCCCCCCCGTAGTGGCCCATAATCGCTGACATTTCCGCCGGTCCCTCGCTGCGATCGCAGGCTGCATCCCTGGCATCCCTGCAGCTAAGGCGTGCTCCCACGCACAGCCGTTCAGACGGGGAAACCGGGGATGGGGCTGCCCCCCATTGCTGATGCTCAGTTCTAACCACAGCTTTATGGCATATGCACGACACAAATTGCTCATTGGACAAGAGTCAGTGGATGCGCCATAGGAACGGTGGAAAGGTAAGTAGAGTGGGCGATCTCCCGGGTTTCACACAGCAGGGCATTCCAAATCTGGATGCCCAAGAAAAAAGGACCTATCACCAGACTAGTAAAAATCCTGACGATAGGTCACATTTAGATAAGCCTATCACATGAGCCTCTCTGGGAGGCCTCGCTGTGTTAATTTCCTGGGAGCGCCCGAAAACTCCCCTCTTCCTGGTTCCCACGTGGGCTGCCTAACCAATCAGCTGTGTTCGTATGATTCATCAGCGTGGCAAGAAATGCTGAATGCAGCGAGTGCTGCCGGCTGCATCCCCGCTCACCTCTAGCTGTGGGAGTGACCGTGACTGAATGATGGGGAATTCGCCCCAAATTGAGGCATACTGGGGATGCAGCCATGGTGCCAATAAGAGGGCTACGGAAAAAGGTGAGTAAATGGGGGGATCTGGGGGGGTTGGGACTGACACCCGCCGAGTCTTATAGGCGGGCGGGTCGCTCTGCTTTAAAGTGGACAAACACCCAGCGTGATCGGCCCGGGAATCTTCCCTCCCCACAGGGCATCCAAAATCCGGATACCCCGCTGTGTGAAACCCCCCAGGACGCCCGCTGCACTTACCTGATTGCCGCTCCTACGGCACATGCGCGGGTCGCATCTCGCATTTCTCTCTAACAGGGCGCATGCCCGCGCCGCCCATTTCTGAATGGCCGGCACGGGCGCGCTCCCTGTTAGAGAGAGGCGCGAGATGCAGCCACCAGCGTGATCGGAGCCACTGCGGTAAGACGTCTCATTGACGCGCATACCATAGCGGCTCCGAGCGCGCTGATTGGACGAGTGGCCGCGCATGCCCTGTAGGAGCGGGGTGAGGTGAGTTTTTACTTGCGATCTGGGGGGGTTTCAGATAGCGGGGCACGATCGGGGTGCCCCGGGGAAGTGGACCAAAACCCAGGATAGTCAAAATCCTGGGTGTTGGTCCACTTTAATGGCGAGCATTAGTATGCACGGCATAAATCGCTGATCGCTGAATGGTGCAGAGATGAGCGGAAGTGACGCGCCCGTCGCAGGTTTGCCCTTACGGGAGGAATTTCCTGCCGGGCGGGGCGCTTGTGTGGCGGGTGGCGGCGCGCCCGGACATTGGTGCAGCCTGACATCAGGTGGGTTTATAAGGGGGGAAAGGGTCTGTATAAGCTCATTCACCCAGGCGAAGTGGCGATAGGCCACGCAGCGCGTCGGTGGCGAGCTCTTGGAGGGGATCCCTTGGAGGCTTATTAACATGGTGATGTAGAGATTCAGTTCTCCGTACTTATTGTCATTATTTGTTTACCTCTTGATACTTTTTTGGCCACTAGCAATAGAATTTTTCAAATATATCTTTTGCACTTTGCACTTTGTATTCGGCACTTTGCACTTTATTTGATCATGTGAGTTATAATTTATGCACTGTGACTCACAGTTTTTCAGTTTTTGAATATTTATATTTGTAGGTTTGTATTTTTATACTATTTTTAAACAACATTTTGCACTTTCTATATACAATTCTTTGTCATTCTTCTCATTTTTGTTCTGCGGCCATATATTTTTATACAGTATTAATTGTTGCCTTAGGGGTTTATTTATCAAGAGCTAGCGCCAGGTAGTGTCTGACGAGCGCCAGGTACCGCCAGCTAACGGCGGCTACCGACTCAAGTACGCCCGGCGGCGGTCACAATGACGCATTTATCATGCTAAATGAGGCTAGCGCCGGCGAGAGCGTCAGCTAGCGCGGGATTCATCATGTAGCCGACTGCAACGAACAGCGCCGCTGCTAATCCCATCACAGCGACAGGTATGACCTGGCGCTCCCTGGCGTTGTCCAATGCATTTCAATGGAGCAATCTTTAAATAATAATAATTAATTGCTTTTTTTATTTATTTTTTTGTCAAAAATTCTGTGACCACTTCTGCAATGTTAGGATTTTTTTTTAAGTTATAAAAAAAAAAAAAATATGTGCAGAATTGATATTACAGGTCTGATATAAATGTATTCATATTACAAAATGTTTAGAAAAACAAAAAAAAGGTTGTTTGGGGGTTAAAAACTACTTTACACACATCGCCGCCAGCGCTCTGGGGTTTAAACAAGGAATTCACAGCGCGAGAAATTTTTGAGTGTGATTTGTTAATGAATCTGCAGCAAGCCGTTCGCTCTGGCCATTCGCTGTCAGGCGCACCCATACAACGCTGAACCTGTGAAACATCGACCCCTAACCCCGTATTCAACATTACCGCACACCGACTGAGTCGCTGTCAACAAGCAAACCCCGGCCAAGCACAGTGAATACTGGCTGGCGCTGTGAAAATCACGCTACTGGCGCTCATCTGTCGCTACCTGGCGCTATTAATGAATCGGCCTCCCCGTGTCATCTAGTAATCAATCAATTGTTATATACTCAGAGTCCTAATAGGGATCCCTCCCTTAGATTTAGGTGTGTTTATGTGTTTTGTGTATTGTCAGTATGTGATTTTAAATTTTACCTAATAAATTCATGCAACAAATTGATTATATGTAATTGGATATATACTTATATATGTGTCAGTGTGCGGCAGTGCTATAGGATTTTTTTGGGGGGCGGGTCTAGGGCCTCCATTTTGTTTGCAATATGGTCTCCTTCCTCCACTGCCAGCACCTATAAAGTATACCCTAGGTTGAGTAGATTTTAGTGGTGAACACCTATTGTAGTTTTTTCTGGATAAATCGCTGATTGGACGAGAGCCCGTGGACGCACCATAGAAACAGTGGAGATGTAAGTGTGGCCGATCTACAGGGTTTCACACAGCAGGATGCCCCAGGGACAAGGACCTATCACCAAGATAGTGATAATTCTGGTGATAGGTCCACTTTAAAACTGTGTATCTATTATTTATTTTTATTTATTTTAATGTCTTTAAATGTAAAATCCTGCCCTGGGGTAAAAGGAATCCCTGCTCTGAGCACCGTATGGGCAGCACTGTGTTATCCAGGACCTCGGAGGAGAGAGATTTAGGGATACTGATATCTGCAAGATGATTGGACAGTGTAGCCAGGCAGTGGGAAAAGCAAGCAGGATGCTCGGCTGCATAGCTCGAGGCATCACCAGTAGGAAGAGGGAGGTTGTGATGCCGCTGTATAGAGCCCTGGTGAGGCCACAGCTAGAATACTGTGTGCAGTTCTGGAGACCTCCCCTGCAAAAAGACATTATTCAAATAGAACGTGTCCAAAGGCGGGCAACGAAAATGGTGGAAGGACTTAAACTTAAAGCTTATCAGGAGAGACTTAAAGAACTTAATGTGTACAGTCTGGAGGAAAGAAGGGAGAGAGGGGACATGATGGAGACCTTTATATATGTGACAGGAGGGAATAAGGTTCAGGAGGGTAGAGGCTTAATAATAGAACATGGGGCCCAACCTGAAGCTAGTCGGGGGGAAGATCAGGAGCAATGTTAGAAAATATTATTTTACAGAAAGAGTAGTAGATGCTGGGAACAAACTTCCAGCAGAGGTGGTTGAAAAATCAACAGTCACTGAATTTAAACATGCCTGGGATAAGCACACATCTATCCTAAGATACAGAGAACATACATTATACACATAAGGGCAGACTAGATGCAGCGTATGGTCTCCTTCGGCCGTCACCCTTCCATGTTTCTATGTCTATCTACTGGGAACACCCGAAAACTCCCCTCTTCCTGGTTCCCATGTGGGCTGCCTAACCAATCAGCTTATGATTCATCAGTGTGAGCGCAGCGAGTGCTTTCCGCCACATCCCCGCTCACCTCTAGCTGTGGGAGTGCCCGTGACAGGTTTTCTGAACAGCTAGGGGTGAGCGGGTACTTGCCCCAGATAGAGGCATGCTGGGGATGCAGCTGCGGTGCCAAAAAGAGGGCTACATGAAAAGGTGAGTAAATGGGGGATCCAAGGGGTTTCACACAGTGTGGCAACCCAAATCAGGATTCCCCATAAAGAGGGAGACCACCACCCCACGAGTCTTATAGACTAATTCTGATTGAGAATCTTGTGCAGGGGGTGGGGTTATAGCTGTGCTTTGCTCAGACAGAGCAGAGCTGGGGTCAGAAAAAGGTCAGCAATCCCAGAATGCAGAGCAGCACAGTCAGAAGGCACTTCCTGTTTGCAGGCTGCCTGATGTTCCATGAGCCGCCATCTTGGATGTTTAAAGGCTCATAACATGCAGTAGGTGCAGGTAGGATGATTTTTAATGTGAGCAATCTGTATGTACAGGGTGTGGGAAACATATAAGACAGGCTCTTATCCAATTGGGGGGGATACGGCCATGTGGCCTGTAATGGGGATACTGATATCCTGTCTGTAATATGGGAATACTGTCACGCTGCTTCTAATGTAGGGATACCGCCAAGCTTCCTGTTATATGGGGATACTCCCACGCTGCCTGTAGTGGTGGGATAATGCCATGCTGCCCATAATAGGGGATACTGCCACACTGCCCATAATGGGGGGATGCTACCACTCTGCCTGTAATGGGGGGATATTGCCATGCTGCCTGTAACGGGGGGATGCTGCAGCACTGCCTGCAATTGGGGGGATGCTGCCTGTAATGTGGGGATACTGCCACAAATCCTGTAATGGGGGATACTGCCATGCTGCCTGTAATGTGGGGATACTGCCACAAATCCTGTAATGGGGGATACTGCCATGCTGCCTGTAATGTGGGGATACTGCCACAAATCCTGTAATGGGGGGATACTGTCACACCAATCCAGTAATGGGGGATGCTGCCTTACATCTCCGGGCATACTACCTGCCCCCTCTCTTTCTATTGGAGCCCCGTCTTGCTTCTTTGTACAGGACGGGGCAACGAAGCAATCGACAGGAAGCCAGGGAGGAACCCTGAATGGCCGAGCACTGCGGGCGGCCGGGAGCGCGCCCCGTGCACAGCTGTCATGGCAGCCACGAGCACAGCACCTTACGGGGCGTTAGGATATTTAAGCCGGAGTGTCCCCCTGAATCAGAGGTTAGACTAAGGGGCTCGTAACCTCGAAACGCGTCACCTACCAAGGGGCAAGTAGCCTTTTCACATATCTTTCTCATTGGGCATATTTGATTTTAACTTAATTAGTAAAAGTTATGTTTTAGGGGCACTGGGGAGCTGGATACAAAACCACAGGATGCTGCCACACTGCCTATAATGGGGGGATACTGCCACGCTGCCTGTAACGGGGGATGCTGCCTGTAATGTGGGGATACTGCCACAAATCCTGTAATGGGGGATACTGCCATGATGCCTGTAATGTGGGGATACTGCCACAAATCCTGTAATGGGGGATACTGCCATGATGCCTGTAATGTGGGGATACTGCCACAAATCCTGTAATGGGGGATACTGCCATGATGCCTGTAATGGGGGATGCTGCCACATTGCCTGTAATGGGGGATGCTGTCACAAATCCTGTAATGGGGGATACTGCCATGATGCCTGTAATGTGGGGATACTGCCACAAATCCTGTAATGGGGTATATTGCCATGCTGCCAGTAATGGGGGGATGCTGCCACATTGCCTGTAATGGGGGGATACTGCTGCGCTGCCTGTAACGGGGGATTCCACACACTGCCTGTAATGGGGGATGCTGCCACATTGCCTGTAATGGAGGGATACTGCTACGCTGCCTGTAACTGGAGATTCCACACATTGCCTGTAATGGGGGGGTACTGCTACGCTGCCTGTAACTGGAGATTCCACACATTGCCTGTAATGGGGGGAAGCCGCACACAATTTTTCTTTTATTTTCCTCCTTTAAATCCTAGGTGTGTCTTTTCAGGTGCGTCTTACAGTGCAAAAACAAGGTAAGTAAATAAAATTGGCTTACTTTTATGGGATCTTTGCTAAATTTGATTTTCCTCTGAGCCGGAACTTCTTCTTCTTCCGGTAATCCAGGAATCTCGAAACATTCCATATCCGGTTCGTAAGACTTATTGTCGTCACTGTCATCATCCTCATCCTCATCCCCAGCCTCTGTCTCCTCCCAGTCGGCGTTATAATGCGAGCGCACTCTGTACACATTGTAGTTAGAGTGGTCGTAGGACTGGAGAGTGGACAAGCTGTTTAAGTCGCTGGTGATGCTGGTACCGACGTCAAGGGTGGCGGGTGCCGGGGAAGGGCGGCTCACAGTTTCGCCTTTTTCCGAAGCTGCGGGTGACTCTCCCGTCTTAGTCCTATCCAAAGCATTTGTGAAGTTTTCTGACGAGTCGTTCGGTTGCGTAGCGTGCTCATCTTTTTTCGCCGTGCCTCTGGCGCCAGGTCCATCGCTGTCCATCCCATCGTTCTTCAACGCCAAGCGGTCGCTTGATGTGCTGCAGCCGACGCTTTCTCTTTTTACCTCCTTGGTTGAGACGTGGCCGTCTTCTCTGGACACGTTCATCTGAAGAGCGGTATCAGCGTCCGCGGCGGTTTCTCTTGGCGGCGACCAAGAATCGGGGTCCTTGGAATGTCCGTAGCCGTCAAAATTGGCAACGGTGGAAGTTGCGATATTCATGGGATAGTGACCGGTGACCGAGTAGCCTTCAGCGTTCTCATTTTTCTCCAGGTTGTTTGAGTTTGGTGACCCGTTGCTCTCAAACACCGCGCTAAGTTGACTTACCGTTGGTGACAGAGCTTCAGTCCTCGAACTGAGACTGTCCAGGGAATCGCTGCTACCTCTGTTAGACTTACTTCCACGCCCTTCATCTAAAAGTTCGCCAGATGTCCTCCTCTCCGTCCTCGAAGACAAGCGCCCATGCCCCGCGTCGTTGGTGTTGTGTTCAAACATCTTGCGGGTTTCTGTAAACTTGGAATAAGAAGGTCCATCCAAAGTATCGAAGCGGCTGACCCTTTCCGACACAGTCGTCTTAACTTTGACGTCCGTTACCTCTTTCTTTTCCGAAACCGCTTTGGACTTGGCTTTCCGTTGAGGAGACGGCGGCGTGCCCCTCGGCCTCCTCGTCGGCACTCCATTATTTTCACTTGGTTCCATCCCCATCTGCATGAACAAATTTTTAATCCTGTTGACGTTAGACCCATATCTACGTCCCCGGGTCTGTTGCGTTTGGGTAACCTCGCCGTCCCCTTTGGTTTTCTTCTCGCCATCGCCTTTGGGTTTGTCGAAGGTACTTTTGAGCGCTTGAAACTCGGTCCTATAAGCGTTCCTGTGGGGCGAGGCGCTCCGTAGGTTCGAACGCTCCACTTGAGCTTCTGTTTTCATCATGTTCATTTCAGCAGTCAAGCACGATGTACATGATGACTAAGAAAGCCAGTTTGTTTCAAACTTGTCTTGTCACGGAGAATCTTCCGGAGCAACCGTGGAAATATTGAGGCGATTACATGTTATTACTTGAAATGTTTGAGCAAATCTTCGGGGCAGGCTGTGGCAGGGACAAAAGGAGAAAGGAAGCATGAGAGATGTTTATCAAGGTGAGTATAATGCTCGGCTGCTTATTTTGGTATTTACAGCATATTTGTGGCTTTGTGTGGTGGTATGTTATAGAAAATACAACAGAGCCATATATGATGGATAACACATTACCTAGTAAAGAGGAAGAGGGTGAAGGGCAAATCTACTGCAACAGTAAAAAAAAAAAAGGATCACTGTACCTAGACAATAAATATATAACTTACACACAAAGAACAGGGCACAGCAGTGCACAGTAAAATGCTGCACCAACTAGTTACAGTGTAGCGCTTGTAACACACACATCATTGTACATACACAGCCACACACCCTCACATCCGCAAACCAACATATCCAAAAATGCACCCACAGACTCAGAGGCCGATTCATTAATAGCGCCAGGTAGCGACAGATGAGCGACAGTAGCGTTATTTTCACAGCGCACTCTAGTATTCGCTGTGCTTGGCCGTTGTTCGGCTGTTGACAGCGACTCAGTCGGTGTGCGGTAATGTTGAATACGGGGTTAGGAGTCGCTGTTTGACAGGTTCCGCGCTGTATGGGAGCGCATGACAGCGAATGGCCATAGCGAACGCCTCCCAGCATATTCATTCACAAATCACGCTCAAAAAATTCTCGCGCAGTGAAATGCTTGTTTAAACCCCAGAGCGCTGGCGGCGATGTGTTAAAAGTAGTTTTTTAACCCCCAAACAACCATATTTTTAGAAAAAAAAAAACATGTTTTTCAAAACATTTTGTAATATGAATACATTAATATCAGACCTGTAATATCAATTCTGCACAAATTTTTTTTTTTTTTTTTTTACCTTAAAAAAAATATCTAACATGGCAGAAGTGGTCACAGAATTTTTGACATTTAAAAAAAAAAAAAAAATAGCAATTAATTAAGAATATTTAAAGATTGCTCCATTGAAATGCATTGGAGAGCGCCAGGTAGCGAGAGGTCATACCTGTCGCTGTTCAAGGTCGGACGCTGGCGCTGTGGGGTGAGGCTGGAATAATGATGAATGATTCGCTATCTGGCGCTCTGTCAGTCGCTAAGCAGGATCGGCTTGATAAATGTGTGATTGCGGAGGGGAGCCGGCATTCTCGTGGCGGTGAGCGTCATTACCGTTCGCTCACCATTCGCTACCTGGCGCTATCCCTTGTTAAAAAGGACCTCAGTCTTAGAGGATGATTCACTACTAACACCAGGTATTGCCACATGAGCATCTGTATAGCGGCGCTTAGAACAACCGCTAGTAAACGCTGTAAGCGGGTATCGGTCGTTATAAACTTGGTCGGCATTGATGAATATAATGTGTGTTGGGCGCACTAACAACAGTATAATGCTGCAGCGAGCAAGAGGTAGCGAGAGGTAGCACTCGGCGCTCAACACCATATTTAACAAAAAACTACACACAGCAAGCTGGGCGCTGTAGCATAGAGCGCCAGACGCTGTGTGATTAAAGTCTGTTTTTGAACACATATCCACCAGTAACAAAGCGAAAACACATGGAGTGACATTGTTAAAACACTGTGGGCCTTATTTATCAAGGAATAGCGACAGATAGCGACTGGGGAGCCGGCCAGTAAAGCCAGGTACCGCAACTAGAACGCCGGCTCCCCTCCACAATCACACATTTATCAAGCCGATACCGCTTAGCGACTGAGATAGCGCCACCTAGCAACTCATTTATCATTATCCCAGCCTCATCCCACAGCGCCAGCGAACATCCTTGAACAGCGACAGGTATGACCTCTCGCTACCTGCCGCTCTCCAATGCATTTCAATGGCAGAATGTATTTTAATTAATAATTATTTTTTAATATTTTTTTTGTTTTTTTAAATTTCAAAAAAAGAATCTGTGAACACTTCTTCCTTTGAAAATTTATTTTTTGGGGATTTAAAAAAAAATTTTTTTTTTTTGCAGAATTGATATTACAGGTCTGATTTTAAACTATTCAGGTTTGAATATTATTTCAAAATCATTCCATTTTTTTTGGGTGGTTTGGGGGTTAAAAAACTACTTTTAACACATCGCCTACTGCGCTCTGGGATTTAAACATGCATTTCACAGCGCTAGGAATTTCTAAGGCTGATTTTTTAATGAATATGGTGGGTGCCGGTCGCTATGTCCAGTCGCTATCATGCGCTCCCATACAACAGCGAACCTGTCAAATAGCGACTCAGCATCTTGTATTCAACATTACGGCACACCGACTGAGTCGCTATCATCCACCGAACAATGGCCAAGTACAGCGACTACTAGCGGTCGCTGTCAAAATACCGCTACAGTCGCTATCTGTCGCTATTAATGAATCAGCCTCTAAGACATTAACACTTTAGTGCCAGACCTGTGATGACAATTCTGCATAAAAATTTTAAAAGTCAAAAAAGGTTTCTAAAAATGTTTGTTTGCAGCCAGGAGACGTCACACAATTGCCCAACACGCTATTTAAACACAAACAAATGAAAGCCCATTGAAATATATGGGAGAGCGACACTGAGCAAAAGGTAATACGTGGTGCTCCTGAACCTAGAGCGCTGGCTCTATACGCTGAGCTGCCTCTGGTAATACATGCGACGCTACATGGCGCTGTTAGAGTCGCTCACCAGATTCTCTTTCTTAAATGTCGTTTTGCGTACAGCGCCCGGCATTCACCAGACGCTGCCTGCCGCTACGAAGCACTACTTGGCGCTAGCAGTTCATAAATAACCCCCTTAGTCTCTCTTTCTCTCACACTTTCTCGGCACACCAACCTGCCCACCGCCTAATGGTTCGGTGCTCGCTCACCCCCCCCCCCCCCCAGCCTGCTCAGCTTACTGGTTAGCCTCTTGCTGCCCTCCACCCCACCTATTCTCTTGCTTTGGGGGGGGGGGGGGGGTCAAGTGGACTTGCTGGGGGTGCATGGTTGGTTGGGTCAGTTGGAAGAAGTTGCGTGCTCACCTCCGATCTGCTTTTTAAAGAACTAGCTGATGTCCTATCCCCAATGCATCTCAATGTGGGATGCCCTACTGTGTGAAACCCCCTGGAATCGCCGGCATACCCACCATGCAAAAAATCCCATGGCACATGTGTGATGAGATATGAAATATATGCTTGTCAAAACATACCTTGACAATTAGAAGGCTGCCTGTACATTTGTCTGCAGTTATTAACAGGGCGACATTTACATATGATAAGCCACTTTGCAACCATGTGCTAAATAGGTTTTCCTGGCGAAGTCAGATCACACCTCCACATGTGGTAGTTGGCATCTACTTACTACAAATCAGTGAATAAGACATTCAATACACATCTTGCTTCAAAAGAAATTTGAAACATAACTGTTAAAATAAAACGCCCTTGACACATGATTGGCTGCAGCCAGCATACGGCCCACCCCAATAACCAGTTTAAAAATGAGAGAGTTGACACAGATGACGTGACATGCCAGGGGATTGCTTCCAATAAGTAGGCTGTTATCATTTGCTTTCCGTGTGCCCCTCACAAGACATTATCTTCAAAAAAGGTAACGATCTCTGTTATTTCTCCCTTTTATTTTATAAGCATCTTGCAATATATTGTATGTCAGTTATTTTTATTGTACATCTTTGTTTTACATGCACTGCCCCTTATGGGTGAATTAAATCTTAAAAATTTATAAAGTGTCTTCTGTGTGCTAACCCTCTAAACATTTAGGCCCTTATTTAACAAGGGATAGCGCCAGGTAGCGAATGGTGAGCGAACGGTAATGACGGTCACCGCCACGAGTACGCCGGCTCCCCTCCGCAATCACACATTTATCAAGCCGATCCTGCTTAGCGACTGACAGAGCGCCAGATAGCGAATCATTCATCATTATTCCAGCCTCACCCCACAGAGCCAGCGAGCGACCTTGAACAGCGACAGGTATGACCTCTCGCTACCTGGCGCTCTCCAATGCATTTCAATGGAAAAATCTTTAAATATTCATAATTAATTGCTATTAATGTTTTTTTTTGTTTTTTTTTTTTTAAATGTCAAAAATTCTGTGACCACTTCTGCAATGTTAGATATTTTTTTTAAGGTTAAAAAAAAAAAAAAAAAAAAAAATTGTGCAGAATTGATATTACAGGTCTGATATTAATGTATTCATATTACAAAATGTTTTGAAAAACGTGTATTTTTTTTTCCCAAAAAATATGGTTGTTTGGGGGTTAAAAAACTACTTTTAACCCATCGCCTCCAGCGCTCTGGGGTTTAAACAAGCATTTCACAGTGCGAGAATTTTTTGAGCGTGATTTGTTAATGAATATGGTGGGAGCCGTTCGCTATGGCCATTCGCTGTCATGCGCTCCCATACAGCGCGGAACCTGTCAAACAGCGACTCCTAACCCCGTATTCCACATTACCGCACACCGACTGAGTCGCTGTCAACAGCCGAACAACGGCCAAGCACAGCGAATACTAGCGTGCGCTGTGAAAATAACGCTACTGACGCTCATCTGTCGCTACCTGGCGCTATTAATGAATCGGCCTCTTAGAAGAGACATTGTATGTGTGCTAAATCTTGTGCCCTGTGTGCTTGCCTATCGCTACCCGTGTGACTTATTGCTGTATAGTCGGGCCTAGGACCTTATCGTGTGATTGGGTATATTAACTGCATAAGACAAGATCTTAGCTTAAAGATCTGTGTGTGTATGTAGTGTCTGGCTATTAGGACCAGGTCCCCAAAAAAGTCTGTGTGTAACGATTGTTTGTAGTACGATCAAAATCTGGTCTGGATTAAGGCCTAAAACCTCCTTGATTCATGACAACATGCGCAGGCTTTCCAATCAGCACTATATGCTTTATATATTATTGCACTTTTTGTTCAAAGAGGCCGGCATCGAGAGCGGGGAGTTACCTTGCATGCTTGGAGGCCATTAATAGCGCCAGGTAGCGACAGATGAGCGACAGTAGCGTTATTTTCACAGCGCCCGCTAGTATTCGCTGTGCTTGGCTGTTGTTCGGCTGCTGAAAGCTCAGTCAGTGTGCGGTAATGTTGAATACGGGGTTAGGAGTCGCTGTTTGACAGGTTCCGCGCTGTATGGGAGCGCATGACAGCGAACGGCCATAGCGAACGGCTCCCAGCATATTCATTAACAAATCACGCTCCAAAAATTCTGGCGCTGTGAAATGCTTGTTTAAACCCCAGAGCGCTGACGGCGATGGGTTAAAAGTAGTTTTTTAACCCCCAAACAACCATATTTTTATAGAAAAAAAAAAAAAAACATGTTTTTCAAAACATTTTGTAATATGAATACATTAATATCAGACCTGTAATATCAATTCTGCACAAATGTATTTATTTATTTTTTTACCTAAAAAAAAAAAATCTAACATTGCAGAAGTGGTCCCAGAATTTTTGACATTTAAAAAAAAAAAAAATAATAGCAATTAATTATGAATATTTAAATATTGCTCCATTGAAATGCATTGGAGAGCGCCAGGTAGCGAGAGGTCATACCTGTCGCTGTTCAAGGTCGCTCGCTGGCGCTGTGGGGTGAGGCTGGAATAATGATGAATGATTCGCTATCTGGCGCTCTGTCAGTCGCTAAGCAGGATCGGCTTGATAAATGTGTGATTGCGGAGGGGAGCCGGCGTTCTCGTGGCGGTGAGCGTCATTACCGTTCGCTCACCATTCGCTACCTGGCGCTATCCCTTGTTAAATAAGGGCCTTGGTGTCCCTCCAGTGCGGCAGCACATCAATTGGAAAAGCCAGCTCATTACCCGTGCATGCGCCATGGAATTGCTTGCGAGGGAAGTATATCCCGGGTTGTTTCACACATTTGGGCTTCCCACATTGGGATGCCCCAGAGACAGGGAATCAGCCAGCCCCAGAGTGTTTTGGAGTTCAAGGCCAGCAAATACAAGTTTTGTTTCACTTTAAAGTGGGCCGGAAGTCAAAATAGAGGAAGAGGAACTTCCCCACTTCTATCCCCACTGGCTGCCAGTTCACCACCCCACAGCATGACAGTAGTGCGGAAGTGCAGAAATGTGTTTTGGGGAGTGCCATCCCGTAGTCTCTCACAAGGTGCCTTCCATCCTAAGGCTGGCCCTGCGCACAGGTATCATACACATAGGGGTTTATTCATCAAGGGATAGCAGCAGGTAGCGCCTCGTAGCGAACGGTGAATGCCGGGCGCTGTACGCAAAACCACATTTATCAAAACGTCTCTAGAGCGTCTCTAACAGCGCCATGCAGCGTCCAATTCATCATCACAGACAGCTCCGCATATACTGTCGGCGCTCTGGCTGGTATTACCTGTCGCTCTCCCATACATTTCAATGGACATTAATTTTCTTCTCTTTAAACAGGGTTTTCTTTTATTTTTATTTGTTTTAATCAAATCATTGTGTGACCTCTTCTAGGCTAGAAAAAGTCATTTTTGAAAACTTTTTTTGATTTCTTATATTTTTATGCAGAATTGTCATTACAGGTCTGGCATTGAAGTGTTAATGTCACAATGTAATAACAATGTAATTCCATATGTTTGCACTTTGTTACTAGTGGATATGTGATCAAAAACAGACTTTAATCACACAGCGTCTGGCGCTCTGGGCTACAGCAACCCAATTTTGAGCGCCGGCGCTGTGTGAGGCTGTTTTTTTGATGAATATGGTTTGAGTCGCTCACACTGACCATTCGCTACCGTTCGCTCCTATATAGTGCTGTACTGGTGTTATAGCGACTCACACATCAAATTCATCAATGCCAGCCAGCGACTGAGGTGCTCGGTAACAGCGAACCATAGCCGATCACTGCGACTACTAGCGGTCGCTCTGAGCGCCTCGCTACAGACGCTCATCTGCCGGTACTTGGCGCTAGTAATGAATCAGCCTCCACGTCACATTCACACTCACCTATACACAGGTAAACTATAGCTGTTGCACTGGGTAAAGTGAATGCTGGGGCAATAGGAGAAGTCATTGTGCCAGAAACTATTCTCTTGAACGGTGGAGAGTCATGTGGAAGGAGTTTATTATAGATTTTAAAGGACTGTGTTCCTGAGCTAAAAAGCTTTTAGTTATATTATTTTTTCTAGTCTGATCTTTCTGATTTTGATATATCAAAATGTATAGCTATGGCCTTGAAGTGTTAAATGCTAACTCATTCTAAATACCATCAGAACACAATCGTATCATTCATTTTATTTTTACAGACTCCACGGGAATGCACAACAACTAGGCTAACGGCCACATTGTCTTATTGTTCAACTGCAAGGGGACAAAATAAAATGAAATTTCATTTTACTGCAGAAAAGCTGTAAGCTATGTGCTTTTATGTATATGCAAAGGTGAGCAGAAGTGAGATGAGCAGAGGTGACGGCTGGAATGAACTGGGAAGAGGTGAGACACAAAGGTGTAAGCTGGTAAGTAGTGGGCAGGGGTGAGGTAGGGAAAGGTGAGGCAGAAAGAGGTAAGGTGGGAGGAAGTGGGCAGAGGTGAGGCAGGAGGAGGCGAAGTGGGCAAAGGTTCAAGTGGCAAAAGGCGAGATGGGCAGAGGTTAGGCAGGAAGAGGTGAAGTGGGCAAATGGTCATGTTGCAAAAGGTGAGGTGGGCAGAGGTAAGGAAGGAAGAGGTGACGTTGACAAAGGGTCAAGTGGCAAAAGATGAGGCAAGAAGAGGTGAAGTGGGCAAAGGATCATGTGGCAAATGGTGATATGGGCAGAGGTGAGGCAGGAAGAGGTGAAGTGGGCAAAGGGTCACGTGGCAAAAGGTGAGATGGGCAGAGGTGAGGCAGAAAGAAGTGAAGTGGGCAAATAGTCTTGGGGCCAAAGGTGATGTTGGCAGAGGTGAGGCAAGAAGAGGTGAAGTGGGCAAAGGGTCAAGTGGCAAATGGTGATATGGGCAGAGGTGGGCAGAGTTCAGGTGAGAAACTGCTATGTGGGTGGAGCTAAAGTGGGCAGAGGTGAGGCAGAAAGAGGTGAAGTGGTCAAAGGGTCAAGTGGCAAATGGTGATATGGGCAGAGGTGTGACAAGGAAGAGGTAAGGTGGTAAGTAGTGGGCAAGGGTGAGGCAGAAAGAGGTGAGGTGGGAAGAAGTGGTCAGGGGTCAGGTGAGAAACTGCTATGTGGGCGGAGGTAAAGTGGGCAGAGGTGAGGCAGGAAGAGGTGAAGTGGGCAAAGGGTCAAGTAGCAAAAAGTAGACAGAAAGAGGTAAGGTGGTAAGCAGTGGGAAGGGGTGAGGTGGGGAAAGGTGAATCTGAAAAAGGTGGGTAGAAGTGGGCAGAGGTCAAGTGAAATACTGTGACGTGGGCTGAGTCAGGGTGAGGCAGGAAAAGGCGAGGCGAGCAAAGGGTCAGTTGGGAAAAGGTGGTCTGAGGTGAGGCAGGAGGAGATAAGGTAAAAAAAAAGTGGGCAGGGGTGAGGTGGGAAAAGGTGAGTCTGAAAGAGGTGAGGTGGGATGAAGTGAGGAAGTGGGTCAGGTGATGTGGGCTGAGGTATAAAGAGGTGAAGTGGGCAAAGGGTCAGGTGGGTCAGGTGAGGTGGGCAGAGACAGACAGCAGTGTGGGACACGGGTTGTGCAGCCCTGCTCTAATATTAAAGAGGAACCTCAAGCTTTTTGTAACCTTGAATCCCCCCCTCCCCCCCCCCGTGCTAAGCCCAATTTGGGCATTTGCAGTAGACCTGGACTTGAGTGAATGACCAGTACAATCATATTGCTGCACAGGATTGGGTGACAGACCTGCCACTCCAAGTTTCCTTTCCTCCAAGATGGCTGCACCCAGGACCCGGGGTTACCTAGATACTGGACTTCCACTTAAACCGGACCTTCACCCTGAAAAAGAGCCTATCTTGTATGTTTCCCACACCCTGTACATACAGATTGCTCACATTAATCCGGACCCTCACCCTGAATAAGAGCCTATCTTATATGTTTCCCACACCCTGTACATACAGATTGCTCACATTAATCCGGACCTTCACCCTGAATAAGAGTCTATCTTATATGTTTCCCACACCCTGTACATACAGATTGCCCACATTAATCCAGATCTTCACCCTGAATAAGAGCCTATCTTATATGTTTCCCACACCCTGTACATACAGATTGCCCACATTAATCCGGACCTTCACCCTGAATAAGAGCCTATCTTATATGTTTCCCCACACCTTGTACATACAGATTGCTCACATTAATCCGGACCTTCACCCTGAATAAGAGTCTATCTTATATGTTTCCCACACCCTGTACATACAGATTGCCCACATTAATCCAGATCTTCACCCTGAATAAGAGCCTATCTTATATGTTTCCCACACCCTGTACATACAGATTGCCCACATTAATCCGGACCTTCACCCTGAATAAGAGCCTATCTTATATGTTTCCCCACACCTTGTACATACAGATTGCCCACATTAATCCGGACCTTCACCCTGAATAAGAGCCTATCTTATATGTTTCCCACACCCAGTACATACAGATTGCCCACATTAATCCGGACCGTCAACCTGAATAAGAGCCTATCTTATATGTTTCCCCCATCCTGTACATACAGATTGCCCACATTAATCAGGACCTTCAACCTGAATAAGAGCCTATCTTATATGTTTCCCCCATCCTGTACATACAGATTGCCCACATTAATCCAGACCCTCACCCTGAATAAGAGCCTATCTTATATGTTTCCCCTACCCTGTACATAGAGATTGCTCACATTAATCCGGAACTTCACCCTGAATAAGAGCCTATCTTGTATGTTTCCCCCACCCTGTACATACAGATTGCCCACATTAATCCGGACCTTCACCCTGAATAAGAGCCTATCTTATATGTTTCCCACACCCTGTATATACAGATTGCCCACATTAAAAATCATCCTACCTGCATCTTTTGCATTTTCTGAGACTTTAAACGTCCAAGATGGCAGCCCATGGAGGTGCAGGCTGCCTGCAAACAGGAAGTGTCTTTTCACTGTGCTGCTCTGAATTCTGGGATTGCTGACCTTTTCCTGACCCCCAGCTCTGCTCTACTTGTGCAGAGCACAGCTATAACCCCACCCCCTGCACTTTTGACCCCTCTCCTCAGCATGTGATGCTACTGAGCCAAGATGGCGTCGCCCGTATCCTAGAGTCCTGAACAGAGTTGCAGGACAGTGAGGGAAAGAATAAAAAGTAAGTGACTAAAAACTTTAAATATATTAATTTTAGATGCTGGGGAAGAGTTTTTTAAGGGTTTGGGCTTTTCATTAAATGATGCTGAAGGTCCGCTTTAAACAAACTTGGGGGCATGCTGGTAGGCCGAAGCCTCTTTTTCTGTTTTCTTCCCTGAGAAAATAAAATGGTATCATAAGTTGCTATATATTATTATTATATATTATTTCATTTCCATTAATAAGCCCTGACATGTAAAACAAGCAGGCGCTTGTGGGAACACTTCCTCGGGGCCTACCAGGAAGTAAAAGCACGCTTCTATATCACCATAGCAACCAACCCCCATAACAGTTCATAGACTATAAAATGGACCCAAACCCTTCCTTGGATGAGTCCTGGTTCACAGGGACTCTTGGGGTCTTATTCATGAAAGGATAGCGCCAGGTAGCGCCTTGTAAATGAGAGGTAGCGACAGGTAGCGGCAGGTGAACGCCGGACACGGCAGCAATTACACATTTATCAAGAAGAATCTGTTGAACGACCGGGATAACGCCATGTAGCGTCCGATTCATCATTATCCCGGCCTCAGCGTACAGCGCCGGCGTTCAGCCTTGCAGAGCACCACGTATTACCTCTCGCTACCTGTCGCTCTCCCATACATTTCAATGGGCGTTCTTTTATTTATTTTTAAACAGGGGGTTTTTAATATTTTTTTTTGTTTTAATCTCAAATAATGTTGTGACCTCTCCTGGCCTAGAAAAAGCCATTTTTGAAAATATTTTTTTCAATTTTTATATATTTATGCAGAATTGACATTACAGGTCTGGCATTAAAGTGTTCATGTCACAATGTTATTACAATGTCATTCCATATGTTTTCGCTTTGTTACTGGTGGATACATGTTAAAAAACAGCCTTTAATCACACAGCCACTGGGTATCAGAGAAGCATTTTTGAGCGCCGGAGTTTTGTGAGGCTGATTTTTTAATGAATATGTTGTGTGTTGAGTCGGTGGCACTGACCAGTCGCTAACATTCGCTCCCATACAGCGCTGTACTGGTCATATAGCGACTCCCCACAATGTATTCAACATTACTGCACAGCGACTGAGACGCTCTGAACTAGCGACCCACGGCCGAGCACAGCGACTACTAGCGGGCGCTCTGAAACGCCTGCTACAGAGGCTCATCTGTCGCTACCTGGCGTTAGTGATGAATCAGCCTGCCCACTAACCTGTAAGCTTCCCCCTCACACCATCAGTGAGGCCTTCATTAGAGAGTTACTCTTTTTTTCTCGCAGAGTCTGTTGGTGGACAGTTAAACCGGAACAACACCCTGAAGGGCAGTACAGACCTTACACTCCAGGGCTGGCCAAGTACCTATGGCCGGTGACTTGAATATAGTGCCGCTTTAAAGTGAATCTCTAAAAGATTCCAGGGCCGGCTGCTGGATTTACTCTGGGGCATCCCGAATTGGGATGCGCATCTGTGTGAACCCCCCCCCCCCCTCCCCAAGGAAGCCCAAAAAAGCTCACCTTGCCGCGCTTTAACGTCCAATGAGAGCCGCCTTCTATGACGTCATTCGCTTTCATTGTTTACAATGAGGAGCACGTGCTGCGCATCCCCATCATTCAGATAGGCTGGAGCGGGAGCACATTCACATCCAAGGGATGCAGGGGATGCGGCAGCGCGCTCACCATTGATTAGGATGAGAGCCGCCTGGCGAATGACGTAATAGCAGACGGCTCCCATTGGACAAGAGTCCGCACATGCGTTGTTGGAGAGAGGCGAGGTGAGTTTTTTGGGGCTTTCACACACCATTTGGGGTCCCCCTCAGAGAAAATCCAGCGGCCGTCCCTTTTAGATTCCAGGCCGTCTGTTGGTGGGCTTTGTTCCGCTTGGCCCTGGAGTCTAATAGAAGAAGTTCCAGTCCTTGGGGCATCCCGAATTAGGTTGTGAAACCCCCCCCCGAAACACTCACCCTCTCTCAGAGGCCTCAGCGGGTCTGTGCATTCTGGCCGCATCCCCGCTCACCCCTAGCCGTGCGCGCCCAACCTTCCTGAATGGTCACGCCACGGCTGCCAAGTGGGTGGGGGATGTGGCTTAGCCGCTCTCGGCGCCGAAGAGAGCCGAGTGACAGTAAGCGCGCTGATTGGCTGCAAGGGCCGCTCAGCCAATCAGCGCACTCGCTCTCGCCCCGAGTCTGCGCCGTGGGAGCGGAAGGAAGGTGAGTGAAACGGGGCAATCTGGGGGAGTACACCAATTCGGGATGCCCCCCCAGAGAGGAACAACACACAGGAAAGTCAAATTCATGTGTGTTGTTCCTCTTTAAACCGGACCTTCACCATGATTTACTGAAAAGCCTAAACCCTTAAAAAAATGATTCCCCAGTATCTAAAGTTAATATAATTTAAGTTTCTAGTCGCTTATTATTCTTTCCCCCACTGGGCTGCAACTCTGTTCAGGATTTTGGGATAACGGGTGCCGCCATCTTGCCTCAGAAGCATCACACTTACTGAGGAGAGGAGAGTGGGATAAAGTACAGGGGGCAGGTTATAACTGTGCTGGGGTCAGGGAAAGGACAGGAATCCCAGAATGCAGAGCGACACAGTCAGAAGGCTCATAACATGCAGTAGATACAGGTAGGATGATTTTTCATTTGAGCAATCTGTATGTACAGGGGGGGAAACATATAAGATAGGCTCTTATTCAGGATGAGGGTCCGGATTAATGTGAGCAATCTGTATGTATAGGGTGTGGGAAACATCTAAGATAGGCTCTTATTCAGGGTGAGGGTCCGGATTAATGTGAGCAATCTGTATGTACAGGGTGTGGGAAACATCTAAGATAGGCTCTTATACAGAGTGAAGGTCCGGATTAATGTGAGCAATCTGTATGTACAGGGTGTGGGAAACATATAAGATAGGCTCTTATTCAGAGTGAAGGTCTGGATTAATGTGAGCAATCTGTATGTACAGGGTGTGGGAAACATCTAAGATAGGCTCTTATACAGAGTGAAGGTCCGGATTAATGTGAGCAATCTGTATGTACAGGGTGTGGGAAACATCTAAGATAGGCTCTTATTCAGGGCGAGGGTCCGGATTAATGTGAGCAATCTGTATGTACAGGGTGTGGGAAACATCTAAGATAGGCTCTTATACAGAGTGAAGGTCCGGATTAATGTGAGCAATCTGTATGTACAGGGTGTGGGAAACATCTAAGATAGGCTCTTATTCAGGGTGAGGGTCCGGATTAATGTGAGCAATCTGTATGTACAGGGTGTGGGAAACATCTAAGATAGGCTCTTATACAGAGTGAAGGTCCGGATTAATGTGAGCAATCTGTATGTACAGGGTGTGGGAAACATCTAAGATAGGCTCTTATTCAGGGTGAGGGTCCGGATTAATGTGAGCAATCTGTATGTACAGGGTGTGGGAAACATCTAAGATAGGCTCTTATTCAGGGTGAGGGTCCGGATTAATGTGAGCAATCTGTATGTACAGGGTGTGGGAAACATCTAAGATAGGCTCTTATTCAGGGTGAGGGTCCGGATTAATGTGAGCAATCTGTATGTACAGGGTGTGGGAAACATCTAAGATAGGCTCTTATACAAAGTGAAGGTCCGCTTTAAGTGCACGGAACAAAACCGGGAAAGTCAAATTCCTGGGTTTTGGTCCACTTTAAGTGCTCTTGAGTAAAGCACAACCCCCCCAACTGCTCTCGGGCGCAGTATTTAGCGCAGCCCACAGCTCCGAGCATGTGTACACGCACTGCACAGATGGGTTCAATATGCACCAAAGAACTGCAGTGCCGTGGTTTACAGCAGTGCAGCGACCATGTAGACGGGCAGGCTGATTCATTACTAGCGCCAGGTATCGGCAGATGAGCGTCTGTACAGAGGCGCTAGTATACGCTGTGATTGGCCATCGGGCGCTGTAACAGAGCGCCTCAGTCGCTGTAGTAACCTGGCCGGCACTGATGAATGAGATGTATGTTCGGCGTTCTAACACCAGTACAGCGTTGCAGGGAGCGAGAGGTTGCGCCAGCTGAGTGCGACCGACTCTCAGCGACTCACATCATATTCAACAAAAAAAAAAAAGACACACTAATAGCGTCGGCGCTCTGGATCTGGGCGCTGTAGCATAGAGCGCCAGACGCTGTGTGATTAAAGTCTGTTTTTTGAACACATATCCACCAGTAACAAAGCGAAAACACATGGAATGACATTGTGTAACATTGTGACACTTTAATGCCAGACCTGTAATGACAATTCTGCATAAAAATATAAAAAATCTAAAAAGTTTTCAAAAATGACTCTTTCTAGGCCAGGAGAGGTCACACAATGATTAGAGAGAGAAACACAAAAAAACAGTTTAAACAGAAGTAAAGTAACGTCCATTGAAATGTATGGGAGAGCGACAGGTAGCGACAGGTAATACCTGGCGCTCTGGCAGCCACAGCGCAGCCGCCTGTAATGATGAATACGCTACATGGCGCTGTTAGAGTCGCTCACCAGAATCGCCTTCATAAATGTGGTTTTGCGTACAGCGCACGGCGTTCACCAGACGCTGCCTGCCGCTACGAGGCGCTACCTTGATGAATAAACCCCACGGCTGCTCCGTCTCAGCAGTGTAGCGGGTGAGTATTATTTTTCGGATCTATTAGCGATTTTAGGAACAGCCAGGGACTGGGGATATAACAGCCCTACAGGGTCCACACCTACCGCAGACAGACCGTCCAATCAGATTGCAAGGAGTGTAGCCAACCTCACGAAGGAGCGCGACAAACCCTCAGCCGCGACCTATGTCGCCTGCGCAGAAGCTCGGGCGGCTCGGTTTCCCTCGCGTGCTCCCATAGCGTAATGCCTTCCATTGTTTGTGTTCAGCGACTATGGAATTGTGAAACGCGATCCGGCAATCGATAATTCTGAAAAGACGTCAACCAGCGCAAAGGAAAGAAATACATGTTTAATGGCCGGGCGAAGTTACACCACGAGGGAGGCTGACTGTACGAAGCAGCAAAATGCAGGCATGGCGTGCGCCGCTCCTGTCCTGCACGCCGCTCGCCAAGGCCGCGGCGCTTTATTAAACTGTCCGGGGATTAATTATAAAGACCTATCCTGGGGGAGGGGGGGTGTAATGGAAAATAAAGGGTTAAACCGGACCTTCAGTATGATTTAAAGCGGATCTTCACCCTGAATAAGAGCCTATCTTATATGTTTCCTCCCCCCTGTACATACAGATTGCTCACATTAATCCAGACCTTCACCCTGAATAAAAGCCTATCTTATACGTTTCCCACACCCTGCACATACAGATTGCTCACATTAATCCGGACCTTCAACCTGAATAAGAGCCTATCTTATATGTTTCCCACACCCTGTACATACAGATTGCCCACATTAATCTGGACGCTCACCCTGAATAAGAGCCTATCTTATATGTTTCCCACACCCTGTACATACAGATTGCTCACATTAATCCGGACCTTCACTCTGAATAAGAGCCTATCTTATATGTTTCCCACACCCTGTACATACAGATTGCTCACATTAATCCGGACGCTCACCCTGAATAAGGGCCTATCTTATATGCTTCCCCCTGTACATACAGATTGCTCACATTAATCCGGACCTTCACTCTGAATAAGAGTCTATCTTTTATGTTTCCCACACCCTGTACATATATATTGCTCACATTAATCTGGACCTTCACCCTGAATAAGAGCCTATCTTGTATTTTTCACACACCCTGTACGAACAGATTGCCCACATTAATCCGGACCTTCACCCTGAATAAGAGTCTATCTTTTATGTTTCCCCCTGTACATACAGATTGCTCACATTAATCCAGACCTTCAGAATGAATAAGAGCCTATCTTATATGTTTCCCACACCCTGTACATACAGACTGCTCACATTAATCCGGACCTTCACCATGAATAAGAACCTATCTTATATGTTTCCCACACCCTGTAAATACAGATTGCTCACATTAAAAATAATCCTACCTGCATCTACCGCATGTTATGAGCCTTTAAACATCCAAGATGGCGGCTTATGGAGCATGTTTTTTAAGGGCTTGGGCTTCTCATTAAATCATGCTGAAAGCCCGGTTTAATGAAAAGCCCAAACCCTTAAAAAACGGTTCCCCAGCATCTAAAATTAATATATTTTAAGTTTTAAGTCACTTACTCATTATTCTTTCCCCCATCGGGCTGCAACTCTGTTCAGGAATCTAGGATACGGGCGCCGCCATCTTGACTCAGAAGCATCACACATACTGAGGAGAGAAGAGTGGGATAAAGTGCAGGGGGTGGGGTTATAGCTGTGCTTTGCACAGACCGAGCAGAGCTGAGGTCAGGAAAAGGACAGCAATCCCAGAATGCAGAAGACACTTCCTGTTTGCAGGCTGCCTGATGCTCCATGCGCCGCCATCTTGGATGTTTACAGGCTCATAACATGCAGTAGATTTTTAATGTGAGTGGGGGTGCCGACTTGGGATGCCCCAGGGGAATATTTTAGATTCCAGGGCCGGTCACATTGGGTTTTGTTACGCTTTAAGGAGCAATAGCTTAGGTAATGCATAGACAATAATGTTATCTCACCCTGTTTTCCTGAGAGTCGCCCTATCCTGTCACCCGGGCAATTAACCCACTGACACACAGCAGAGAATGAAATGAGGGGTAGAATAGGGGCACAGACTGCTGGTTGGGCAGTTACCAGTTATTTTCGGAGGATATTTGTTCGCCAGATTGAAGCTGTGCAGTGATTACAATGGTAATGTGACGTAATGCTGGGTGTTGCAGTTCTTCAGCAGAGGAGCACAGCTTATCTAGAAAATCCCAACATAAACTACAGTATGATCCTACTACCAAAGAAGAAGAAACAATATTACATTCAGATTATTATTATTATTATTATTATTATTAACAATAGTACTATCAATAATGAATACTAACATTGCCACTTCAAATTCTACTTCTAAATATTGTATCCACTCATTCTTGTGTACATGTTTGTGTACTGCATATCCTGTATCAACCTAATATAATATAGTTATATTAATGGTATTTAATATAAAATAGATAGATAGTAATAATAAATAAAGATAAATAGATGGTGATTGATTGATACATAAATAGATACGATAGATAGATAGATAGATAGATAGATAGATAGATAGATAGATAGATAGACATTGATGATGATAGATAGTGATTGATGATAATGATAGATAAATAGATAGACAGTGAGGGATGGAAAGAGAGAGAGAGAGAGAGAGATTGATGAATAACGAGAGAAAGAGAAAGCCAGAAACAGTGAAGGATAGATATAGAAATAGATAGAGAGAGATAGTGATTGATAAATAGAGAGAGCTTGAAAGATAGATAGATATATAGATATAGACAGAGAAAGATATACATAGATAGTGATTGATGACGATAGATAGTGATTGATTATAATAGATAAATAGATACAGTGAAGGATAGAGACAGAGATAGTGATTGATAAATATAGAGAGCGTGAAAGCTAGATAGATAGATAGATAGATAGATAGATAGATAGATAGATAGATAGATAGATATGGGATGGATAAATAGATAGATTTGAGATAGATAGATAGATAGATAGATAGATAGATAGATAGATAGATAGATATGGGATGGATAAATAGATAGATTTGAGATAGATAGATAGATAGATAGATAGATAGATATGGGATAGATAAATATAAAAATAGATAGATAGATAAATAGATAGATAGATAGATAGATAGATATGAGATAGATAGATAGATAGATAGATAGATAGATAGATAGATAGATAGATATGGGATAGATAAATATAAAAATAGATAGATAGATAGATAGATAGATAGATAGATAGATAGATAGATATGAGATAGATAGATAGATAGATAGATAGATAGATATGAGATAGATATGAGATAGATAGATAGATAGATAGATAGATAGATAGATAGATAGATAGATAGATAGATACTGGATGGATAAAGAATACACACACATATATGTATATATCGAGAAAGAGAGAATACAGAAATACAGATAAATAATAAAGAGAATATACAGAGATCTGGATAAACAGACAGAAAAGGAGTGACGTAAAGCAAGGTCGACAGATCTAAAAATATGTATGCGTGTGTATCTGCTGTGCACTGTATTTGTGTCATATGTGTAAATGTCACTGTTGCCCATACTGTATGTTTATCTGTGTGTGAGCTTTCTCCATCTGTGTGCTATGTTGCTGATGACACAATACACACACACACACACACACACACACACAGTGTGGGGCAGAGATGCATGTAACGCAGACTATACTACATTGTGCTGCAGCAGTGCAGGTGGTGTCAGACTGGCCTGCACACATATATACACACACACACACACACACACACACACACACACACTGGCAGTGCCGTATAATATACAACCCACAGGCAGCAGTGCGGGGGGGGGGGGCAATGCTAGACGCATGCCCAGCTAGATGGCAGAATTGAGCAGGTAGAGAGGCCACCATACAATGTACATATCCTAATACCAACAACACAAAGACACACAAAGACACACAACCAGTGCAATGCATGGGTACATCACACGCACACAGCCAGAGGACAGACTCCCGCATGCAGATCGCTCATATCACAGGAGGCATTTGCCATGATGGATTACTGGATGCCACACACCCTGCAGTTGTCAGACCCCACACACACAACTAATACGATATACCCTGTTTCCCCAAAAATAAGCCCTAGTAAGATTCTTTAGCATTTTTTGCTAATGCGTGAAATATAGCCATAGTTACCATTCATAATCCAGCTGCCGGGCTTTAGCAGAGGGATGGGAGCGGCTGTAAAGCAAGGTGAGGACACGTCACAGCTGTAAAGGAGGGTGAGGACCCATCACGGCTGTAAAGGAGGGTGAGGACACACCAATGCTGTATGGGAGGGCGAGGACACAGCACAGCTGTAAAGGAGGGTGAGGACACATCACGGCTGTAAAGGAGGGTGAGGACCCATCACGGCTGTAAAGGAGGGTGAGGACCCATCACGGCTGTAAAGGAGGGTGAGGACACATCACAGCTGTAAAGGAGGGTGAGGACACATCAATGCTGTATGGGAGGGCGAGGACACATCATAGCTGTAAAGGAGGGTGAGGACACCTCAATGCTGTATGGGAGGGCGAGGACACATCACAGCTGTAAAGGAGGGTGAGGACACTGCCAGCCGGTTCTGTGCGCATACTGTACCGGAGCTGCTGTACTGTCACCACCATCTTGATAAGACATCCCCTGCAAATAAGCCCTAGCAACTATTTTTGGAGCAAAAATGAATATAAGACCTGTCTTATTTTCGGGGAAACAAGGAACTATAGTAAGGCTCATATTCAGACACACATACTAACCCTGAGCAGTAAACAGCATTACAGGTAATGAATGACAGCTACAGAGATTGTTCTTTTTAGTACCCCCCTCTCTACATATACACAATACACACACATCTACACACACACAATTACTATCCTATATATTATTATGATTATTATAATAACATACTAATATATTATAATAAGGCCCATAATCTGTACACAACACAAATACTAACCCTAAACAGTAAACAGCAGTTCTGCTGCAGAGATTGCTAGTAATACCACCCACATGTATAGAATACCGTAATATGAGGCTGATTCATCATTAGCGCCAGGTAGCGACAGATGAGCGTCTGTAGCGGCATTTTCAGAGCGCCCGCTAGTAGTCGCTCTGCTCGGCCGTGGGTCGCTACTTTATAGCGACTCAGTCGCTGTTCAGTAATGTTGAATACATTGTGAGGAGTCGCTATTTGACCAGTACAGCGCTGTATGGGAGCGCATGTTGGCGACTGCTCATAGCGACCGACTGACAACATATTCAGCAAAAAAACAGCCTCACAAATCTCTGGCGCTGAAAAATGCTTCTCTGAAGCCCAGAGCGCAGGAGGCTGTGTGATTAAAGTCTGTTTTTCAGCATCTATCCACTAGTAACAAAGCGAAAACATATGGAATTACATTGTAGCAACATTGTAACATGAACACTTTAATGGCAGAGCTGTAATGTCATTTCTGAAGAAATATATAAAAAATGAAAAAATTATGAAAAAACTGGTATGTCAATGCCAGAAGAGGTCACAGAATTATTTGTGTTTTTTTTGAAGGAAAAAAAAAAAAAAAAAACCTGTTTAAAGAGAAGAAAAGGATCGTCCATTGAAATGTATGGGAGAGCGACAGGTAGCGAGAGGTCATAGCTGGCGCTGTGCAAGGCTGAACGCTGGCGCTGTTCGCTGAGGCTGTGAAAATGATGAATCAGACGCTACATGGCGCTATCCCAGTCGCTAAACAGATTCTGCTTGATAAATGTGTAATTGTGTGCCGTGTCCGGCGTTCATCTGTCGCTACCTCTCATTAACCAGCCACTACCTGACGCTATCCCTTCTTAAGGGCCTATGTGTATACACACACACACACACACACACACACACACACACACACACTAAACATACTATGGCCTCGATTCAATAAAGGTAGAAAAAAATTCTCATGGTAGTAAAAAATTCAATTCATGAGAAAAAAGCCTGAGAATGTCACTGTTACTGAATCACTAGATAAAAAGACAATGAAAGTCAATGGCAGCTTTTACTACAGTGTAAAAAGTTCTCTACTTTTCCTTCGTAGTAAAAAGTGCCATTGACTTTCATTGTTTTCTTATCTAGTGATTCAGTAACAGTGACATTCTCAGGCTTTTTTCTCATGAATTGAATTTTTTACTACCATGAGAATTGTTTTCTACCTTTATTGAATCGAGGCCTATATATATCATCTAACAATTACTATCCTATATATTATGATTAATAGTATAATAGTATAATATATTATAATAAGGCCCATAATCAGTACACAACACAAATACTAACCCTGAACAGTAAACAGCAGTTCAGCTGCAGAGATTACTATTTCTCACACGTATTGAATAATATGTGTATACACTCACACACACACACACACACACACACTATACTATATATCATATAACAATTATTATCCTATATAGTATGATTATTATTATAACATACTAATATATTATAATAAGGCCCAAATTCTGTACACAACGCAAATACTAACCCTAAACAGTAAACAGCAGTTCAGCTGCAGAGATTGCTAGTAATACCACCCACACGTATTGAATAATTTATATATATATATATATATATATATATATATATATATATATATATACACAAATACAATAAATATACTATAGGGTTTATTCATCAAGGGATAGCACCAGGTATAGCGTCAGGAAGCGCCTGGTAAACGCCGGGCGCTGTACGCAAAACCAGTTATGAAGGCGATTCTGGTGAGCGACTCTAACAGCGCGATGTAGCGTCACATGTATTATTACAGGCGGCTCAGCGTATAGCGCCGGGGCTCTAGCTTCCAGAGCACCATGTATATTACCTGTCGCTTCCTGTCACTCTCCCATACATTTCATTTTTTTGTTTTTATTTTTTTTTTCTCTCCTGGCCTAGAAAGAGTCATTTTTGAAAATATTTTTAACTTTTTATATTTATATGCAGAATTGTCATTACAGGTCTGGCACTAAAGTGTTAATGTCACAGTTTTATAACAATGTCATGCCATGTGTTTTCGCTTTGTTACTGCTGGATATGTGTTCAAAAACAGACTTTAATCACACAGCGTCTGGCGCTCTATGCTACAGCGACCAGATCCAGAGCGCCAACGCTGTGTGATTTTTTGTTGAATATGGTGTGAGTCGCTGAGAGTCGTCGCACTGAGCTGGCACTACCTTTCGCTCCCTGCAGCGCTGTACTGGTATTAGAGTGCCCAACATACATCACATTCATCAATGCGGGCCAGGTTACTACAGCGACTGAGGCGCTCTGTTACAGCGCCCGAAAGCCGATCACAGCGTCTACTAGCGGTCGCTCTTAGCGCCTCTGTACAGACGCTCATCTGCCGATAGATGGCACTAGTAATGAATCAGCCTGCCCATATATCATGTAACATACTAATATATCCGTGCGCTCGGATCTGCTCGTATTAGAGCTACTGGACAAAGGGGATCGGAGCGCGCTGATTGGACAAGTGGAGTAGGACCAGGAAGAGGTGAGTTTGTTTGAGACGACCTGGGGGGTTTCACACAGCGGGGCACCCCCGATCAGGGTGCCCAGGGGGCAAGGACCAAAACCCAGGATAGTCAAAATACTAGGTTTTGGTCCACTTTAATACTATCAAATCTGATGCTTATTGACCAACCAAACAACAAATGTAACTTACTGAAGAAATAACAAACTCAGAAACAATGTTTTAGTCCAGGCTCTCTTGTACTGCCCCGGAGGTGTCCCTGAGGCCCAACAGAGGATCCTCTGGAGCTCCGATGGGCCAGTCCGACATTGCTACTGACACACCAGTAACGTGATACAATACACTTACAATGTGCAGAAGTAGGACACCCCATGTGCAGCACATAATAGACATAAAGGCATCCCCGGTGTATTATTCTCTATGATTGCCTTGTTGATACCTAACACCCTGTGGTAACACTGACACACATACACACCCACAGACACGCAACAGTAATGTAATACAACACACATATGGGTTGATTCAAAGAAACATGTAACAGCTTGGATTTTGCTCACGATCATCCTATTTTTTACGTCCGCTCGTGCGTTCGTATGAACTTGCGAGTGATTCTATAAGCAAATACGTTTCTATCCTAAAAGATACGTCCGTTCGTATGGCAGTTCGGGAATCAGACCTATGTCAGTTTCCATCCTGAATTTTCCGTTTCATTTCTCAGGTTGCAACATTGGTTTTGCCCTTTTTCCTTTTTTGTCTGGACGTAAATCCTTCTGATCTTGCGCCTGCGCACTACAAACTTACCTCATTAAAGTGCATTCTAAATATTTGGTCTTTTATTTTTCTTTATTTCATTCATTTTGTAGTAACCAACCATTAATGAATGCATTTGCATAAGTAAATCTTACTTTGTTTAATTTTTACTTAACTTGCATTTTTTACTTGTGGATTTAATTTTAATTTTTATGCTTCAAATGGTACAACTTTAAATTTTTAGTGTGGTTACCCACACCCTCTACATACAGATTGCTCACAAATATTAAAAAACACCCAGAAACTTCTGCATGTTATGAGCCTAGAAACAGCCAAGATGGCGGCTCAGGTATTATCGGGCAGCCTGCAAACAGAAAGGGCCTTGTGACTGTGTTGCTCTGGATTCTTTGATTTCTGACCTTTCCATGCCCCCAGCTCTACTGTGTCTGTGCAAAATACAGCAGTAACCCACATCCTGCACTTTATCCCGCTCTCCTCTCCTCAGTAAGTGTGATGCATCTGACCAAAGATGTGCTTAAATAATTAAACAAAGCAAAGGTAAACAACTACACCAATAAATGCAATCTAAAAATATTATTCTAGTACCTCAATTTTAAATTAAATAACAAAGGACATAAGTTTCTTTAATTAACGCAAATATATTGCCAAATAAAGGTTTACATGCAAAGGACTAATTAAGGTCCACATTACAATGCTTTTATAAGGCATACATGAATCAGGTATGCATTGCAATACAATTTATGGCCTCGGCCATGCTGATACATGCAGTTCATTGGAGCACAAGACGCGCAGACTCCTCCACTTAGCCAAAAAACCTGTTCACGAACAGCAATCCGGCTGCTAAAAGGTGTCGGCTGTGGCTTTCTTTTAAAACGCGTTTAGAGGTTTCTCTGAATCACACCTAAACACATCCAATTAACCTAAGTTTTACGTTTTGATCGTAAGTTTTACGTTTTGATCCTAAGTTTTACGTTTTGATCCTAAAATTTAGGAACGAACTTCCGCTGATCGTAAGAGCATATACGCATTCGTACGTAGGCTCGTGCGAGTCGTAAATGGCCAAAAAAACAGGAAAAAATGACTAACACCCACCCAAACTTACGATTCTCGATACGAAATCACTTAACTTTTGCTCTTTGAATCGAGGGGATATACTATGCAACATCACAACAATAGATGTGCGGTTACATAGCATAGGCAGACAGGAGGGCAACAAGGGGGGCATCTCTCAGTGACTGCCCCCTAATGCCCTACTGCCTGTACAACTGGCTCCGAAGACCCACAACACATTACACAATACACAACATCTATTATCACTGCAGCACAATCTATCAGTAATGGATGGTCCTGCATGACATCAATCACAACGTGCAGCGAGCACCAAAGGGGATCCCATCCTCTGCCCTCTTATATTATCTTATATAACTACCTATACACACACACACACACACACACACACACACACACACACACACACCAGCACACACACACACACACACACACAAACCAGCACATACAGCAGGGAGTAGTACCAGGAAAGAAGATTAATGGATGGCGTTTCTCAAGACATATTGGTCCACAGATGCCCGGCACCCTATAGTACCCCTCACCCCACATATATACACACATACACACACACACACACACACACACACACACAAACACACACACAACAGCACATACTGCAGGGAGTAGTACCAGGAAAGATTAAAGATTAATGGGTGGCATTTCTCAAGACAGCTAAACAGATTGGTCTACAAATGCCCGGCACCCTGTATTACTTCCCCATACACATACACACACACACACACACACACACACACACACACACACACACACACACACTAGCAATGTTCACACACAGATTGGGGCAATGCTTAATGTGTAGCTACATCACATTCTATCAGACAGAGGCATCTTTTGCCCACCTAGGTGCCCTATAGATCCACCTCTGCAGCCCCTTCACCTCTAACACACAAACCCCTACACATACACACACATCACTGTACACATACACACACATCACTGTACACACGCACATCACTGTACACATACACACACATCACTGTATGGTACACTGAACCAATAAGTCACATCATGCGGTAGCATCATAGCGGCATCATTTTATTTTAGTGCCTTCTAACAATACCCAACCGCAACCTACACACAGAGTACACAAACACACACATACACCCGTACATCAGCAGCATGTACATATAACAATACACTCAATGTACACATATGCAGCAGTACAGCATGTGCAGCTAGATATGGAATTCTATTAAAGATCATGGGAGGCATTCTATATATGCTGCTTCGTATAACGTGCTGCTTCGTACACATACATATACACACAAATATCATACACACATACACAAATATCATACACACATACACAACCATCAGACACATATACACACACAAACACCAGCAGTATACTCAAATGTACATACAGTATGCAGCTGTATATTTAGAAATAGGTCCCCTGCATCGACAATAGAAGAGGTTTTGTTGCTAGCCTATAGTTCACACACACACACACACACACACACACACACACACACACACACACACACACACACTCTATCAGTATATATCAGATACAGTATGCAGCTATCGTGAACATACACATACACACAAATATCATACACACATACACAAAGATCAGACACATATACACACACAAACACCTGCAGTCTAATAAAATGTACATACAGTATGCAGCTGTATATTTAGAAATAGGTCCCCTGCATCGATAATAGAAGGGGTTTTGCTGCTGGCCTATAGTACACACACACACACACACACACACACACACACACACACACACACTAGCGGTATATCACAATGCACACACATACATGCAGTGATAAAACATGTGCAACTATATGGCATCCCATCAAATATGAAGGAAAACATTCTGAACATGCTGCTAATGAGGCCCTGCACACACACATACACACACACACACAAAATGCACAACACACACACACACACACTCTATCAGTATATATCAGATACAGTATGCAGCTATACATCTAGATATAGAACCCTAGCATGGATCAATTGGGTGGGGGGTAACAAAACAGACAACCCTATAGTACAAACACACGCATGTAAACATACACACACATACACAACAATGTACATCCAGTATGGTGCAATACAGCACATGCAGCTAGATATGGAATCACGTTTATGCAGCGCCATCATCTTCCAGGGAGCTGTACAATGTGAAAACCTACAAACAGGGTAAAACAACTAGCTAGTCTGAACAGACAGCACTTTAGTAATGACACACACACTCCCTCTCTTACACACACAAATACACACACACCAAATACATGCACAATGTACGTGCAGTATGCAGCAGTGCATCATGTGTAGCTGCAGTAGCTATGGAAGCCCATCAAAGATCATAGAGGGGGTATCCTGTTCTGTATGTGGACACACACACACACACACACACACACACACACACACACACACACTCTCTGACACACATACACACACACCAGCAGAATATTACAATATACAGCTGTACAGAATGTGCTGCTCGATATGGAAACCCCGCAGCATCATCTGAGCCAACGAACACACAATTCTGCAGTACAACATGTGCAGCTTGCTATGGAATCCTATGAAAAACACGGAGAGGGGGATTTATGTCCATATCTCATCAAGGCTGTATACACACAATTACACAAAAACACACACTGACACACACAAAATGGCAGTTTATTCCTGAAAGGGACCCAGCATTTTATTCTGTATGTGAAAGGACTGCCCTGTAGTATATACCCTACACACATGCACGTACACACACACACATGCACATACACACACACATGCACGTACACACACACACACACACACACACACACACACACACACACACACACATGTAGTATGTTACAATGTGCATACAGTGTGCAGCAGTACAGCATAGTCAGCTACAGTAGATACGGCCATTATGGGGGGGGGGGGTATTTTGTTCCATAGATGAGCATATAGAAATGAGGCCCTGTACACAACACACACACTATGACACAATACACACAGCGCAACCCATGCAGCATCACAGGGGGCATCTGCCATTACAGGCCAGGAGATTTTCTTGTCAGAGCCCCTGCAGTAATTACCATCCCAACACACACACACACACACACACACACACACACACACACACACCACACAAATACAAGCAAGAAGTGTAGTATAATGCACATATACACACAAAGGGGGACAACTAAGTACCAAAGCCTTGAGGGGGCATCAATCTCCCTAAATGCCCCATAGACGACCTGCACCCAGCCCTATACCCCATCGTACACAATTGCCCTATAGATACACACACACACACATCACAACACAAGCAAGCAGTTTAATACATAGGGGCACAGCTAGAGATCAGAGCATGAGGGGGTTATCCCCCTCCCTAAATGCCCCATAGAT
>CM051239.1:11331721-11589221 GCA_027917425.1 Gastrophryne carolinensis | reverse complement strand
TTACTAAAGAATTAATACAGCAAGTCCAGATTCCTTTATGTATTACTAAAGAATTAATACAGCAAGTCCAGATTCCTTTATGTATTACTAAAGAATTAATACAGAAAGTCCAGATTCCTTTATGTATTACTAAAGAATTAATACAGCAAGTCCAGTTTCCTTTATGTATTACTAAAGAATTAATACAGCAAGTCCAGTTTCCTTTAAGTATTACTAAAGAATTAATACAGCAAGTCCAGTTTCCTTTATGTATTACTAAAGAATTAATACAGCAAGTCCAGTTTACTTTATGTATTACTAAAGAATTAATACAGCAAGTCCAGTTTCCTTGATGTATTACTAAAGAATTAATACAGCAAGTCTAGTTACCTTGATGCATTACTAAAGGAATAATACAGCAAGTCCAGTTGTCTTGGGCCCTTATTTAACAAGGGATAGCGCCAGGTAGCGACTGGTGAGCGAACGGTGATGACGGTCACCGCCACGAGAACGCCGGCTCCCCTCCGCAATCACACATTTATCAAGCCAATCCTGCTTAGCGACTGAGATAGCGACTCATTCATCATTATTCCAGCCTCACCCCACAGCGCCAGCGTCCGACCTTGAACAGCGACAGGTATGACCTCTCGCTACCTGGCGCGCTCCAATGCATTTCAATGGAACAATCTTTAAATATTAATAATTAATTGTTAATAATTTTTTTTTTTTTATGTGAAAATTTCTGTTACCACTTCTGCCATGTTAGATATTTTTTTTAATGTAAAAAAAAAAAATAAAAAAAAAATTTGTGCAGAATTGATATTCATATTCCAAAATGTTTTTATAAACTTGTTTGGGGGTTAAAAAACTACTTTTAACACATCGCCGCCAGCGCTCTGGGGTTTAAACATGCATTTCACAGCGCGAGAATTTGTGGAGCGTGATTTGTTAATGAATATGGTGGGAGCCGGTCGCTAGGGCCATTCGCTATCATGCGCTCCCATACAGCGCGGAACCTGTCAAATAGCGACTCATCACCTTGTATTCAACATTACTGCACACCGACTGAGTCGCTATCAACAATCGAACAACGGCCAAGCACAGCGACTACTAGCGGCGTTGTGAAAATACCGCTACAGTCGCTCAACTGTCGCTACCTGGCGCTATTAATAAATCAGCCTCCCCATCTATTACTAAAAAAATAATACAGAAAGTCCAGTTTTACTGAATAAATAATACAGCAAGCCCAGGGACATTAATCTATTACTGAAGGAACAACAAAAGGCAATGTCTAGTAAAACACCTTTTTAAAAAATACAGCACGTCCAGTTGCCTTGATGCATTCCTAAAAAAACTTTTCAATGCATTCCTAAAAAAAAAAATTTAAATGGACGATCCTTTACTTCTCTTTAAAGTGGACCAACACCCAGGGGTGATCAGCCCTGGAATCTTATCAGCTCACTCCCCGCGGGGCATCCGAAATCGGGATGCCCCGCTGTGTGAAACCCCGCAGGACGCCCAGAAACCTTACCTTATCCCCGTTCCAGCGGCGCATGCGCGGGCCGTGGCCGCCTCTCGCGCTTCTCTCTAGCAGGGCGCCGTTTGTGAATGGCCGGCGCGGGAGCGCTCCCTGATAGAGGGAAGCGCGAGATGCGGCCTCCAGCGTGCTCAGAGCCGCTGTGGTTGTCCGTCGCTTGTCCGTACATACCACAGCGGCTCTGAGCTCTCTGATTGGACGAGCTCTCGCGTAGGAGCGTGGTGAGGTGAGTTTGTTAGGGCGATCTGGAGGGGGTGCCCGCGGAAGTTGACCAAAACCCAGGATAGGGAAAATCCTTGGTGTCCACTTTAAACAAGGTTTTGGTTTTGTTTTTTTCTTCAGAAATGACATTACAGCTCTGCCATTAAAGTGTTCATGTTACAATGTTGCTACAATGTAATTCCATATGTTGTCGCTTTGTTACTAGTGGATAGATGCTGGAAAACAGACTTTAATCACACAGCCTCCTGCGCTCTGGGCTTCAGAGAAGCATTTTACAGCGCCAGAGATTTGTGAGGATGTTTTTTTGATGAGTATGTTGTGAGACGGTCGCACTGACCAATCACTAACATTCGCTCCCATATAGCGCTGTACTGATCAAATAGCGACTCCTCACAATGTATTCATCATTACTGCACAGCAGCGGGGAGGCCGATTCATTAATAGCGGCAGGTAGCGACAGTTGTGGCGACTCAGTCGGTTTGCCGTAATGTTGAATATTGGGTGAGGAGTCGCTATTTGACAGGTTCCGCGCTGTATGGGAGCGCATGATAGCGACTGGCCCTAGCGACCGACTCCCACCATATTCATTAAAAAATCACGCTCAAAAAATTATCGCGCTGTGAAATGCTTGTTTAAACCCCAGAGCGCTGGCCGCGATGGGTTAAAAGTAGTTTTTTAACCCCCAAACAACCAAATTTTTGGAAACCAAAAAAAAACAAGTTTTTAAAATAATTTAGTGATATGAATACATTAATATCAGACCTGTAATATCAATTCTGTACATTTTTTTTTTCCCTTTAAAAAATTATCTAAAATGGCAGAAGTGGTCACAGAATTTTTCACATTTAAAAAAAAAAAAAAAAAAATAACAATTAATTATTAATATTTAAAGATTGTTCCATTGAAATGCATTGGAGAGCGCCAGGTAGCGAGAGGTCATACCTGTCGCTGTTCAAGGTCTGACGCTGGCGCTGTGGGCTGAGGCTGGAATAATGATGAATGAGTCGCTATATGGCGCTATCTCAGTCGCTAAGCAGGATTGGCTTGATAAATGTGTGATTGTGGTGGGGAGCCGGCGTTCTTGTGGCGGGGCCCGTCATTACCGGCCGCTCACCAGTCGCTACCTGTCGCTATTCCTTCATAAATAAGGGCCTGAGTCGCTATGAACGAGCGACCCACGGACAAACACAGCGACTACTAGCGGGCGCTCTGAAATGCGTGCTACAGACGCTCATCTGTCGCTACCTGGCGTTAGTGATGAATCAGCCTGCCTGTCGCTGTGCTGCAATGATGAATACATTGTGAGGAATACATATAGAATGACATTGTAATAACATTGTAACCTGAACACATTAATGCCAGACCTGTAATGACAATTCTGCATAAATATATAAAACATGAAAAATATTTGGAAAAATGGCTTTTTCTAGGCCAGGAGAGGTCACAGTATTATTTGAGATTTAAAAAAATTAACATAAACCCTGTTTAAAAAGAAATATAAGAACGTCCATAGATATGTATGGGAGAGCGACAGGTAGCGAGAGGTAATACCTTGCGCTGTGCAAGGCACAACACTGGCGCTGTTCGCTATGGTTGAAAATTTGATGAATCTGCCGCTACATGGCGCTATTCCAGTCGCTACACAGATTTCGGATGATAAATGTGCTATTGTGTGCCGGGTCCGGCGTTGACCAGCGTTCATCCGTCGCTAATTAGCGCTACCTCCCGCTAACCAGGCGCTGCCTGACGCTATCTCTTGTTAAATAAGGGCCTCAGTGCGTACGGCACTCGGCGCTCCACACCATATTTAACAAAACACTACACACACACAGCGTCGGCGCTGTAGCATAGAGCGCCAGACGCTGTGTGATTAAAGTCTGATTTTGAACTCATATCCACCAGTAACAAAGCGAAAACACATGGAATGACATTGTTGTAACGCTGGGACAATGACACTTTAGTGCCAGACCTGTAAGGGGTTTACTTAAGAAAGGATAGTGGCAGGTAACGCTTCGTAGCGTCAGGTGAACACCGGGCGCTGTATGTGAAAGCACATTTAAGAAAGCGAATTTGGTGATCGACTCTAACAGCGCCATGTAGCGTCACATGTATTATTACAGGGGGCTCAGCGTATAGCGCCGGCACTCTAGGTTAAGCAGCGCCACATATTACCTTTAGCTCAGGGCTTTATTCATCAAGGGATAGTGACAGGTAGCGCCTTGTAAGCGGCAGGCAGCGGCAGGTGAACACCGGGCGCTGTACGCAATACCACATTTATGAAGGCGATTCTGGTGAGCGCCTCTTCATCATCACAGACGGCTCAGCGGATCCCGGCGGCGCTCTAGCTTCCAGAGCCTGGTATTTCCTGTCGCTACCTGTCGCTCTCCCATACATTTCAATGGCGCTGTGTGAGGCTGTTTTTTTAATAAATATGGTTTGAGTCGCACTGACCAGTCGCTACCGTTCGCTCCCATATAGCACTGTACTGGTGTTATAGCGACTCACACATCAAATTCATCAATGCCGGCAAATGTTACTACAGCGACTGTAATAGCGACTCACGGACGATCAGATCTACCACTAGCGGTCGCTCTTAGCGCCGCTGTACAGACGCTCATCTGCCGTTACCTGACGCTAGTAGTGAATCAGCCTGCTAGTGTCGCTCTCCCATACATTTCAATGGGGCTTTCATTTAGTTGTGTTAAAATAGCGTGTTTGGCAATTAAAATGTTTTTTCTTTTGCTCCAATCATTGTGTGACGTCTCCTCGCTGCAAACAAACACTTTTATACATTTTTGGGACTTTTATATGTTTATGCAGAATTGTCATTACAGGTCTGGCACTAAAGTGTTAATGTCACAGTGTTATACAATGTCATTCCATGTGTTTGAAATGCCCATTGAAATGTATGGGAGAGCGACACTGAGTGACAGGTAATACCTGGCGATCCGGAAGCTAGAGCACTGGCGCTATACACTGAGTCGCCTGTAATAATACATGTGACGCTACATGGCGCTGTTAGAGGCGCTATACACTGACCTGCCTGTAATAATACATTTGACGCTACATGGCGCTGTTAGAGGTGCTATACACTGACCTGCCTGTAATAATACATGTGACACTACATGGCGCTGTTAGAGGCGCTATACACTGAACCGCCTGTAATAATACATGTGAGGCTACATGGCGCTGTTAGAGGCGCTATACACTGACCTGCCTGTAATAATACATGTGACGCTACATGGCGCTGTTAGAGGTGCTATACACTGAGCCGCCTGTAATAATACATGTGACACTACATGGCGCTGTTAGAGGCGCTATACACTGAGCTGCCTGTAATAATACATTTGACGCTACATGGCGCTGTTAGAGGTGCTATACACTGACCTGCCTGTAATAATACATGTGACACTACATGGCGCTGTTAGAGGCGCTATACACTGAACCGCCTGTAATAATACATGTGAGGCTACATGGCGCTGTTAGAGGCGCTATACACTGACCTGCCTGTAAAAATACATGTGACGCTACATGGCGCTGTTAGAGGTGCTATACACTGAGCCGCCTGTAATAATACATGTGACGCTACATGGCACTGTTAGAGGCGCTATACACTGAGCGGCCTGTAATAATACATGTGACGCTACATGGCGCTGTTAGAGGCGCTATACACTGAGCGGCCTGTAATAATACATGTGACGCTACATGACGCTGTTAGAGGCGCTATACACTGACCTGCCTGTAATAATACATGTGACGCTACATGGCGCTGTTAGAGGCGCTATACACTGAGCGGCCTGTAATAATACATGTGACGCTACATGACGCTGTTAGAGGCGCTATACACTGACCCGCCTGTAATAATACATGTGACGCTACATGACGCTGTTAGAGGCGCTATACACTGACCTGCCTGTAATAATACCTGGGACGCTACATGGCGCTGTAGAGGCGCTATACACTGAGCCGCCTGTAATAATACATGTGACGCTACATGGCGCTGTTAGAGGCGCTATACACTGACCTGTCTGTAATAATACATGTGACACTACATGGCGCTGTTAGAGGCGCTATACACTGACCTACCTGTAATAATACATGTGAGGCTACATGGCGCTGTTAGAGGCGCTATACACTGACCCGCCTGTAATAATACATGTGACGCTACATGACGCTGTTAGAGGCGCTATACACTGAGCCGCCTGTAATAATACATGTGACACTACATGACGCTGTTAGAGGTGCTATACACTGACCTGCCTGTAATAATACATGTGACGCTACATGGCGCTGTTAGAGGCGCTATACACTGACCTGCCTGTAATAATACATGTGACGCTACATGGCGCTGTTAGAGGCGCTATACACTGAGCCGCCTGTAATAATACATGTGACGCTACATGGCGCTGTTAGAGGCGCTATACACTGAGCCGCCTGTAATAATACATGTGACACTACATGGCGCTGTTAGAGGTGCTATACACTGACCTGCCTGTAATAATACATGTGACGCTACATGGCGCTGTTAGAGGCGCTATACACTGAGCTGCCTGTAATAATACATGTGACGCTACATGGCGCTGTTAGAGGCGCTATACACTGACCTGCCTGTAATAATACATGTGACACTACATGACGCTGTTAGAGGTGCTATACACTGACCTGCCTGTAATAATACATGTGACGCTACATGGCGCTGTTAGAGGTGCTATACACTGACCTGCCTGTAATAATACATGTGACGCTACGTGGCGCTGTTAGAGGCGCTATACACTGAGCCGCCTGTAATAATACATGTGACGCTACATGGCGCTGTTAGAGGCGCTATACACTGACCTGCCTGTAAAAATACATGTGACGCTACATGGCGCTGTTAGAGGCGCTATACACTGACCTGCCTGTAATAATACATGTGACACTACATGACGCTGTTAGAGGCGCTATACACTGACCTGCCTGTAATAATACATGTGACGCAACATGGCGCTGTTAGAGACGCTATACACTGACCTGCCTGTAATAACACATGTGACACTACATGACGCTGTTAGAGGTGCTATACACTGAGCCGCCTGTAATAATACATGTGACGCTACATGACGCTGTTAGAGGCGCTATACACTGACCTGCCTGTAATAATACATGTGACGCAACATGGCGCTGTTAGAGACGCTATACACTGACCTGCCTGTAATAACACATGTGACACTACATGACGCTGTTAGAGGCGCTATACACTGACCTGCCTGTAATAATACATGTGACACTACATGACGCTGTTAGAGGCGCTATACACTGACCTGCCTGTAATAATACATGTGACGCAACATGGCGCTGTTAGAGACGCTATACACTGACCTGCCTGTAATAACACATGTGACACTACATGACGCTGTTAGAGGCGCTATACACTGACCTGCCTGTAATAATACATGTGACACTACATGGCGCTGTTAGAGGTGCTATACACTGAGCCGCCTGTAATAATACATGTGACGCAACATGGCGCTGTTAGAGACGCTATACACTGACCTGCCTGTAATAACACATGTGACACTACATGACGCTGTTAGAGGTGCTATACACTGACCTGCCTGTAATAATACATGTGACGCTACATGCCGCTGTTAGAGGCGCTATACACTGACCTGCCTGTAATAATACATGTGACGCTACATGGCGCTGTTAGAGACGCTATACACTGACCTGCCTGTAATAACACATGCGACACTACATGACGCTGTTAGAGGAGCTATACACTGAGCTGCCTATAATAATACATGTGACGCTACATGACGCTGTTAGAGACGCTATACACTGACCTGCCTGTAATAATACATGTGACACTACATGGCGCTGTTAGAGGAGCTATACACTGACCTGCCTGTAATAATACATGTGACGCTACATGGCGCTGTTAGAGGTGCTATACACTGACCTGCCTGTAATAATACATGTGACGCTACATGGCGCTGTTAGAGACGCTATACACTGGCCTGCCTGTAATAATACATGTGACGCTACATGACGCTGTTAGAGGTGCTATACACTGACCTGCCTGTAATAATACATGTGACGCTACATGGCGCTGTTAGAGACGCTATACACTGGCCTGCCTGTAATAATACATGTGACGCTACATGACGCTGTTAGAGACGCTATACACTGGCCTGCCTGTAATAATACATGTGACGCTACATGACGCTGTTAGAGGTGCTATACACTGACCTGCCTGTAATAATACATGTGACGCTACATGGCGCTGTTAGAGACGCTATACACTGGCCTGCCTGTAATAATACATGTGACGCTACATGACGCTGTTAGAGGCGCTATACACTGACCTGCCTGTAATAACACATGTGACACTACATGACGCTGTTAGAGGTGCTATACACTGACCTGCCTGTAATAATACATGTGACGCTACATGGCGCTGTTAGAGACGCTATACACTGGCCTGCCTGTAATAATACATGTGACGCTACATGACGCTGTTAGAGGCGCTATACACTGACCTGCCTGTAATAACACATGTGACGCTACATGGCGCTGTTAGAGGCAATATACACTGACCCGCCTGTAATAATACATGTGACGCTACATGGCGCTGTTAGAGGCGCTATACACTGACCTGCCTGTAATAACACATGTGACACTACATGGCGCTGTTAGAGGTGCTATACACTGAGCCACCTGTAATAATACATGTGGCGCTACATGGCGCTGTTAGAGACGCTATACACTGAGCCGCCTGTAATAATACATGTGACACTACATGACGCTGTTAGAGGCGCTATACACTGACCTGCCTGTAATATTACATGTGACGCTACATGGCGTTGTTAGAGGTGCTATACACTGAGCCGCCTGTAATAATACATGTGACACTACATGGCGCTGTTAGAGGCGCTATACACTGACCTGCCTGTAATAATACATGTGACGCTACATGGCGCTGTTAGAGGCGCTATACACTGACCTGCCTGTAATAATACATGTGACGCTACATGGCGCTGTTAGAGGCGCTATACACTGACCTGCCTGTAATAATACATGTGACGCTACATGACGCTGTTAGAGGCGCTATACACTGACCTGCCTGTAATAATACATGTGACGCTACATGGCGCTGTTAGAGGCGCTATACACTGACCTGCCTGTAATAATACATGTGACGCTACATGACGCTGTTAGAGGCGCTATACACTGACCTGTCTGTAATAATACATGTGACGCTACATGGCGCTGTTAGAGGCGCTATACACTGACCTGCCTGTAATAATACATGTGACACTACATGGCGCTGTTAGAGGCGCTATACACTGACCTGCCTGTAATAATACATGTGACGCTACATGGCGCTGTTAGAGGCGCTATACACTGACCTGCCTGTAATAATACATGTGACGCTACATGGCGCTGTTAGAGGCGCTATACACTGACCTGCCTGTAATAATACATGTGACGCTACATGACGCTGTTAGAGGCGCTATACACTGACCTGTCTGTAATAATACATGTGACGCTACATGGCGCTGTTAGAGGTGCTATACACTGACCGGCCTGTAATAATACATGTGACACTACATGACGCTGTTAGAGGCGCTATACACTGACCTGCCTGTAATAATACATGTGACGCTACATGGCGCTGTTAGAGGTGCTATACACTGAGCGGCCTGTAATAATACATGTGACGCTACATGACGCTGTTAGAGGCGCTATACACTGACCTGCCTGTAATAATACATGTGACGCTACATGGCGCTGTTAGAGGCGCTATACACTGAGCGGCCTGTAATAATACATGTGACGCTACATGACGCTGTTAGAGGCGCTATACACTGACCTGCCTGTAATAATACATGTGACGCTACATGACGCTGTTAGAGGCGCTATACACTGACCTGCCTGTAATAATACCTGGGACGCTACATGGCGCTGTAGAGGCGCTATACACTGAGCCGCCTGTAATAATACATGTGACGCTACATGGCGCTGTTAGAGGCGCTATACACTGACCTGTCTGTAATAATACATGTGACGCTACATGGCGCTGTTAGAGGCGCTATACACTGACCTACCTGTAATAATACATGTGAGGCTACATGACGCTGTTAGAGGCGCTATACACTGACCCGCCTGTAATAATACATGTGACGCTACATGACGCTGTTAGAGGCGCTATACACTGACCTGCCTGTAATAATACATGTGACACTACATGACGCTGTTAGAGGCGCTATACACTGACCTGCCTGTAATAATACATGTGACGCTACATGGCGCTGTTAGAGGCGCTATACACTGACCTGCCTGTAATAATACATGTGACGCTACATGGCGCTGTTAGAGGCGCTATACACTGAGCCGCCTGTAATAATACATGTGACGCTACATGGCGCTGTTAGAGGCACTATACACTGACTTGCCTGTAATAATACATGTGAGGCTACATGGCGCTGTTAGAGGTGCTATACACCAACCTGCCTGTAATAATACATGTGACGCTACATGACGCTGTTAGAGGCGCTATACACTGAGCCGCCTGTAATAATACATGTGACACTACATGGCGCTGTTAGAGGCGCTATACACTGAGCCGCCTGTAATAATACATGTGACACTACATGGCGCTGTTAGAGGTGCTATACACTGACCTGCCTGTAATAATACATGTGACGCTACATGGCGCTGTTAGAGGCGCTATACACTGAGCTGCCTGTAATAATACATGTGACGCTACATGACGCTGTTAGAGGCGCTATACACTGACCTGCCTGTAATAATACATGTGACGCTACATGGCGCTGTTAGAGACGCTATACACTGGCCTGCCTGTAATAATACATGTGACGCTACATGGCGCTGTTAGAGGCGCTATACACTGACCTGCCTGTAATAATACATGTGACGCTACATGGCGCTGTTAGAGACGCTATACACTGGCCTGCCTGTAATAATACATGTGACGCTACATGGCGCTGTTAGAGGCGCTATACACTGACCCGCCTGTAATAATACATGTGACGCTACATGGCGCAGTTAGAGGCGCTATACACTGACCTGCCTGTAATAACACATGTGACACTACATGGCGCTGTTAGAGGTGCTATACACTGAGCCACCTGTAATAATACATGTGGCGCTACATGGCGCTGTTAGAGACGCTATACACTGAGCCGCCTGTAATAATACATGTGACACTACATGACGCTGTTAGAGGCGCTATACACTGACCTGCCTGTAATATTACATGTGACGCTACATGGCGTTGTTAGAGGTGCTATACACTGAGCCGCCTGTAATAATACATGTGACACTACATGGCGCTGTTAGAGGCGCTATACACTGACCTGCCTGTAATAATACATGTGACGCTACATGGCGCTGTTAGAGGCGCTATACACTGACCTGCCTGTAATAATACATGTGACGCTACATGGCGCTGTTAGAGGCGCTATACACTGACCTGCCTGTAATAATACATGTGACGCTACATGACGCTGTTAGAGGTGCTATACGCTGACCTGCCTGTAATAATACATGTGACGCTACATGGCGCTGTTAGAGGCGCTATACACTGACCTGCCTGTAATAATACATGTGACGCTACATGGCGCTGTTAGAGGCGCTATACACTGACCTGCCTGTAATAATACATGTGACGCTACATGACGCTGTTAGAGGTGCTATACGCTGACCTGCCTGTAATAATACATGTGACGCTACATGACGCTGTTAGAGGCGCTATACACTGACCTGCCTGTAATAATACATGTGACACTACATGATGCTGTTAGAGGCGCTATACACTGACCTGCCTGCAATAATACATGTGACGCTACATGGCGCTGTTAGAGGCGCTATACACTGACCTGCCTGTAATAATACATGTGACGCTACATGACGCTGTTAGAGGCGCTATACACTGACCTGTCTGTAATAATACATGTGACGCTACATGGCGCTGTTAGAGGCGCTATACACTGACCTGCCTGTAATAATACATGTGACACTACATGGCGCTGTTAGAGGCGCTATACACTGACCTGCCTGTAATAATACATGTGACGCTACATGGCGCTGTTAGAGGCGCTATACACTGACCTGCCTGTAATAATACATGTGACGCTACATGGCGCTGTTAGAGGCGCTATACACTGACCTGCCTGTAATAATACATGTGACGCTACATGACGCTGTTAGAGGCGCTATACACTGACCTGTCTGTAATAATACATGTGACGCTACATGGCGCTGTTAGAGGCGCTATACATTGAGCCGCCTGTAATAATACATGTGACACTACATGACGCTGTTAGAGGCGCTATACACTGACCGGCCTGTAATAATACATGTGACGCTACATGGCGCTGTTAGAGGCGCTATACATTGAGCCGCCTGTAATAATACATGTGACACTACATGACGCTGTTAGAGGCGCTATACACTGACCTGCCTGTAATAATACATGTGACGCTACATGGCGCTGTTAGAGGTGCTATACACTGACCTGCCTGTAATAATACATGTGACGCTACATGGCGCTGTTAGAGGCGCTATACATTGAGCCGCCTGTAATAATACATGTGACGCTACATGGCGCTGTTAGAGGCGCTATACACTGAGCTGCCTGTAATAATACATGTGACACTACATGGCGCTGTTAGAGGCGCTATACACTGACCTGCCTGTAATAATACATGTGACGCTACATGGCGCTGTTAGAGGTGCTATACACTGACCTGCCTGTAATAATACATGTGACGCTACATGGCGCTGTTAGAGGTGCTATACACTGACCTGCCTGTAATAATACATGTGACACTACATGACGCTGTTAGAGGCGCTATACACTGAGCTGCCTGTAATAATACATGTGAAGCTACATGGCGCTGTTAGAGGCGCTATACACTGAGCCGCCTGTAATAATACATGTGACGCTACATGGCGCTGTTAGAGGCGCTCACCAGATTCTCTTTCATAAATGTAGTTTTGCCTACAGCGTCCGGCGTTCACCAGACGCTGCCTGCCGCTACGAGGCGCTACCTGCCGCTATCCCTTCTTAAATAACCCCCTTAATGTCATATATAAATAAAATAATAAATATAACAAATCAAATACAAAATATAATGAAAAGAACAAAACAAAAGTTGAGGTTTCCCATCCTGCTGCCGTGCTTGACAAGAAATGGAGGAAAAAAAAGAAGGAATGAATGAAATAAAAAGAAAGAACAGAAAAAAAAGGAGTGACAAAAAAGGTTTATAAGAATATAAAGAATCAAGGAAAGAAAGAATTAATAGCAGGAACAACAGAAAGATAGAAATAAAGGCAAAAAAAAGAGAAGGAAAGAACAAAAGAATAGACGAAATGGCAGGCAGAAAGAGAAAGAAAGGAAGGAAGGAAGACGAATCAGAGTAGAAGAAACAGAGCAGAAAGGAAGAAACAGAAAGAAAGAACAAAAGAATCGAAGGAATGACAGAAAGAAACAAAGGATAGAAGAAGAAGAACGAAAAAATAAAAAATAAGAAATGCCCCAAAAAATAATAAAATAGAAGAAATGACGGAAAGAAAAAGGCAGAACAAAACGAAAGAAATGGGAAGAAAGAACAAAAGAATGGAAGGAATGACAGAAAGAAATAAACAGGCTGATTCATTTCTAACGCCAGGTAGCGACAGATGAGCGTCTGTAGCGGCATTTTCAGAGCGCCCGCTAGTAGTCGCAGTGCTCGACCGTGAGTCGCTAGTTCATAGCGACTCAGTCGCTGTCCAGTAATGTTGAATACATTGTGAGGAGTCGCTATTTGACCAGTACAGCGCTGTATGGGAGCACATGTTAGCGACTGCTCATAGCGACCGACTCACACCATATTCAGCAAAAAAACAGCCTCACAAATCTCTGGCGCTGAAAAATACTTGTTTGAAGCCCAGAGCGCAGCAGGCGGTGTGTTTAAAGTCTGTTTTCCAGCATCAATCCACTAGTAACAAAGCGAAAACATATGGAATTACATTGTAACAACATTGTAACATGAACACTTTAATGGCAGAGCTGTGATGTCATTTCTGAAGATTTTTTTTAAAAATCATAAAAATTTGAAAAAAACATCTTTTTCAATGTCAGAAGAGGTCACAGAATTATTTGTGATTTTTTGGAAAAAAAAAAAAAAAACTTGTTTAAAGAGAAGAAAAGGATCGTCCATTGAAATGTATGGCAGAGCGACAGGTAGCGAGAGGTCATACCTGGCGCTGTGCAAGGCTGAACACCGGCGCTGTTCGCTGAGGATGTGAAAATGATGAATCAGACGCTGCATGGCGCTATCCCAGTCGCTAAACAGATTCTGCTTGATAAATGTGTAATTGCGTGCCGTGTCCGGCGTTGACCAGTCGCTACCTGTCGCTACCTCTCATTAACCAGCCGCTACCTGACGCTATCCTTTCATAAATAAGGGCCTATGTGATTCGCAGTACTATGCTGTATGGGAGCGAATGGTAGCGTCAGCTCAGTGCGAGGGACTCACACCACATTCATCAAATAAACAGCCTCATAATTGGGTCTTTGTAGCCCATAGCGCCAGACGCTGTGTGATTAAAGTCTGTTTTTGAACATGTATCCACCAGTAACAAAGCGAAAACATATGGAATGACATTGTTATAACATTGTAATATGAACACTTTAAAGTGGACCAACACCCAGGATTTTGACTATCCTGGGTGTTGGTCCACTTAGGTGGGGCACCCCGATCGGGGGTGCCCCGCTGTGTGAAACCCCCCCGATCGCCGCAAAAACTCACCTCTCCCCGCTCCCACGTGACCTCGTCCGGCCAATGACAGCGCTCAGAGCCGCTCTGGTATGCGCGTCCAAAGCCGCTTGGACGCGCATACCAGAGCGCTGTCATTGGCTGCGTCTCTCGCTTCCCTCTAACAGGGAGCGCGCCTGCGCCGGCCATTAACAAAACGGCCGGCGCGGGAGCGCGCCCTGCTAGAGAGAAGCGAGAGACGCGGCCGCGTCTCGCGCATGCGCCGTTGGATCGCCGGTAAGGTAAGGATTGTGGGCCTCCTGGGGGGTTCCTCCCCGCGGGACATCCCGATTTCGGATGCCCCGCGGGGAGGGATCTGATCGGTCCGGGAATCTTATAGATTTCCGGGCCGATCCCCCCTGGGTGTTGGTCCACTTTAATACCAGACATGTAAGGACAATTCTGCATAAAAATATTATTAATCAAAAAAGTTTTCAAAAATGTCATTTTCTTGCCCAGGAAACATGTCAGAAAGATTTGAGATTTAACAAAAAAATTAAAAAATTGGGATCAGGAAAGGGATTTAAGGATCTTTCATAGAAATGTATGGGAGAGCGCCAGGTAGCGACAGGTAATACGCGGCGCTCTGCAAGGCTGAACGCCGGCGCTGTACGCTGAGCCTGGGATAATGATGAATCAGACGCTACATGGCGTTTTTCCAGTCGCTCACCAGAATCGCCTTCATAAATGTGTAATTGCTGGCGTGTCCGGCGTTCACCTGGCGCTACCTGGCGCTATCCATTCATGAATAAGGCCCAAAGGGTCGAAGGAATGTACAAAACAAAAGAGAAACGCTGGGTTCTTACCTTGCTTCACACTTCCGTGCCTCTCGTCCAATCAGAGATTGAGCTGTCTCCTGCTGGCCGCTCCCTCCATTCACATCCCCTGTAATCGCGTGGGATTGCCGGAAAGGGCGATCTGGTTGATATCACCGTAGTTAATATTTGATTGAAGGTCCGCTTTAAAGGCCTGGGGTCTCCCTGTGTGTGGGGGGCGTCCCCATTTGGGGGCAAGGCAGTCATTGGCCGCTGGCCCGGGCATGCGCCGCGGGATTGGCGGAAAGGGCGATCCTGCTTTTGGGAGGAGGAACAAAACACTGGAGAGTTTAATGTGATGTGGGTCCTCTTTAAAGAGGAACCAAACCCACAATAGAGATAATCCTGAGTTTGTTCCTCCTTAATGTGGACCCACACCCTTGGCATCCCCCCAAAAGGAACTTATGGGGTGTGAGTAATGGTGCTGGCCTCTTCCTTACATGGTTACAGGGGGCAGAACTAGACTGGGACTGGCCCACCGGGGGGAGGGACCGGAGGATTTCCCGGTGGGCCCCCAGCACTGACTACAATAGAAGGGCCCCATCCACAGCAGGTGACCTCATTATTTGTTATTAAAATCATTGTTGGGTCAGTGTATATCCGGACCTTCACCATGATTTATTGAAAAGCCCAAACCCTTAAAAAACGATTCCCCAACATCTAAAGTTAATATATTTTAAGTTTTTAGTCGCTTATTATTCTTTCCCCCGCTGGGCTGCAACTCTGTTCAGGACTTTAGGATACGGACGCCGCCATCTTGCCTCAGAATCATCACACTTACTGAGGAGAGGAGAGCGGGATAAAGTGCAGGGGGCGGGGTTATAGCTGTGCTTTGCTCAGACAGAGCAGAGCTGGGGTCAGGAAAAGGTCAGCAATCCCAGAATGCAGAGCAGCACAGCAGAAGACGCTCCCTGTTTGCAGGCTGCCTGATGTCCCATGAGCCGCCATCTTGAATGTTTAAATGCTCAAAACATGCAGTAGATGCAGGTAGGATGATTTTTAATGTGAGCAATCTGTATGTACAGGGTGTGGGAAACATATAAGATAGGCTCTTATTCAGGGTAAAGGTCCGGATTAATGTGAGCAATCTGTATGTACAGGGTGCGAGAAACATGTAAGATAGCCTCTTATTCAGGGTAAAGGTCCAGATTAATGTGAGCAATCTGTATGTACAGCGTGTGGGAAACATATAAGATAGGCTCTTATTCAGGGTAAAGGTCCGGATTAATGTGAGCAATCTGTATGTACAGGGTGCGAGAAACATGTAAGATTAGGCTCTTATTCAGGGTAAAGGTCCGGATTAATGTGAGCAATCTGTATGTACAGCGTGTGGGAAACATATAAGATAGGCTCTTATTCAGGGTAAAGGTCCGGATTAATGTGAGCAATCTGTATGTACAGGGTGCGAGAAACATGTAAGATAGGCTCTTATTCAGGGTAAAGGTCCGGATTAATGTGGGCAATCTGTATGTACAGGGCGTGGGAAACATATAAGATAGGCTCTTATTCAGGGTGAAGGTCCGGATTAATGTGGGCAATCTGTATGTACAGGGCGTGGGAAACATATAAGATAGGCTCTTATTCAGGGTGAAGGTCTGGATTAATGTGAGCAATCTGTATGTACCGGGGGGGGGGGGGGGGGGGGAAACATATAAGATAGACTCTTATTCAGGGTGAAGGTCTGGATTAATGTGAGCAATCTGTATGTACCGGGGGGGGGGGGGAAACATATAAGATAGACTCTTATTCAGGGTGAAGGTCCGGATTAATGTGGACAATCTGAATGTACAGGGTGTGGGAAACATATAAGATAGGCTCTTATTCAGGGTGAAGGTCTGGATTAATGTGGACAATCTGTATGTACAGGGGGGGGAACATATAAGATAGGCTCTTATTCAGGGTGAAGGTCCGGATTAATGTGAGCAATCTATATGTACAGGGTGGGGGAAACATATAAGATAGGCTCTTATTCAGGGTGAAGGTCTGCTTTAACCTCACTTCCCAGGGGTGTAAGTACAGCGGGTGGGGGGGGTGGCGATCACAGCCGGGCCCTGGAGCTCAGTGGGGCCCCGTGGTTGTTGCTCCTCCTTATGAATCCCATTCAGTTACATTATAGAAAGAATCGCCATTTGTATGTTATTTCTCCGCAGTGATTGCAGCCAATCAAATGTGCGGAATGTGACTGCGGGGCTCCGAATAAATAGCTGAGATAACTGCGGGCGCACAGGAGGCAGCCGCCGGTCTTGTGACCCGTCTGTGATCAGCGGCTGACGTGTGGCCGGTATAATGCCGCCATTGTATCGCCTCACACGCTGCCCATAGGAAGCCGCGTATCGCCGACATACAGCGTAGCCACGTCATGTAGCTGTGACACGCCCCCGCCATTCTACTTCTACTACTACAACCTAATGATGAGCTTAATCCGGACCTTCACCCTGAATAAGAGCCTATCTTATATGTTCCCCACACCCTGTACATACAGATTGCTCACATTAATCCGGACCCTCACCCTGAATAAGAGTCTATCTTATATGATTCCCACACCCTGTACATACAGATTGCCCACATTAATCCGGACCTTCACCCTGAATAAGAGCCTATCTTATATGTTTCCCCCCTGTACATACAGATTGCCCACATTAATCCGGACCTTCACCCTGAATAAGAGCCTATCTTATATGTTCCCCACACCCTGTACATACAGATTGTTCACATTAATCCGGACCCTCACCCTGAATAAGAGTCTATCTTATATGATTCCCACACCCTGTACATACAGATTGCCCACATTAATCCGGACCTTCACCCTGAATAAGAGCCTATCTTATATGTTTCCCCCCTGTACATACAGATTGCCCACATTAATCCGGACCTTCACCCTGAATAAGAGTCTATCTTATATGATTCCCACACCCTGTACATACAGATTGCCCACATTAATCCGGACCTTCACCCTGAATAAGAGCCTATCTTATATGTTTCCCACACCCTGTACATACAGATTGCCCACATTAATCCGGACCTTCACCCTGAATAAGAGCCTATCTTATATGTTCCCCACTGTACATACAGATTGCCCACATTAATCCGGACCTTCACCCTGAATATGAGCCTATCTTATATGTTTCCCCCACCCTGTACATACAGATTGCTCACATTAATCCGGACCTTCACCCTGAATAAGAGCCTATCTTATATGTTTCCCACACCCTGTACATACAGATTGCTCACATTAATCCGGACCTTCACTCTGAATAAGAGCCTATCTTATATGTTCCCCCCCCCCTGTACATACAGATTGCTCACATTAATCCGGACCTTCACCCTGAATAAGAGCCTATCTTATATGTTTCCCCCCCCGTACATACAGATTGCCCACATTAATCCGGACCTTCACTCTGAATAAGAGCCTATCTTATATGTTTCCCACACCCTGTACATACAGATTGCTCACATTAATCCGGACCTTCACCCTGAATAAGAGCCTATCTTATATGTTTCCCCCCCTGTACATACAGATTGCTCACATTAATCCGGACCTTCACCCTGAATAAGAGCCTATCTTATATGTTTCCCACACCCTGTACATACAGATTGCTCACATTAAAAATCATCCTACCTGCATCTTACTGCATGTTATGAGCCTTTAAACATCCAAGATGGCGGCTCATGGGACATCAGGCAGCCTGCAAAGGAAGTGCCTTATGACTGTGCTGCTCTGCATTCTGGGACTGCTGACCTTTTCCTGACCCCAGCTCTGCTCTGTCTGAGCAAAGCACAGCTATAACCCGCCCCCTGCACTTTATCCCACTCTCCTCTCCTCAAGTGTGATGAGTCAAGATGGCGGCGCCCGTATCCTAAAGTCCTGAACAGAGTTGCAGCCCAGTGGGGGAAAGAAGAATAATAAGTGACTAAAAACTTAAAATATATTAATTGCAGATGCTGGGGAATCGTTTTTAAAGGTTTGGGCTTTTCAATAAATCCTGGTGAAGGTCCGGGTCCAGGGCTGTAACTCGAAGCAGCCGGCAGTGCACACGGCTCCCCTCGGTGCCGCTCGGCTGCTGAGCCATGCAGGCAGTTTAGCCGTCAGAAGAGCCAAAGGGAACCGCGAGAAAGCGAGCACACTGATTGGTTGAACGGGCTCAGCCAATTAGCACGCTTGTTCTCGCCCCCGAGTATGTGTCTTGGGAGCAACAGGAAGGTGAGTGACGTAGGGGCATACATCCCAATTCGGGATGCCCCCACTGAGAGGAAAACATCCCGAAAAGTGAAAAATGGGTTTGTTGTTCCTACTTAAAGTGGAACAACGATGTGCCCGCGCCGGCAATTCACAAATGGATGGACGCGGGTACGCGCACTGCTAGAGGGAAGCAGAGGATGCGGCCGCCAGAGCCGCTGCTCTTAGACGCGCCATGGGTCTGGGAAGAGGTGATTTGGCATCGGCGATCTGGGGGGGTTCACACAGCGGGGCATCCCCTTTTGGGGGGGAAAGGAACAAAACCCAGGATAATCAAAATCCTGGGTTTTGGTCCACTTTAAGGGCCAAATGGAGCTGAATGAAGCTGGGCACGGCGACAGCACAGCCATTCATAAATGCCCTGCGCAGGCGCACGCCGGGCTAAAGGTGTAGCATAGTGTGGCCTGCACATGCGCCATTGCATTGGGGATCAGGTAAAGTTTTACTGGGGACTCGGGGGGGTTTCACACAGTGGTGCATCCCGAATCGCGCGGCACCCCCAAAATTCCTCTATGGCTGTATGCGCCCACGCCAGCCATTCTGTTCTGCGTCGTGGTTTGCATGCCGATTGGGGATGCCCCACTGTTTGAAACCCCCCCCCAGGTCACACGAACGCACTCACCCTTCCTGGGTCCACAGCCCTCTCATCCAATCAGCGCGCTCGGATCCTCTGACATCAGCTCGTCTAAGCCTTCGTCTAACGCGAGCGGATCTAACATGCAGTGTGCCCCCTCTGGCCATTCACAGATGCCTGGTGCGGGCACCCTGCTAAAGGGATAGCGGGGATGTGGGCGTTACTCGCGCATGCGCCGTTGGACCGGGAAAGAAGGTGAGTTTTTGGGCGACCTGGGGGATTTGACAAAGTGGGCCCCGGTGGGGGGGGGAGCAAGTATGCCTGCCCTGGAGTCTCATAGACTGTTTTACCTGTTACACCCTATCTCCTATCCATCCCTCATTGAGGGGTGTGGCCTAATTTAACAAATGTCCCTCTTTCCCACCCTGAAAAGTTGGAAGGTATGCTATAACAGTAGACCTGCGATTACGTGCCATTGCTATTACAGTATATTAAAGTGGACTAAAACCCAGCATTTTGACTATCCTGGGTTTTGGTCCTTTCCTCGATCGGGGGTGCCCTGCTGTCCGAAACCCCCCCGATCGCCTAAGGCAACTCATCTCTTCCCGGTCCTGTGGCGCATGCGTGCTCGGAGACGCTAACATAACGCTGTCTAAGCCTTCGTCTAGGGTCAGCGGCTCCGAGCGCACTGGTGGCCGCATCCCCCGCTTCCCTCTAACATGTAGTGTGCCCCCTCTGGCCATTCACAAATGCCTGGCGCAGGCACGCGTCCTGCTAGAGGGATAGCAGCTGGGTTTGGTGCTACTTTAGGCCGCCATGTCTGGATAAAATCCTATTGGTGAGTAATGAAGTCATTTTGCCAATACAAATGATTCCCTGCGATCATCTCGTTTTATTATTGTTGCAGGTATCGCACCGTGGTTATATTCTGCTCCCTCCTTGGAAGCGCCTCGGGTTTATCTGAGCTGCTGTATATGCCGTTGTAGCGGCCATCCGGCACCCTCCAGTGTTTGTAAGTAGGTTACTGGAGGAGACACCGCGCTTCATATCACACGGCGGTAAGTTTGAGGTTGATCCAATTTGCCAGGTTTACCCGAGGCCACTGGAGATCGTCACCGGATCAGTTGCCCCCTTCCACTCTTTCCATCTTACAGCCTCTCCTAGAGACCCCACACTGACTCCCAAACATGGAGACCCCACACTGACTCCTAAACATGGAGACCCCACACTGACTCCCAAACATGGAGACCCCACACTGACTCCTAAACATGGAGACCCCACACTGACTCCTAAACATGGAGACCCCCCGCCGACTCTCAAACATGGAGACCCCACATTGACTCCTAAACATGGAGACCCCCCGCCGACTCTCAAACATGGAGACCCCACACTGACTCCTAAACATGGAGACCCCCTGCCGACTCTCAAACATGAAGACCCCCTGCCGACTCTCAAACATGGAGACCCCCGCCGACTCTCAAACATGGAGACCCCCTTCCGACTCTCAAACATGGAGACCCCACACTGACTCCCAAACATGGAGACCGCACGCCGACTCCTAAACATGAAGACCCCACACCGACTCTCAAACATGGAGACCCCACGCTGACTTCCAAACATGGAGACCCCACGCTGACTTCCAAACATGGAGACCCCACACTGACTCCTAAACATGGAGACCCCCCGCCGACTCTCAAACATGGAGACCCCACACTGACTTCCAAACATGGAGACCCAACGCTGACTTCCAAACATGGAGACCCCACGCTGACTTCCAAACATGGAGACCCCCCGCCGACTCTCAAACATGGAGACCCCACACTGACTCCTAAACATGGAGACCCTCCTGCCGACTCTCAAACATGGAGACCCCATGCTGACTTCCAAACATGGAGACCCCACGCTGACTTCCAAACATGGAGACCCCACGCTGACTTCCAAACATGGAGACCCCCCGCCGACTCTCAAACATGGAGACCCCCTGCCGACTCTCAAACATGGAGACCCCCTGCCGACTCTCAAACATGGAGACCCCCGCCGACTCTCAAACATGGAGACCCCCTTCCGACTCTCAAACATGGAGACCCCACACTGACTCCCAAACATGGAGACCGCACGCCGACTCCTAAACATGAAGACCCCACACCGACTCTCAAACATGGAGACCCCACGCTGACTTCCAAACATGGAGACCCCACGCTGACTTCCAAACATGGAGACCCCACGCTGACTTCCAAACATGGAGATCCCTCGCCGACTCCCAAACATGGAGACCCCCCGCCGACTCTCAAACATGGAGACCCCTCGCTGACTTCCAAACATGGAGACCCCACGCTGACTTCCAAACATGGAGACCCCACGCTGACTTCCAAACATGGAGACCCCGCACCGACTCCTAAACATGGAGACCCCACACTGACTCCTAAACATAGAGTCGGAAGGGGGTCTCCATGTTTGAGAGTCGGCGGGGGTCTCCATGTTTGAGAGTCGGCAGGGGGTCTTCATGTTTGAGAGTCGGCAGGGGGTTCCAAACATGGAGACCCTCCTGCCGACTCTCAAACATGGAGACCCCACGCTGACTTCCAAACATGGAGACCCCACGCTGACTTCCAAACATGGAGACCCTCCTGCCGACTCTCAAACATGGAGACCCCATGCTGACTTCCAAACATGGAGACCCCACGCTGACTTCCAAACATGGAGACCCCACGCTGACTTCCAAACATGGAGACCCCCCGCCGACTCTCAAACATGGAGACCCCCTGCCGACTCTCAAACATGGAGACCCCCTGCCGACTCTCAAACATGGAGACCCTCGCCGACTCTCAAACATGGAGACCCCCTGCCGACTCTCAAACATGGAGACCCCACACTGACTCCCAAACATGGAGACCGCACGACGACTCCTAAACATGAAGACCCCACACCGACTCTCAAACATGGAGACCCCACACTGACTTCCAAACATGGAGACCCCACGCTGACTTCCAAACATGGAGACCCCACGCTGACTTCCAAACATGGAGATCCCTCGCCGACTCCCAAACATGGAGACCCCCCGCCGACTCTCAAACATGGAGACCCCTCGCTGACTTCCAAACATGGAGACCCCACGCTGACTTCCAAACATGGAGACCCCACACCGACTCCTAAACATGAAGACCCCACACTGACTCCTAAACATGGAGACCCCCCGCCGACTCTCAAACATGGAGACCCCACACTGACTCCTAAACATGGAGACCCCCCGCCGACTCTCAAACATGGAGACCCCACGCTGACTTCCAAACATGGAGACCCCACGCTGACTTCCAAACATGGAGACCCTCCTGCCGACTCTCAAACATGGAGACCCCATGCTGACTTCCAAACATGGAGACCCCACGCTGACTTCCAAACATGGAGACCCCCACGCTGACTTCCAAACATGGAGACCCCCCGCCGACTCTCAAACATGGAGACCCCCTGCCGACTCTCAAACATGGAGACCCCCTGCCGACTCTCAAACATGGAGACCCCCGCCGACTCTCAAACATGGAGACCCCCCTGCCGACTCTCAAACATGGAGACCCCACACTGACTCCCAACATGGAGACCGCACGACGACTCCCAAACATGGAGACCGCACGACGACTCCTAAACATGAAGACCCCACACTGACTTCCAAACATGGAGACCCCACGCTGACTTCCAAACATGGAGACCCCACGCTGACTTCCAAACATGGAGATCCCTCGCCGACTCCCAAACATGGAGACTCCCCGCCGACTCTCAAACATGGAGACCCCTCGCTGACTTCCAAACATGGAGACCCCACGCTGACCTTCCAAACATGGAGACCCCACACCGACTCCTAAACATGGAGACCCCACACTGACTCCTAAACATGGAGACCCCCCGCCGACTCTCAAACATGGAGACCCCACACTGACTCCTAAACATGGAGACCCCCCGCCGACTCTCAAACATGGAGACCCCACGCTGACTTCCAAACATGGAGACCCCACACTGACTTCCAAACATGGAGACCCCACGCTGACTTCCAAACATGGAGACCCCACACTGACTTCCCAAACATGGAGACCCCTCGCTGACTTCCAAACATGGAGACCCCACGCTGACTTCCAAACATGGAGACCCCCCTCCGACTCCCAAACATGGAGGACCCCCTGCCGACTCTCAAACATGGAGACCCCACACTGACTCCTAAACATGGAGACCCCCCACCGACTCTCAAACATGGAGACCCCACGCTGACTCCCAAACATGAAGACCCCATGCTGACTCCCAAATATGGAGACCCCACGCCGACTCCCAAACATGGAGACCCCACACTGACTCCTAAACATGGAGACCCCCCGCCGACTCTCAAACATGGAGACCCCACGCTGACTTCCAAACATGGAGACCCCACGCTGACTTCCAAACATGGAGACCCCCCGCCGACTTCCAAACATGGAGACCCCCCGCCGACTCTCAAACATGGAGACCCCATGCAGACTCCTAAACATGGAGACCCCACACTGACTCCCAAACATGGAGACCGCACGCCGACTCCTAAACATGGAGACCCCACACCGACTCTCAAACATGGAGACCCCACACTGACTTCCAAACATGGAGACCCCACGCTGACTTCCAAACATGGAGACCCCACGCTGACTTCCAAACATGGAGATCCCTCGCCGACTCCCAAACATGGAGACCCCCCGCCGACTCTCAAACATGGAGACCCCTCGCTGACTTCCAAACATGGAGACCCCACACTGACTCCTAAACATGGAGACCCCACACCGACTCCTAAACATGGAGACCCCACACTGACTCCTAAACATGGAGACCCCCCGCCGACTCTCAAACATGGAGACCCCACACTGACTCCTAAACATGGAGACCCCCCGCCGACTCTCAAACATGGAGACCCCACGCTGACTTCCAAACATGGAGACCCCACGCTGACTTCCAAACATGGAGACCCTCCTGCCGACTCTCAAACATGGAGACCCCATGCTGACTTCCAAACATGGAGACCCCACGCTGACTTCCAAACATGGAGACCCCACGCTGACTTCCAAACATGGAGACCCCCCGCCGACTCTCAAACATGGAGACCCCCTGCCGACTCTCAAACATGGAGACCCCCTGCCGACTCTCAAACATGGAGACCCCCGCCGACTCTCAAACATGGAGACCCCCTGCCGACTCTCAAACATGGAGACCCCACACTGACTCCCAAACATGGAGACCGCACGACGACTCCCAAACATGGAGACCGCACGACGACTCCTAAACATGAAGACCCCACACTGACTTCCAAACATGGAGACCCCACGCTGACTTCCAAACATGGAGACCCCACGCTGATTCCAAACATGGAGATCCCTCGCCGACTCCCAAACATGGAGACTCCCCGCCGACTCTCAAACATGGAGACCCCTCGCTGACTTCCAAACATGGAGACCCCACGCTGACTTCCAAACATGGAGACCCCACACCGACTCCTAAACATGGAGACCCCACACTGACTCCTAAACATGGAGACCCCCCGCCGACTCTCAAACATGGAGACCCCACACTGACTCCTAAACATGGAGACCCCCCGCCGACTCTCAAACATGGAGACCCCACGCTGACTTCCAAACATGGAGACCCCACACTGACTTCCAAACATGGAGACCCCACGCTGACTTCCAAACATGGAGACCCCACACTGACTTCCAAACATGGAGACCCCTCGCTGACTTCCAAACATGGAGACCCCACGCTGACTTCCAAACATGGAGACCCCCCTCCGACTCCCAAACATGGAGACCCCCTGCCGACTCTCAAACATGGAGACCCCACACTGACTCCTAAACATGGAGACCCCCCACCGACTCTCAAACATGGAGACCCCACGCTGACTCCCAAACATGAAGACCCCATGCTGACTCCCAAATATGGAGACCCCACGCCGACTCCCAAACATGGAGACCCCACACTGACTCCTAAACATGGAGACCCCCCGCCGACTCTCAAACATGGAGACCCCACGCTGACTTCCAAACATGGAGACCCCACGCTGACTTCCAAACATGGAGACCCCCCGCCGACTTCCAAACATGGAGACCCCCCGCCGACTCTCAAACATGGAGACCCCATGCAGACTCCTAAACATGGAGACCCCACACTGACTCCCAAACATGGAGACCGCACGCCGACTCCTAAACATGGAGACCCCACACCGACTCTCAAACATGGAGACCCCACGTTGACTTCCAAACATGGAGACCCCACGCTGACTTCCAAACATGGAGACCCCATGCTGACTTCCAAACATGGAGATCCCTCGCCGACTCCCAAACATGGAGACCCCCCGCCGACTCTCAAACATGGAGACCCCTCGCTGACTTCCAAACATGGAGACCCCACGCTGACTTCCAAACATGGAGACCCCACACCGACTCATAAACATGGAGACCCCACACTGACTCCTTAACATGGAGACCCCCCGCCGACTCTCAAACATGGAGACCCCACACTGACTTCCAAACATGGAGACCCCCACGCTGACTTCCAAACATGGAGACCCCACGCTGACCTCCAAACATGGAGACCCCCCGCCGACTCTCAAACATGGAGACCCCACACTGACTCCTAAACATAGAGACCCCCCGCCGACTCTCAAACATGGAGACCCCCTGCCGACTCTCAAACATGGAGACCGCACGCCGACTCCTAAACATGGAGACCCCACACCGACTCTCAAACATGGAGACCCCACGCCGACTCCTAAACATGGAGACCCCACACTGACTCCCAAACATGGAGACCGCACGCCGACTCCCAAACATGGAGACCCCACACTGACTCCCAAACACGAAGACCCCATGCTGACTCCCAAATATGGAGACCCCACGCCGACTCCCAAACATGGAGACCCCACGCCGACTCCCAAACATGGAGACCCCACACTGACTCCCAAACATGAAGACCCCATGCTGACTCCCAAATATAGAGACCCCACGCCGACTCCCAAACATGGAGACCCCACGCCGACTCCCAAACATGAAGACCCCATGCTGACTCCCGAACATGGAGACCCCACGCCGACTCCCAAACATGGAGACCCCACACTGACTCCCAAACATGGAGACCCCACGCCGACTCCCAAACATGGAGACCCCACGCCGACTCCCAAACATGGAGACCCCACGCCGACTCCCAAACAAGGAGACCCCACGCCGACTCCCAAACATGGAGACCCCACGCCGACTCCCAAACATACAAAATCAAGAATGTATAGGAAAAAAGGGCCCGAGATAACTATTACACCTGGTTCCAAATTAAGAGTCTATCTTATATGTTTCCCACACCCTGTAATACAGATTGCTCACATTAATCCGGACCCTCACTCTGAATAAGAGCCTATCTTATATGTTTCCCACACCCTGTACATACAGATTGCTCACATTAAAAATCACCCTACCTGCATTTACTGCATGTTATGAGCCTTTAAACATCCAAGATGGCGGCTCATGGAACATCAGGCAGCCTGCAAACAGGAAGTGTCTTCTGACTGTGCTGCTCGGCATTCTGGGATTGCTGACCTTTTCCTGACCCCAGCTCTGTTTTGTCTGACCAAAGCACAGCTATAACCCCGCCCCCTGTACTTTATCCCGCTCTCCTCTCCCCAGTAAGTGTGATGCTTCTGAGTCAAGATGGCGGCGCCCGTATCCTAAAGTCCTGAACAGAGTTGCAGCCCAGTGGGGGAAAGAATAATAAGTAAATGACTAAGAACTTTAAATACATTAATTTTAGATGCCGGGGAATAATTTTTTAAGGGTTTGGGCTTTTCAATAAATCCTGGTGAAGGTCCGGTTTAAAGAGTTTTGGATGGCACCCTGTGTGACCGCACATCTAATGTAAGCAGATCGGAGCCCTAGGTGAGTATCTGCCGAACTGAAGGGGGGGAGCATAACAATGTGTTACACATGATTATTTTAGGATGCCCTGAGGGAGACAGATATGGGGAGGAGCGGCTCTTATTTGAAGGGTTTTGTTCCTCTTTAATGAGGGGAAATGCCGCTTCCTCTGTCTTTTTAAAGTACAAGACGTGGATCCGCTTTGATTGTGGGTCTTGGTGGGGGGAAGCCGAGACTATTGATCATAAACCCACGCCCCAACGGCATTAAAATCTATAAGATTCCCGGGCCGATTGATTTCCTCCCCCCGGGGCATCCAGAATCGGGATGTCCCGCTGTGTGAAACCCCCCAGATCAGAGTATGAACAAGAATGGAGGCCCGCCCCCAAAAAATCCTATAATGCTGCCGCACACTAACACATGTATGAAAATATATCCAATACCATATGATAAAATTTATACATGAATTTATTAGGTAAGGTGTAAAATCACGTACTAACAATACATAAAAAACACATAACACACTTAAATCTAGGGGGAGGGATCCCTAATGGGGCTCTGGATGCACAAAAAATAATAACAATAAATGATTGCTGGGTATATTAAAACAGCAAACTGTATTATATATACAATTATATGGCCAGAGAACAAGGATGGAATGAAGGGTAAGAGATATTTAAAGTGCAAAAATAGTGCTTAGAGGATGATACAAAAAATACAAAGGTGTATACGCACCTACATTCAAAAATATGTAAACAACTGTGAGTCACAGTGCAACAATGAACTGATACAAACTAATAAAGTGCCAAGTGCAAAAAATACAAAGTGCAAAGTGCAAGAAATACATTTGAAGACTTTCTATTGACAATGGCCGCAAAAAAGTATCAAAGAATGAAACAAATAATGACAATAATAAAGGAGAAGCTAATCTCTACATCACCATATTAGTCAGCCTCCAAGTGATCCCTTCCCAAAGCTCGCCACCGACGCGCTGCGTGGCCTATCGCCATTTCGCCTGGGTGAAACCCCCCAGATCACCCGGGAACTCATCTTCCTTCCCAGTCCAACGGCGCATGCACGAGTTGCGGCCGCATCCCCGCTATCCCTCTGCATACCCGCACCAGGCCGCCGTGGGCACACTGCTTGTTAGAGGGAAGCGGGGGATGCGGCTGCCAGCGTGCAGGTATCCGATATTAGACGTAGGGGTGGGAGCGGAAGCAAGCGTGCTGATTGGCAGCGTGAGTGAGATCGGGCGAACTGGGAGGGGGGGGGGGTTCACACAGCGGGGCATCCCCGGGGGCAAGGACCAAAACCCTAGTCAAAATCCTGGGTTTTGGTCCACTTCCACCCCGATCGGAGGTGCCCTGCTGCATGAAACCCCCCAAAACGGACTATTCAACTCACCTGACCCTGCTCCTACAACGCATGCGCTGGCGCTCGTCCAATCAGTGCGCTCGGAGCCACAGAGGTATGCGCGTCAATGCAACGTCTTACCTCTCCGAGCGTGCTGGAGGCCGCATCTCGCGCTTCCCTCTAACAGGAAGCGCGCCCGCGCCGGCCATTCACAAATATATATATAACTTATGCAGGAGCACTTTAGCAATACTTTCACTTTATTTGCATTATTTGCACAATATTAAATAGTGGATATTTTTGGGGGTTATATCAATTTTGTAGTTTTTTGAACGGGTTGCACATTTAAAGTGGACCAACACCCGATGCTGATCGCTCGTGGAATCTGTAAGATCAGCATACGGGCCTGTGGGGCACCCCGATCGGGTGTGTGAAACCCCCCAGAAAGCCCCGAAATCCCAACCTGCTCCTCGATCCAGCGGCGCATGCGCGAGCCGCCGCCACCGCTCGTGCATCCCTCTAGCAGGGCGTGCACCCGCGCCGGCCGTTTGTGAATGGCTGGCGCAGACGTGCTCCCTGTAAGAATAACGCGCGGGAGGCGGCGGCGGGGATTGGCTGCAGCGGTCACGTGGGAGCGGGGACAGGTGAGTTTTTGAGGCTTTCTGGGGGGTTTCACACAGCGGGGCCGATCGGGGTGCCCCACCGAAGTGGACCAAAATCCAGGATAGTCAAAATCCTGGGTGTTGGTCCACTTTAAAGGAGACACAAACGCTGTAGAGTTTTTAACATGTAATGTCTTATATGTCATTTGTTGAATGTAGTAGATTGTGAATATACATGTTTATAATTTATTGAATAAAATAATGATGATTTAATGACATATTTTGATCAGCTTTCTGTGCTGGCCTATCTATGATCCTGTGCTAACTGGAACCACACTGTCTTGTTAGGACCATTCACAAATGCACGACGCGTCCTGCTAGAGAGAAGCGCGAGATGCGGCCGCGGCCCGCGCATGCGCCGTTGGACCGGGATGCAGGTAAGGTGAAGGTTGGATGCCCCACGGGAAGGGAATGGATCGGTCCTGGGCCGATCCTTCAGGGTGTTGGTTCACTTTAAACCGGACCTTCACCATGATTTATTGAAAAGCCCAAACCCTTAAAAAACGATTCCCCAGCATCTAAAGTTAATATATTTTAAGTTTTTAGTCACTTATTATTCTTTCCCCCACTGGGCTGCAACTCTGTTCAGGACTTTAGGATACGGGCGCCGCCATCTTGACTCAGAAGCATCACACATACTGAGGAGAGGAGAGTGGGATAAAGTACAGGGGGTGGGGTTATAGCTGTGCTTTCCTCAGAAAGAGCAGAGCTGGGGTCAGGAAAAGGTCAGCAATCCCAGAATGCAGAGCAGCACAGTTAGAAGGCACTTCCTGTTTGCAGGCTGCCTGATGTCCCATCTGTATGTACAGGGTGTGGGAAACATATAAGATAGGCTCTTATTCAGGGTGAAGGTCCGGATTAATGTGGGCAATCTGTATGTACAGTGTGTGGGAAACATATAAGATAGGCTCTTATTCAGGGTGAAGGTCCGGATTAATGTGAGCAATCTGTATGTACAGGGTGGGGGAAACATATAAGATAGGCTCTTATTCAGAGTGAAGGTCCGGATTAATGTGAGCAATCTGTATGTACAGGGTGGGGGAAACATATAAGACAGACTCTTATTCAGGGTGAAGGTCCGGATTAATGTGGGCAATCTGTATGTACAGGGTGGGGGAAACATATAAGACAGACTCTTATTCAGGGTGAAGGTCCGGATTAATGTGGGCAATCTGTATGTACAGGGTGGGGGAAACATATAAGACAGACTCTTATTCAGGGTGAAGGTCCGGATTAATGTGAGCAATCTGTATGTACAGGGTGGGGGAAACATATAAGATAGGCTCTTATTCAGAGTGAAGGTCCGGATTAATGTGAGCAATCTGTATGTACAGGGTGTGGGAAACATATAAGACAGACTCTTATTCAGGGTGAAGGTCCGGATTAATGTGGGCAATCTGTATGTACAGGGTGGGGGAAACATATAAGACAGACTCTTATTCAGGGTGAAGGTCCGGATTAATGTGGGCAATCTGTATGTACAGGGTGGGGGAAACATATAAGACAGACTCTTATTCAGGGTGAAGGTCCGGATTAATGTGAGCAATCTGTATGTACAGGGTGGGGGAAACATATAAGACAGACTCTTATTCAGGGTGAAGGTCCAGATTAATGTGGGCAATCTGTATGTACAGGGTGGGGGAAACATATAAGATAGACTCTTATTCAGAGTGAAGGTCCGGATTAATGTGGGAAATCTGTATGTACAGGGTGTGGGAAACATATAAGATAGGCTCTTATTCAGGGTAAAGGTCCGGATTAATGTGAGCAATCTGTATGTACAGGGTGGGGGAAACATATAAGATAGACTCTTATTCAGGGTGAAGGTCCGCTTTAAGAGAAAAAAATCATTTGAAGGTGAAGTTTTCCTTTCCTGATTGCATTGGGCGGCTTGTTATACATAGATCCATGCGCCACCTAGTGGTGAAAATTGAGAATGTTATTTTCATTGTATCTGTCCATGTTGTGTGTGTGGGGTTCCACTCCCAGGTGATGATGTCATATTGTGCGTTCCTTGCGCACAGCAGAATATTGCGCGCCAGTCTGGTACTCTGGCTCCTGGCTCTTCGCAACCTCAGTCGTCCCCTGCCCCTCCACTTTTATTCCGGACCCAGGGTGACGTTGTTACAGCTGGGGATTCGCAATCTGAGTTGTGCGCTCGAGTGGCCACTCTCGAGAAGTTGTTGTCTGCACAGGTAGCTCATAAGGCTACGGCTAAAAGGAAACACATTGACTCTCCTTCTCTGACTCCTGCCTTGGAGGCAGCGGAGGTGTTAGACTGGTCAGATTGTCCTTTGCCTGAAGAAGGGGAAATTTTGGAAGATTTGGATGATATTGATGCTCCCCTGTTGTCTGATACTTCGGCAGATTTGACTACTGGGGTGTCTTGTGATACTCCTTCTATCCTCTCCAAGGTTTTTGAAATTTTGTCTCTGGATCCACCGGCGGCGGTCCCTCCGCCTAAGGGTGAGCTATTTGAGATGCCTAAGCCGCGTTTAGCATTCCCTGGTCACGAGACAGACAGGGGTCCCACACACCCCAAAAATACCAACCTCATATACTAAGTGGCACCACTACAATAAATTTGGGAAAAAATACAAGTTTATTTATTACATATTTAAACACATAATGACAGGCCAATTAAAATCCATTAAAAAACACATAACATGATAAATGAATAAGGGGAGGGCGAGGTGAAAATTGAGAATGTTATTTTCATTGTATCTGTCCATGATGTGTGTGTATTTGGAGAGCACATCCTGAATTCTTAAAGCGGAAGTCCAGTTATAAACTAACCCCCCGCCCTACCACCCCCCCCCCCAGGGCTAAAGGATGGGGGCGGGGGTTAAAAAGAAAAAAAAAACCTTAATTCACCTGATCAATGAACAGGTCAGTGTGGGCACTGCACAGAAAGACACAGGAGGGCAGCTGAAGACTTAGCAGTGGGGCTGCCCAAACTGGGGGTCCTGGGCGCTGCCATCTTGGTAGAAAATGGCATCACCCCACCCCCCCCTCGCTCCGTGCACCCTCCCGCCTGCCTATTCTTTTGAATGGTAGGCACGCACACGGAGCAGGGGGATGCCATCTTCTACCAAGAGGGCAGCGCCCAGGATCCCCAGTTTGGGCATCCCCATTGCTAAGTCTTTAGCTGAAGACCCTTTGCTTGAAGACTTAGCTGTGGGGCTGCCCAAACTGGGGATCCTGGGCGCTGCCATCTTGGCAGAAAATGGCATCACCCTGCCCCGTGTGCGTGAGCGTTAATGCACTGCACACGTGTGGAATCCACAGCTCATCCTATAGGAGACAGGCATTTTCCTGCCCCCTTCATATAGGGCTAGTATGGCTTCCTAAAAATCTTTAAAGTGGACCAAAACCCAGGATTTTGACTACCCTTGGTTTCAGTCCTTTCCCCCGGGGCACCCCAATTGGGAATGCCCCGCTTTATGAAAGCCCCCGGCGAACTCGCCTCTTCCCGGTCCCACAACGCATGTGCGGCCACTTGTCCAATCAGCGCACTTGGATTCGCTCACGCCCCTTCGTCCAAGAGCTCTTCTAATGTGAGCGCGCTGGCGGCCCCATCCTCCGCTTCCCTCTAACAAGGAGCGCGCCCACGCCGGCCATTCACAAACGCCTGGCGCGGCACATGCCCTGCTAAAGGGATAGCGGGGATGCGGCCGCTGCTCGCGCATGCGCCATTGGACCGGGAACGAAGGTGAGTTTTCGGATGACCTGGGGGGGTTTCACACAGTGGGGCATCCCGATCGGGGGAGCGGCTATGCCTGCCCTGGAGTCTCATAGACTCCAGGGTGGGTTTTGGTCTTCTATAAATGTAGAGGCATCCCAAACTGGGAAGAGAGTTAAAGAGGCATAAGGTCATTTTTGACTCTGGCTCTGCACTGAACACCTTTCTGCTCCCTGCCTCACAGTGAGTAATACTCACCTTTTCCAGCCCTGGCAGTGTATTGATGTGGGGAAGAGAGGGAAGGCGCAGAATTCTGCTGACACAGGTTGTTAGTATCTGTTACAGCCGGCAGAAAAAAAGCCGATATCAGAGCCTGCCGGGATGACAGCGCGGCGGAAGCTGCTTATGAAGCGGGATATCAGAGCCGAGCCCGGGGCCCGGCAGCAGCTCAAGGTCGTCAGGTCACCCCAGCGCCAACAATGCGCCAAAGGATCATTTTTACAACTCTTACTTAAAGCGGACCAAAACCAGAATTTTTACTATGCCAGGTTTTGGTTCTTGCCCTGTGTGAAACCCTGCAGTTTACCCCAAAAACTCCCCTTTCTCTGGTCCCACGCCGCATGCACGGGCTCTCATCCAACCAGCGCCGTATGCCAGGGATAGAAATGCGCGGCATACAGCCCTTTTTTTTTGACATGGAGCCCTGCATTAGGTAAGCAGGTGGTGTGCGGTGGGCTCCCAATCTCAGCCTATCAGGGCTGGGCATGGGAGCAAGCCACAGTACATGGTGAATCCAGCAATAACCCATATAGCACCAAATCACAGCACCCGCTCCACAGCAACTAGTACATTCAACAATGAATTCATATTTATTTTATTATATACTACCCATTAAAAATCACATAGAGACATACAATTTAAAACATATATCAACAAACAATCCATTTTATGGGTTATCCCTAGTAGATCCATAATCCCAATTACATCCAAAGTAAAAATTCCCAAAAAGTATATGAACAATATAAAAATGAATTAATCCAACTATATAAAGTGCAAAATGTGCAAGATATTGTGCAAAATATATAAAGTGCAATTAGCAATCTTATATAATCCAACAAGATAATGTGGCAAGATGAAGAAAGCGCAGTAGTGCCAAAAACAACAATTTAAATAGCAAAAAGCACATCACCTAAATGCGGATCCCCGGGGTGCCCCCCAAAAATGTCAGTGCCAAGAGCCAGTCCCCCAACGTGTTTCGTAGCCCCAGTCCCAGGCTACTTTCTCAAGGACACACCTCACGCCCCCTCATTGAGGAATGGATGAAGCCAATCCCTCTCATTGATGGATAGGAGATAGAATGTAACAGTTACAACAATAGAAACACTTTGAATAGGCAAATGAATCATTTATTGCTGCAGATCTGCATGTTACACCTCAAAGAGGGACAAATTAGAACAACGAAGGACAGGGGGACATGGACTCTAAAGAGGGACAGTCCCTCTAAATCGCAGACACTTGGGAGGGATGATATTGTACATGGTATACGTGGTATCTGATTGCATTCTGCCACTCAGCATGTTATGGGGGGATTCTGCCACTCAGCATGTTATGGGGGGATTCTGCCACTCAGCCTGTTATGGGGGGATTCTGCCACTCAGCCTGTTATGGGGGGATTCTGCCACTCAGCATGTTATGGGGGGATTCTGCCACTCAGCATGTTATGGGGGGATTCTGCCACTCAGCATGTTATGGGGGGATTCTGCCACTCAGCATGTTATGGGGGGATTCTGCCACTCAGCATGTTATGGGGGGGATTCTGCCACTCAGCATGTTATGGGGGGATTCTGCCACTCAGCATGTTATGGGGGGATTCTGCCACTCAGCATGTTATGGGGGGATTCTGCCACTCAGCATGTTATGGGGGGATTCTGCCACTCAGCATGTTATGGGGGGATTCTACCACTCAGCATGTTATGGGGGGATTCTGCCACTCAGCATGTTATGGGGGGATTCTGCCACTCAGCATGTTATGGGGGGATTCTGCCACTCAGCATGTTATGGGGGGATTCTACCACTCAGCATGCTATGGGGGGATTCTGCCACTCAGCATGTTATGGGGGGATTCTGCCACTCAGCATGTTATGGGGGGATTCTGCCACTCAGCATGTTATGGGGGGATTCTGCCACTCAGCATGTTATGGGGGGATTCTGCCACTCAGCAAGTTATGGGGGGATTCTGCCACTCAGCAAGTTATGGGGGGATTCTGCCACTCAGCATGTTATGGGGGGATTCTGCCACTCAGCATGTTATGGGGGGATTCTGCCACTCAGCATGTTATGGGGGGATTCTGCCACTCAGGATGTTATGGGGGGATCCTGCCACTCAGCATGTTATGGGGGGATTCTGCCACTCAGCCTGTTATGGGGGGATTCTGCCACTCAGCATGTTATGGGGGGATTCTGCCACTCAGGATGTTATGGGGGGATCCTGCCACTCAGCATGTTATGGGGGGATTCTGCCACTCAGCATGTTATGGGGGGATTCTGCCACTCAGCAAGTTATGGGGGGATTCTGCCACTCAGCATGTTATGGGGGGATTCTGCCACTCAGCATGTTATGGGGGGATTCTGCCACTCAGCATGTTATGGGGGGGATTCTGCCACTCAGCCTGTTATGGGGGGATCCTGCCACTCAGCATGTTATGGGGGGATTCTGCCACTCAGCATGTTATGGGGGGATTCTGCCACTCAGCATGTTATGGGGGGATTCTGCCACTCAGCATGTTATGGGGGGATTCTGCCACTCAGCAAGTTATGGGGGGATTCTGCCACTCAGCAAGTTATGGGGGGATTCTGCCACTCAGCATGTTATGGGGGGATTCTGCCACTCAGCATGTTATGGGGGGATTCTGCCACTCAGCATGTTATGGGGGGATTCTGCCACTCAGCATGTTATGGGGGGATTCTGCCACTCAGCAAGTTATGGGGGGATTCTGCCACTCAGCATGTTATGGGGGGATTCTGCCACTCAGCATGTTATGGGGGGATTCTGCCACTCAGCATGTTATGGGGGGGATTCTGCCACTCAGCCTGTTATGGGGGGATCCTGCCACTCAGCATGTTATGGGGGGGATTCTGCCACTCAGCCTGTTATGGGGGGATTCTGCCACTCAGCATGTTATGGGGGGATTCTGCCACTCAGCATGTTATGGGGGGATTCTGCCACTCAGCATGTTATGGGGGGATTCTGCCACTCAGCATGTTATGGGGGGATTCTGCCACTCAGCCTGTTATGGGGGGATTCTGCCACTCAGCATGTTATGGGGGGATTCTGCCACTCAGCATGTTATGGGGGGATTCTGCCACTCAGCATGTTATGGGGGGATTCTGCCACTCAGCATGTTATGGGAGGATTCTGCCACTCAGCATGTTATGGGGGGATCCTGCCACTCAGCATGTTATGGGGGGGATCCTGCCACTCAGCATGTTATGGGGGGATCCTGCCACTCAGCATGTTATGGGGGGATCCTGCCACTCAGCATGTTATGGGGGGGATCCTGCCACTCAGCATGTTATGGGGGGATTCTGCCACTCAGCGTGTTATGGGGGGATTCTGCCACTCAGCATGTTATGGGGGGATTCTGCCACTCAGCATGTTATGGGGGGATCCTGCCACTCAGCATGTTATGGGGGGGATCCTGCCACTCAGCATGTTATGGGGGGATCCTGCCACTCAGCATGTTATGGGGGGATCCTGCCACTCAGCATGTTATGGGGGGGATCCTGCCACTCAGCATGTTATGGGGGGATCCTGCCACTCAGCATGTTATGGGGGGATCCTGCCACTCAGCATGTTATGGGGGGATTCTGCCACTCAGCGTGTTATGGGGGGATTCTGCCACTCAGCATGTTATGGGGGGATTCTGCCACTCAGCATGTTATGGGGGGATTCTGCCACTCAGCGTGTTATGGGGGGATTCTGCCACTCAGCATGTTATGGGGGGATTCTGCCACTCAGCATGTTATGGGGGGATTCTGCCACTCAGCATGTTATGGGGGGATTCTGCCACTCAGCATGTTATGGGGGGATTCTGCAGGACGGCATTCTCTTGGACTTGCTTCCGAGGTATCTCTTACTCAGTCTCTTTGCCCAGATAGGTTACATATAAAGACTGGAACCAACCATCTAGTTGGGACTGGCTTCCCCTACATTTGGCCCTATCACCTTTTCTCTGTGTAGCAAGGGTGACATCTAGTGTCCACATCCCCTTACTGCGGCCCTGCTCCCCCACCTTCAGGAAAATGCCTGTTTTCGCATGCGGAAGGCCACACCAGGTAAATGTTGGAGAGCAATTTCCGCATGCCTTGGTGCCTTTTTTATCACATGGGAAAGCTCGGGTAAAGATGCACATTTTCGCATGCAAATATATTTGCCGATATGATTGCGCATATCACACTTGAATCGCAAAATAAAAATTGCAAAGAAAAAATTGGCGCATCCCTGTGCCATGGGTGGACAATGCCAGGATGCCCCTCTGTGTGAAACCCTCCGGGTGCGCTTGTGCTCCCACAGCACATGAGCAGACCATAGCTACATCCCCGACAAGGTGCGTTATTAGTGAATTTCGCTATGCAAAATTTGTCTTTAGTTAGGGGTCCTCAGGCACAACTTTTGCATGGGGCCCCAGAAATACAAATCCAGAATAGCTTTAATTCTAATTACCTTAGTACAGGCTGATTCATTACTAATGCCAGGTAGCCACAGATGAGCGTCTGTAGAGCGGATTTCAGAGCGACCGCTAGTAGTTCGGCCATGGTTCTTTGTTTCAGAGTCGCTGGCCAGCATTGATGAATATGATATGTGATATGTGTCGCTATACTACGTTGTATGTGAGCGCACCGTAACGCCATCTCAGTGCGACTGACTGACACCACATTCATCAAAAAAACAGCCACAAACTTCGCCGGTGCTCAAAATCATGTAATTGTAGCCCATAGCGCCAGAGGCTGTGTTTTTGAACATGTATCCACTAATAACAAAGCGAAAACATATGGAATGACATTGTTATTACATTGTAACATGAACACTTTAATCCCAGACATGTAAGAGCAATTCTGCATAAAAATATTATTAATCCAAAAAGTTTTCAAAAATGTCATTTCCGTGCCCAGGATACATGTCAGAAAGTTTGTTTTTTTGGATCAGGAAAGGGATTTAGCGATCGTCCATAGAAATGTATGGGAGAGCGTCAGGTAGTGACATGTAAGACGTGGCGCTCTGCAAGGCTGAACGCCGACGCTGTACACTGAGGCTGGTATAATGATGAATCGGATGCTACATGGCGTTGTTCCAGTCGCTCACCAGATTCAGCTTCATAAATGTGGAATTGCGTCCCGTCTCTGGCATTCACCTTCCGCTACCTGGCGCTGTACAGGCCCTACCTGGCGCTATCTCTTCATGAATAAGGCCCTTAGTGTATAGCGTGTTGATAAGTGCGATTGGCAAAATATACAAAATATCGCCACTGATCCCTTTATGCTGATAAATATTCTGTACGCCGAGCGGGTGGGGGAGGAAAGCGCCATTTGGTGCCTTCTTTTTTTTTCCGCGTTGGCCTTTTACATCAACACAACAGTAATTAAACTGTGTCAGCTTGAAAACTGACAAGCGAGAACAAAACAATAGACTCCCATTTACCCAGAAGGCAGAGGAAAAAGCTCGTACGGAGAAAACATTCAGAGCCGCGTATCTTACCCACAACGTGCGACACACAGGGTGTCAGGGGGCATGCTGCGCGCCACGCTTACCTCTGCAGCGCCCTTCATTACACCAGCATGTCACCATCGCTGCACCCAACATTCACCCTGCCACCAAGCCGGTCATAATAATAATCCTGGCCGAATGTACCGAAAGCAAGGACACGACTTACCCAAACACATGCTTACATACACCTGTATGTATACTTGCACAGATCTTTATATTCATAAGAATATATATTCGCATGGTGTTGAATTGGCCCTATAGAGTTGATCTATGGTTGTGCACCAGTGCGCACGCTATTTGGAGCGCCAAATTGCACTCGGGCTTCCGTCTGATTCATGGTTGTTAGAGCGAGCGCTGTGCGCCCATCTCGCAGCACTTTCCTCACCTCCATGGCTGCTCCCAGCCGGCTTCCTCCTCCTCGTGCTGCTTCCTCGCATGGTCAGGTGCGCGCACGTCCCCGTCCACTAGAGGGCGCGCGCGCGCCAGATTCCTGAAATTCAAAGGGCCTGTACAGCACTGATTGGTGCCTGGTCATCCAATCCTGCATCCCCTTCCCCTATTTAAAGTGGACCAACACCCAGGATTTTCACTATCCTGGGTTTTGGTCCACTTCTGCGGGGCACCCCGATCGCAGGTGCTCCGCTGCGTGAAACCCCCCGATCGCCCTAAATAACTCACCCCGCTCCTACGCGAGGGCTCGTCCAATCAGAGCGCTCAGAGCCGCTGTGGTATGTACGGACAAGCGACGGAGAACCACAGCGGCTCTGAGCGCGCTGGAGGCAGCGGCTCGCGCTTCCTTCTAACAGGGAGTGCGGCCCTGCTAGAGGGAAGCACGAGATGCGGCCGCGGCCCGCGCATGCGCCGTTGGAACGGGGATAAGGTAAGGTTTTTGGGCGTCCTGGGGGGATTCCCGGGCCCCCCTGGGTGTTGGTCCACTTTAAGGGGCACTTCCTTTTGCATCAGTGCCGGATCTTGGTCTTCCTATGTATGCAGAAAGTCTCACCCGTGTACCGACCTCTGCCTGTCCCGACTCTGAACCTTCGCTGCCCGTCCCGACCTTTGGCTACTTATCTTCGATCTCGAGGTTATGCTGCCAGTCCTGACCTCTGCTTGAACTTTGACATCGCCTTTTGCCTGCCTCCTTTGTTTCACACATCCCCTCGGCTGACTGTGTGGCTGAGCCGCTGTTGGGGGGTAGGGACCTGGAGGTCACTCGCCGCTACAAGACCAACCAGCCTTGCGGTGGGCTCTGGTGAATACCCGTGGCCTCTTAGACTCTGCTCCCCTGACACGGCACTCGCTATCAGTAACATAGTCACAGCGGATCCACACCTGTACCGCCACCGCCGGCCGGTGACAATGGTCATCAAAATGTGATGTGCATTTGTTTTTGCGCCAATTTGCGCCTGAAATTTTCCACCAGCGCCACTTTGGCGCACCAAAATGTTCCCAGCACTGATTTATGGTATGTTTAGAGGGCAGAAAAGCATGCGCAAATGTGGCGCAAATTTGAAGAATGAATTTTCTCCAGCATATAGGTGGAGGAAACTACCGATTCCAATGAGTTACAGCCTTATTTCATTCCAAAAACACATGCCGGCGTCTGGCATGTTTTTGAATAATGAAAGTGTCGGCTGCAAGTTCTTTTTAGGGATTGAAACCTTTTTATTTTGTTTAAAATTTGATAAAAAGTTAACAAAAATCACAAAAATTAAGGACAAAAATGAGGATATTGGGCCCCAAAGTTAACAAAAAAAAAACAATAAAAAAATTATATTCAAAGTATTAAGCATTAATATGCAAACCAAACAGGGTTAAAGAGAACATCTGGGACAAAACATTGGGGCAAAAAACGTTAAGGGTCAAATGGAATCAGAATATCTCCCCAAACAATGTAGAACACAGGTTTTCCAGAGAATGCACTTCCGAAACGACGAATAGAGCTTCACAGAAAACACAGGAGCTGGAGCGGATGGGGCGGGGCCATTTTGCTTCAAAACAGTAGGATTTCCTTACGGAAGGCGCAAATTGCGCTTCTCCCGTGCGCCCGCCATTGAGTGCGATTCGCACGTGCACCCGGTGAACCCGCTGAATAGCACCTGTATTCGAACTGAAGCGGCATGTGAATATATAGTTTTTTTCCCACCATATAAGACGCACCTGCTCATAAGACTCACCTAGAATTTGGAGGAGAGAAATAAGAAAAATAAAATTCTGAACCAAATGTTGTGAACCAAAACATTGGCAAGGTGCAGAATCCTCCAATTACAGGCAGTGTGGCATCCCCTCTCCTGTTCTCCATAATCAGTGTGGCACCCCCATCCCATTCCCATAGGCAGTGTGGCATCCCCATCCCATTCCCATAGGCAGTGTGGCACCCCCATCCCATTCCCATAGGCAGTGTGGCATCCCCATCCCATTCCCATAGGCAGTGTGGCACCCCCATCCCATTCCCATAGGCAGTGTGGCATCCCCTCTCCTGTTCTCCATAATCAGTGTGGCACCCCCATCCCATTCCCATAGGCAGTGTGGCATCCCCATCCCATTCCCATAGGCAGTGTGGCATCCCCATCCCATTCCCATAGGCAGTGTGGTACCCCCCATCCCATTTCCATAGGCAGTGTGGTACCCCCCATCCCATTTCCATAGGCAGTGTGGCACCCCCCATCCCATTCCCATAGGCAGTGTGGCATCCCCATCCCATTCCCATAGGCAGTGTGGCACCCCCATCCCATTCCCATAGGCAGTGTGGCATCCCCATCCCATTCCCATAGGCAGTGTGGCACCCCCATCCCATTCCCATAGGCAGTGTGGCATCCCCTCTCCTGTTCTCCATAATCAGTGTGGCACCCCCATCCCATTCCCATAGGCAGTGTGGCATCCCCATCCCATTCCCATAGGCAGTGTGGCATCCCCATCCCATTCCCATAGGCAGTGTGGTACCCCCCATCCCATTTCCATAGGCAGTGTGGTACCCCCCATCCCATTTCCATAGGCAGTGTGGTACCCCCCATCCCATTCCCATAGGCAGTGTGGCATCCCCATCCCATTCCCATAGGCAGTGTGGCATCCCCCATCCCATTCCCATAGGCAGTGTGGCACCCCCATCCATTTCCATAGGCAGTGTGGCACCCCCATCCATTTCCATAGGCAGTGTGGCACCCCCATCCATTTCCATAGGTCGTGTGGCACCCCCATCCCATTTCCATACGCAGTGTGGCACCCCCATCCCATTCCCATAGGCAGTGTGGCACCCCCATCCCATTTCCATAGGCAGTGTGGCACCCCCATCCCATTTCCATAGGCAGTGTGGCATCCCCATCCCAATCCCATAGGCAGTGTGGCACCCCCATCCCATTTCCATAGGCAGTGTGGCACCCCCATCCCATTTCCATAGGCCGTGTGGCATCCCCCATCCCATTTCCATAGGCAGTGTGGCATCCCCATCCCATTTCCATAGGCAGTGTGGTACCCCCCATCCCATTTCCATAGGCAGTGTGGCACCCCCCATCCCATTCCCATAGGCAGTGTGGCACCCCCCATCCCATTCCCATAGGCAGTGTGGCACCCCCCATCCCATTCCCATAGGCAGTGTGGCATCCCCCATCCCATTCCCATAGGCAGTGTGGCACCCCCCATTCCATTTCCATAGGCAGTGTGGCATCCCCATCCCAATCCCATAGGCAGTGTGGCACCCCCCATTCCATTTCTATTGGCAGTGTGGTACCCCCCATCCCATTTCCATAGGCAGTGTGGCACCCCCCATCCCATTTCCATAGGCAGTGTGGCATCCCCATCCCATTTCCATAGGCGGTGTGGCATCTCCATCCCATTTCCATAGGCAGTGTGGCATCCCCCATCCCATTTCCATAGGCAGTGTGGCATCCCCCATCCCATTCCCATAGGCAGCGTGGCATCCCCCATCCCATTTCCATAGGCAGTGTGGCACCCCCCATCCCATTTCCATAGGCAGTGTGGCACCCTCCATCCCATTTCCATAGGCAGTGTGGCATCCCCCATCCCATTCCCATAGGCAGCGTGGCATCCCCCATCCCATTTCCATAGGCAGTGTGGCACCCCCATCCCATTTCCATAGGCAGTGTGGCATCCCCCATCCCATTTCCATAGGCAGTGTGGCACCCTCCATCCCATTTCCATAGGCAGTGTGGCACCCCCCATCCCATTTCCATAGGCAGTGTGGCACCCCCCATCCCATTTCCATAGGCAGTGTGGCACCTCCCTCCCATTTCCATAGGCAGTGTGGCACCCTCCATCCCATTTCCATAGGCAGTGTGGCACCCCCATCCCATTTCCATAGGCAGTGTGGCATCCCTCATCCCATTTCCATAGGCAGTGTGGCACCCCCCATCCCATTCCCATAGGCAGTGTGGCACCCCCCATCCCATTCCCATAGGCAGTGTGGCATCCCCCATCCCATTTCCATAGGCAGTGTGGCACCCCCCATCCCATTCCCATAGGCAGTGTGGCATCCCCCATCCCATTTCCATAGGCAGTGTGGCACCCCCCATCCCATTCCCATAGGCAGTGTGGCACCCCCCATCCCATTTCCATAGGCAGTGTGGCACCCCCCATCCCATTCCCATAGGCAGTGTGGCATCCCCCATCCCATTTCCATAGGCAGTGTGGCATCCCCCCATTCCATTTCCATAGGCAGTGTGGCACCCCCCATCCCATTCCCATAGGCAGTGTGGCACCCCCATCCCATTTCCATAGGCAGTGTGGCACCCGCCATCCCATTTCCATAGGCAGTGTGGCACCCCCATCCCATTTCCATAGGCAGTGTGGCACCCGCCATCCCATTCCCATAGGCAGTGTGGCATCCCCATCCCATTCCCATAGGCAGTGTGGCATCCCCCATCCCAGACGGCATACCTCCCAAGTGTCCCTGATTTGGAGGGACTGTCCCTCTTGAGTTCATGTCCCCCTGTCCCTTGTTGTTCTCATTTGTCCCTCTTTGAGGTGTAACATGCAGATCTGCAGCAATAAATGATTCATTTGCCTATTCAAAGTGTTTCTATTGTTGTAACTGTTACATCCTATCTCCTATCCATCCCTCAATGAGGGGGCGTGGCTTCATCCATCTCTCAATGGGGGCGTGGCTTCATCAATCCCTCAATGAGGGGGCATTTTAACAAATAATAATTAATAAAATAATTTAACAAATGTCTCTCTTTCCCACTCTGAAAAGTTGGTAGGTATGCAAATGGTCCTGACGTAAACTTACTGTAAGGGGCTGAATCTATTTTATATTTTCAGCCTTTGTAGTTGTACAGACTTTCTGCATCTTCCCTCTATTGTCATAATAAACTCCTCACTGGCTGTTGAATGTGGGATCTAGAATATTTATTAGAATATCTGGTAGATACAGAATTGCGAAATGAAGCTTTTTACAACTGTTTATTTTTTTTAAGCTGTCCCTTTCCAAATGTAAAATGCTGATTGATTTTCGATGCTTCTTAGGCATATTTAGGTCCTTATTTAACAAGGAATAGCGACAGGTAGCGACTGGTGAGCGGCCGGTAATGAGGGGCCCCGCCACGAGAACGCCGGCTCCCCACCACAATCACACATTTATCAAGCCGATCCTGCTTAGCGACTGAGATAGCGCCATATAGCGACTCATTCATCATTATTCCAGCCTCAGCCCACAGCGCCAGCGTCCGACCTTGAACAGCGACAGGTATGACCTCTCGCTACCTGGCGCTCTCCAATGCATTTCAATGGAACAATCTTTAAATATTCTTAATTAATTATTAATTTTTTTTTTTTTTTTTTTAAATGTGAAAAATTCTGTGACCACTTCTGCCATTTTAAATAATTTTTTTAAGGTAAAAAAAAAAAAATGTACAGAATTGATATTACAGGTCTGATATTAATGTATTCATATTACTAAATTCTTTAAAAAACTTGTTTTTTTTGGTTTCCCAAAATATGGTTGTTTGGGGGTTAAAAAACTACTTTTAACACATCGCCGCCAGCGCTCTGGGGTTTAAACAAGCATTTCACAGCGCGAGAATTTTTTGAGCGTGATTTGTTAATGAATATGGTGGGAGCCGGTCGCTAGGGCCAGTCGCTACCATGCGCTCCCATACAGCGCGGAACCTGTCAAATAGCGACTCCTCACCCAATATTCAACATTACGGCAAACCGACTGAGTCGCTATCAACTACCGAACAACAGCCAAGCACAGCGACTACTAGCGGGCGCTCTGAAAATGCCGCTACAGTCACTCAACTGTCGCTACCTGCCGCTGTTAATGAATCGGCCTCTTAGTACTTTTGTTATGGCTGTTGGGAATTTGTTTAATAGCGCCCTCTAGTGGCAAGACATCAGAAGCAGCCTGTGACATTTCCGATATGCAACCTATTTACCCCCACAAGTGTGTAGCTCGGTATTCCCATACTTAGGACCTTATTCATTAAGATATAGCGCCAGGTAGTGCCTGTACAGCGGCAGGTAGCGGCAGGTGAACGCCAGGTGCTGTACGCAATACCACATTTATGAAGGCGATTCTGGTGCGCGATTCTTACAGCGACACGTAGCGACCGATTCATCATTACAGACGGCTCAGCGGATCCCGGCGGCGCTCTCCCTTTTAGAGTGCCTGGTATTACCTGTCGCTCTTCCATACATTTCAATGGATGTTATTTTTCTTCTCTTTAAACAGGGTTTTGTTTTAATATTTTTTTGTTTTGTATCAAATCATTGTGTGACCTCTCCTGGCCTATTTAAATACATTTTTGAAAACTTTTTTGACTTTTTATATTTTTATGCAGAATTGTCATTACAGGTCTGGCACTAAAGTGTTAATGTCACAGTGTTATAACAATGTCATTCCATGTGTTTTCGCTTTGTTACTGGTGGATATGTGTTCAAAAACAGACTGTAATCACACAGCGTCTGGCGCTCTATGCTACAGTGCCCAGCTTTAGAGCGCTGACGCTGTGTGTGTGTCCTTTTTTGATAAATATGGTGTGGAGCTCCGAGTGCCCGACGCACTGAGCTGGCGCTACCTATCGCTCCCTCCAAGGTTGTGCTGGTGTTAGAGCGCCCAACACACATCACATTCATCAATGCCGGGCAGGTTACTAGAGCGACTGAGGCGCTCTGTTACAGCGCTTGATAGCCGTTCACAGCGCATACTAGTGGTCGCTCTTATCGCCGCCATACAGACACTCATCTGCCGATACCTGGCGCTAGTAATGAATCAGCCTGCCCATCTTTTGATATGGTTGTTGGGAATTTGTTTAATACGGTAGCTCCCTCTAGTGGCAACACATCAGAAGCAGCCTGCGACATTTCCGATATGCGACTAACCTATTTACCCCCACAAGTGTGTAGCTCGGTTTTTCCATACTTAGGCCCTCATTTAAGAAGGGATAGTGTCAGGTAGCGGCTGGTTAATGAGAGGTAGCGACAGGTAGCGTCTGGTGAACGCCGGACACAGCACACAATTACAAATTTATCAAGCAGAATCTGTTTAGCGACTGGGATAGCGCCATGTAGCATCCGATTCATTATTATCCCAAACTCAGCGAACAGCGCCGGCGTTCAGCCTTGCACAGCGCCAGGTATGACCTCTCGCTACCTGTCGCTCTCCCATACATTTCAATGGACGATCCTTTTCTTCTCTTTAAACTGTGTATTTTTTTTTTTTTCCAAAAAATCTCAAATAATTCTGTGACCTCTTCTGGCATTGCAAAAGCAGTTTTTTCACAATTTTTTCATTTTTTATATATTTCTTAAGAAATTACATTACAGTTCTGCCATTAAAGTGTTCATGTTGTTACAATTCCATATGTTTTCACTTTGTTACTGGTGGATAGATGCTGAAAAACAGACTTTAATCACACAGCCTCCTGCGCTCTGGGCTTCAGAGAAGCATTTTTCAGCGCCAGAGATTTGCGAGGCTGTTTTTTTTGCTTAAAATGGTGTTGGAGTCAGTCGCTATGAGCAGTCGCTAACATGCGCTCCCATACAGCGCTGTACTGGTCAAATAGCGACTCCTCACAATGTATTCAACATTACTGAACAGCGACTGAGTCGCTATGAACTAGCGACCCATGGCCGAGCACGGCGACTACTAGCGGGCGCTCTGAAAATGCCTGCTACAGACGCTCATCTGTCGCTACCTGGCGTTAGTGATGAATCAGCCTGATAGTCATACCTCCCAACTTTTCAGGGTGGGAAGGAGGGACAATTGTTAAATTAAGCCACGCGATTGGTATTAGGGTGCTCTAAGAATAATGGTAAACCATGAATTAAATAATTTGAATAATAAAATAAATTTAATAAAAATATGCATTTTATTTAAGGGGAAATTTCTACATCCACCTACCTGCCCGCACCCCCACCCATCCACCTACTGATAAAGGGAATAGATGGCATATTGCATCACAGGTTGTAACTACCGACTATCTGAAGCTGGGCCCTGCACCCCAATGTACTTTGCAGATAGTCCACAAGTGCAGTTGTTAGCTGATGCTGTTAAATTGCAGGGACAGTATTGTTAGTAGTCATAGGCAGTTTCTGGCGCTATAGCATTTCAGGGGCAGAACATTGGTTGACGTATACCTCCCAAGTGTCCCTGATTTGGAAGGACTGTCCCTCTTTTGCATCCAAGCCCCCCCTCCTTTGTTGTTCTCCTTTGCCCCTCTTTGAGGTGTAACATGCAGATCTGCATCAATAAATGATTCATTTTCCTCTTCGGGGAGGCCGATTCAGTAATAGCGCCAGGTAGCGACAGATGAGCGACTGTAGCAGTATTTTCACAGCGCCCGCTAGTAGTCGCTGTGCTTGGCCGTTGTTCGGTTGTTGACAGCGACTCAGTCGGTGTGCGGTAATGTTGAATACGGGGTTAGGAGTCGCTATTTGACAGGTTCCGCGCTGTATGGGTGCGCATGATAGCGAATGGCCATAGCGACCGGCTCCCACCATATTCATTAACAAATCACGATCAAAAAATTCTTGCGCTGTTAAATGCTTGTTTAAACCCCAGAGCACTGGCGGCGATGGGTTAAAAGTAGTTTTTTAACCCCCAAACAACCATATTTTTGGAAACAAAAAAAAACAAGTTTATAAAAACATTTTGTAATATGAATACATTAATATCAGACCTGTAATATCAATTCTGCACAAATTTTTTTTTTTTTTTTTTTTACCTTAAAAAAAATATCTAACATTGCAGAAGTGGTCACAGAATTTTTCACATTTAAAAAAAAAAAAAAAAAAAAAAAAATGATTAACAATTAATTATGAATATTTTAAGATTGTTCCATTGAAATGCATTGGAGAGCGCCAGGTAGCGAGAGGTCATACCTGTCGCTGTTCAAGGTCGGACGCTGGCGCTGTGGACTGAGGCTGGAATAATGATGAATGAGTCGCTATCTGGCGCTATCTCAGTCGCTAAGCAGGATCGGCTTAATAAATGTGTGATTGTGGTGGGGAGCCGGCATTCTCGTGGCGGTGCCCGTCATTACCAGTCGCTACCTGGCCCTATCCCTTGTTAAATAAGGGCCTAAGTGTTTCTATTGTTGTAACTATTACAATCTATTTCCTATCCATCCGTCAATGAGGGGGCGTGGCTTCCTACAGCCCTCAATGAGGGGGCGTGGCTTCATCCATCCCTCAATGAGGGGGCGTGGCTTCATCAATCCCTCAACGAAGGGGCGTGGCTTCGTCAATCCCTCAACGAGGGGGCGTGGCTTCACCCATCCCTCAATGAGGGGGCGTGGCTTAATTTAACATATAAGCAAGTTTTGCTATATAGCCACAGACGGTTATATATCGGTCACTCCGCAGGACATACAACTTCAAAGTTCAACATCAAAAGTGTTGTATTTCCATTGAGGTGTGTTTATCCCACCACCTTATAAGTATAAAACACGTACCAGATTTCTTTAGAAAAAATGCCCTGTAATCAAATAGCAAATAATTTAGTTCCTCCTTAAACCGGACCTTCACCATGATTTAATGAAAAGCCCAAACCCTTATAAAACTATTCCCCAGCATCTAAAATTAATATATTTTAAGTCTTAAGTTTTTAGTCGCTTACTTATTATTCTTTCCCACACTGGGCTGCAACTCTGTTCAGGACTCTAGGATACGGGCGCCGCCATCTTGACTCAGAAGCCTCACACTTACCGAGGTGAGGAGAGTGGGATAAAGTACAGGGGGCGGGTAATAGCTGTGCTTTGCTCAGACAGAGCAGAGCTGGGGTCAGGAAAAGGTCACCAATCCCAGAATGCAGAGCAGCACAGTCAGAGGGCACTTCCTGTTTGCAGGCTGCCTGATGTCCCATGAGCCACCATCTTGGATGTTTAAAGGCTCATAACATGCAGTAGATGCAGGTAGGATGATTTTTAATGTGGGCAATCTGTATGTACAGGGTGTGGGGAACATATAAGATAGACTCTTATTCAGGGTGAAGGTCCGGATTAATGTGAGCAATCTGTATGTACAGGGGGGAAACATATAAGATAGACTCTTATTCAGAGTGAAGGTCTGGATTAATGTGAGCAATCTGTATGTACAGGGTGTGGGAAACATATAAGATAGACTCTTAATCAGGGTGAAGGTCCGGATTAATGTGGGCAATCTGTATGTACAGGGTGTGAGAAACATATAAGATAGACTCTTATTCAGGGTGAAGGTCCGGATTAATGTGAGCAATCTGTATGTACAGAGTGTGGGAAACATATACGATAGACTCTTATTCAGGGTGAAGGTCCGGATTAATGTGGGCAATATGTATGTACAGGGTGTGAGAAACATATAAGATAGGCTCTAATTCAGGGTGAAGGTCTGGATTAATGTGAGCAATCTGTATGTACAGGGTGTGAGAAACATATAAGATAGACTCTTATTCAGGGTGAAGGTCCGGATTAATGTGGGCAATCTGTATGTACAGGGTGAGGGAAACATATAAGATAGGCTCTTATTCAGGGTGAAGGTCCGGATTAATGTGCGCAATCTGTATGTACAGGGGGGAAACATATAAGATAGACTCTTATTCAGAGTGAAGGTCTGGATTAATGTGGGCAACCTGCATGTACAGAGTGTGGAAAACATATAAGATAGACTCTTATTCAGAGTGAAGGTCCGGATTAATGTGAGCAATCTGTATGTACAGGGTGTGGGAAACATATAAGATAGGCTCTTATTCAGGGTGAAGGTCCGGATTAATGTGGGCAATCTGTATGTACAGGGTGTGGGAAACATATAAGATAGGCTCTTATTCAGGGTGAAGGTCCGGATTAATGTGAGCAATCTGTATGTACAGGGTGTGGGAAACATATAAGATAGACACTTATTCAGAGTGAAGGTCCGCTTTAAGGATTGGGATCTGCTACTTTCAAATTCATCCACTTTTTCACTTCTTAATGGCAATAAAAATGGGTTTTATGATATTTTTACATCGAGCATTCGCTCCAAATTTAATGTTGATTTGCAATAAAAAACAAAAACGCCAACATAGTGTAAAATTGCGCAGATTCCTGGTTCAGTTGCCCCCCACTATGCAATGCTCACCAAATATATCAATAAAATCCAGCGTATAGTATTTTTGAGAAGGCAAAGCTGCGTGTTACCACCAGCGGTCTCGCCGCCGCAATCAGCTCAGGCTCCCGCGCAGTGACCGATATATAATCCGCTGTGGCTACATAATAAAGCTTGCTCGCATCTTCTTGGGACTGCTGTGGCTACAGTTCTGATATTACTCCTAGCGAGTGGACGTTTAATCTCTAGATTCTAAATTGTTATATTGTTAACTAACAGCGCAACCTTGAATATATCACTTTATATTAATTTAACAAATGTCTCTCTTTCCCACCCTGAAAAGTTAGTAGCTATGGTTGAGGTGTCTTATCTGGGGAGGTACAGTGAGGTTGGCTGATGTGTTGGGGGAAGACTTGAGAGGCAACGAGTAGAGGTGGAGGTGGGAACGGATGAATGCCGGCACAGTGGCAGATGAAGTCAACAGCAGGCTTGGACCTGACCCAACAGGGCTGTATTTACCATTAGGCAAACCTAGGCCTGTGCCTAGGGTGGCCACCTGGGGGGGGGGGGGGGTGAAGACATTACTGCTATAGTATAAATAAATAAATTAAAAAAGAAAAATGTTGTGACGTGTTAATGGCACTTTACAAACGCTCCCGGGCCACATTGTGTGTGTAGAGGGGGCATAGGGTGCAGCTTCATCCTCTGCCACTGCTGTGGCCATGTGTCTCCTGTGAGTTGGGCACTGGGAAGCCGGTAATATATAATACAATGCGCGCTCCTCTGCATTTCTCCCCTTGAAACCTCTCCACCCTACACACATTTATTTTTTATATATACAGACCGTGATGTCAGGGCAGGCGTCAGTAGTGGGCGTATCCTGGGCAGTTCTGGGGCCACTGCACATTTATAGGACCCACCTTTGTTTTTTTCCCTTTTATTCTTTTCTTTCTTTTTTCTGTTCTTTCTGCTATTCTCTCTCGTTCTTCTGTTCTTTGCTTCTATTCTCTCTCGTTCTTCTGTTCTTTACTTCTATTCTCTCTCGCTCTTCTGTTCTCTACTTCTATTCTCTCTCGTTCTTCTGTTCTTCTATTCTCTATTTCTTTCTTCTGTTCTTTACTTCTATTCTCTCTTTCGTTCGTCTGTTCTTTACTTCTATTCTCTCTCGTTCTTCTGTTCTTTACTTCTATTCTCTCTCGTTCTTCTGTTCTTTGCTTCTATTCTCTCTCGTTCTTCTGTTCTTTGCTTCTATTCTCTTTCGTTCTTCTGTTCTTTACTTCTATTCTCTCTCGTTCTTCTGTTCTTCTATTCTCTATTTCTTTCTTCTGTTCTTTACTTCTATTCTCTCTTTCGCTCGTCGGTTCTTTACATCTATTCTCTCTTTCGTTCTTCTGTTCTTTACTTCTATTCTCTCTTTTGTTCTTCTGTTCTTTACTTCTATTCTCTCTTTCGTTCGTCTGTTCTTTACTTCTATTCTCTCTTTCGTTCGTCTGTTCTTTACTTATACTCTCTCTTTTGTTCATCTGTTCTTTACTTCTATTCTTTCTTTCATTCGTTCGTCTGTTCTTTACTTCTATTCTCTCTTTCGTTCGTCTGTTCTTTACTTATACTCTCTCTTTTGTTCATCTGTTCTTTACTTCTATTCTTTCTTTCGTTCGTCTGTTCTTTACTTCTATTCTCTCTTTCGTTCGTCTGTTCTTTACTTCTATTCTCTCTTTCGTTCATCTGTTCTTTACTTCTATTCTCTCTTTCGTTCTTCTGTTCTTTACTTCTATTCTCTCTTTCGTTCTTCTGTTCTTTACTTCTATTCTCTCTTTCGTTCTTCTGTTCTTTACTTCTATTCTCTCTTTCGTTCATCTGTTCTTTACTTCTATTCGCTCTTTCGTTCTTCTGTTCTTTACTTCTATTCTCTCTTTCGTTCGTTTGTTCTTTACTTATATTCTTTCTTTCGTTCATCTGTTCTTTACTTATATTCTCTCTTTCGTTCGTCTGTTCTTTACTTATATTCTTTCTTTCATTCGTCTGTTCTTTACTTCTATTCGCTCTTTCGTTCGTCTGTTCTTAACTTCTATTCTCTCTTTCGTTCATCTGTTCTTTACTTCTATTCTCTCTTTCGTTCTTCTGTTCTTTACTTCTATTCTCTCTTTCGTTCTTCTGTTCTTTACTTCTATTCTCTCTTTCGTTCGTCTGTTCTTTACTTCTATTCTCTCTTTCTTTCTTCTGTTCTTTACTTCTATTCTCTCTTTCGCTCGTCTGTTCTTTACTTCTATTCTCTCTTTCGTTCTTCTGTTCTTTGCTTCTATTCTCTCTTTCGTTCTTCTGTTCTTTACTTCTATTCTCTCTTTCGTTCGTCTGTTCTTTACTTCTATTCTCTCTTTCGTTCTTCTGTTCTTTACTTCTATTCTCTCTTTCGTTCTTCTGTTCTTTACTTCTATTCTCTCTTTCGTTCATCTGTTCTTTACTTCTATTCTCTCTTTCTTTCTTCTGTTCTTTACTTCTATTCTCTCTTTCGTTCATCTGTTCTTTACTTCTATTCTCTCTTTCTTTCTTCTGTTCTTTACTTCTATTCTCTCTTTTGTTCATCTGTTCTTTACTTCTATTCTCTCTTTCGTTCTTCTGTTCTTTACTTCTATTTTTGTCTTTCATCTGTTATGCCATTCCATTTTTTCTTCTTTCCTTCTATAACTGTTTTCTGTCAGTCTTTCTATCCTTTTTTTTTTCTTTAGCCGGCCCTGCTTAATGTTACTTAACAAAAGGGGGCGCCAGCCTAGGGCAGAATGAACACTAAATACTTGGCTTGTGGGTACAGGGGGCTGGGTATAGGGGGCTGGGATTCCTTGGCTTGTGGGTACAGTGGTGCTGGGTATAGGGGGCTGGGATTCCTTGGCTTGTGGGTACAGTGGGGCTGGGTATAGGGGGCTGGGGTTCCTTGGCTTGTGGGTACAGTGGTGCTGGGTATAGGGGGCTGGGGTTCCTTGGCTTGTGGGTACAGTGGTGCTGGGTATAGGGGGCTGGGATTCCTTGGCTTGTGGGTACAGTGGGGCTGGGTACAGGGGGCTGGGGTTCCTTGGCTTGTGGGTACAGGGGGCTGGGTACAGGGGGCTGGGATTCCTTGGCTTGTGGGTACAGGGGGCTGGGTACAGGGGGCTGGGGTTCCTTGGCTTGTGGGTACAGTGGTGCTGGGTATAGGGGGCTGGGGTTCCTTGGCTTGTGGGTACAGTGGTGCTGGGTATAGGGGGCTGGGATTCCTTGGCTTGTGGGTACAGTGGGGCTGGGTACAGGGGGCTGGGGTTCCTTGGCTTGTGGGTACAGTGGGGCTGGGGTTCCTTGGCTTGTGGGTACAGTGGGGCTGGGTACAGGGGGCTGGGGTTCCTTGGCTTGTGGGTACAGGGGGCTGGGTACAGGGGGCTGGGATTCCTTGGCTTGTGGGTACAGGGGGCTGGGTACAGGGGGCTGGGGTTCCTTGGCTTGTGGGTACAGTGGGGCTGGGTACAGGGGGCTGGGGTTCCTTGGCTTGTGGGTACAGTGGGGCTGGGTATAGGGGGCTGGGATTCCTTGGCTTGTGGGCACAGTGGGGCTGGGTACAGGGGGCTGGGGTTCCTTGGCTTGTGGGTACAGTGGGGCTGGGGTTCCTTGGCTTGTGGGTACAGTGGGGCTGGGTACAGGGGGCTGGGGTTCCTTGGCTTGTGGGTACAGGGGGCTGGGTACAGGGGGCTGGGATTCCTTGGCTTGTGGGTACAGGGGGCTGGGTACAGGGGGCTGGGGTTCCTTGGCTTGTGGGTACAGTGGGGCTGGGTACAGGGGGCTGGGGTTCCTTGGCTTGTGGGTACAGTGGGGCTGGGTATAGGGGGCTGGGATTCCTTGGCTTGTGGGCACAGTGGGGCTGGGTACAGTGGGGCTGAGAGGGAGACTAAGGGGGCAAGGACTGAATGTGGGTGTTAAAAGCAGCAGCTGTAAAATCAAGCACGGTTATCAGATGTGAAAAACACAGAATTAGAATTAGATCGTATAGAATCCCAGGCCAATCATTGTGGGCTTTGGCCACTTAAATATTGGAAAATGAGGGATCTGGCATATGACCTGCACCACTAACAGTGGCCCTGACCCATCCACAGAAAACAGGATGGCTGGGATAAAGGTGCCCCCAATGGCCTTGGCACCCAGGGTGATCACCCTGCTTACCTTCCCCTACAAACAGCCTTGGTTGTAAGTAAACCCTTTGGTGACAGGTTATCTTCAGCAGCCATTTCGCGGGAAATGAAGCCGTGCTGTCACCATAAAGCCACCCATGGAGAGGCAGAAACAATAGCATGGTGCACGCCATGCCTGGGCCCCGGCCAGTGACCCCGGGGAGGGAGAGGCTGGAGGCCGGCCAGGGCTATTTATACAAATAAAACAATAAGTAATAGATGGGCCCCCCACACCGAGGAATGATGGAATGCACCAAGAGGAGAAAAAGAAAACTCCCAGAATGCCTGGTGGAATCTGCGCTATCAACAGCAACTTATTGGGGTTAATTCAGCACAGCGCGAAAATGTTTTCTCGCACAGTTTCAAGGAAAAAAAAAATCCAGATTTTCCCTCTCTCCCGATTTAGCATGCGCTTTTTTGTGCAAGTTTTACTTTTCGAGAACATTTTGCACGAGCGAGAAATTCTTAATAAAAAGCGTGAAAAAAGTGAAACTTGTGTGAAACCCCCAGGTCGCCCGAGGAAACTCGCCTCATCCCGGTTCTGCGGAGCATGCGCGGCTGCTCGTCCAATCAGCGCGCTCGGAGTCGCTGAGCTATGCATGTGTAAGTGACGTCTTTGAGCGAGCTGGCGGCCGCATCCCCCGGTTCCCTCTAACAGGGAGCGTGCCCACGCCAGCCATTCATAAATGCCAGGTGCGGACACACACCCCGTGCTTTTTTGTGCTTTTCATTAAACCGGACCTTCAGCATCATTTCAAGAAAAGTCCAAAAACAAAAAACTATTCCCCAGCATCTAAAATTAATATATTTTAAATTTTTAGTTGCTAATTTTTTATTCTTTCCCCCACTGGGCTGCAACTCTGTTCAGGACTTGAGAATATGGGCGCCGCCATCTTGCCTCAGAAGCATAACATATGAAGGAGAGGAGGTGGGCGGGGAGTGCAGGGGGCGGGGTTATAGCTGTGCTCTGCACAGACAAAGCAGAGCTGGGGTCAGGGTAAGGACAGCAATCCCAGAATGCAGAGCGACACAGTCAGAAGACACTTCCTGTTTGCAGGCAGCCTGAGACTGCATGTGCTGCCATCTTGGAAGTTTAAATGCTCAGAAAAGGCAATAGGTGAAGGTAAGATTATTTCTAATGTGGGCAATCTGTATGTATAGGGGAGGAAACGTATAAGATAGGCTCTTATTCAGGGTGAAGGTCCGGATTAATGTGAGCAATCTGTATGTACAGGGTGGGGGAAACATATAGGATAGGCTCTTATTCAGAGTGAAGGTCCGGATTAATGTGAGCAATCTGTATGTACAGGGGGGGAAACATACAACATAGGCTCTTATTCAGGGTGAGGGTCCGGATTGATGTGAGCAATCTGTATGTACAGTGTTGGGGAGACATATAGGATAGGTTCTTATTCAGAGTGAAGGTCCGGATTAATGTGAGCAATCTGTATGTACAGGGGGGGAAACATACAACATAGGCTCTTATTCAGGGTGAGGGTCCGGATTGATGTGAGCAATCTGTATGTACAGGGTGGGGGAAACATATAAGATAGGCTCTTATTCAGGGTGAAGGTCCGGATTAATGTGAGCAATCTGTATGTACAGGGTGGGGGAAACATATAAGATAGGCTCTTATTCAGGGTGAAGGTCCGGATTAATGTGAGCAATCTGTATGTACAGGGTGGGGGAAACATATAAGATAGGCTCTTATTCAGGGTGAAGGTCCGGATTAATGTGAGCAATCTGTATGTACAGGGTGGGGGAAACATATAAGATAGGCTCTTATTCAGGGTGAAGGTCCGGATTAATGTGAGCAATCTGTATGTACAGGGTGGGGGAAACATATAAGATAGGCTCTTATTCAGGGTGAAGGTCCGGATTAATGTGAGCAATCTGTATGTACAGGGTGGGGGAAACATATAAGATAGGCTCTTATTCAGGGTGAAGGTCCGGATTAATGTGAGCAATCTGTATGTACAGGGTGGGGGAAACATATAAGATAGGCTCTTATTCAGGGTGAAGGTCCGGATTAATGTGGGCAATCTGTATGTACGGGGGGGGTATATAAGATAGACTCTTATTCAGGGTGAAGGTCCGGATTAATGTGGGCAATCTGTATGTACAGGGGGGGGGGAACATATAAGATAGACTCTTATTCAGGGTGAAGGTCCGGATTAATGTGAGCAATCTGTATGTACAGGGGGGGGGGGACATATAAGATAGGTTCTTATTCAGGGTGAAGGTCCGGATTAAATGATGTTGAAGGTCGCGTTGAAATTAAACAGCAGTAGTTGCTTTCTCATCTTCTTTCACTAGATGGCAGCATTTCTTTATTGGCTTCAGCTACTACACAGGGGGACAAAGTTACTTTTTTCCATTCCTGGTAGCTAGTGAGGCCTTTAGATTATAACCTCATAGGGGAAGGGCTGGCGCTTGTATTAAAGTGGAACTTTCCCGGGTTTTGTTTTGTGCAGGGCCGGATTAAGTGCGGTGGAGGCCCCTGGGCACAAAATCTGGTGGAGGCCCCAGATACAGTATAAAATAATAGTCCAGCCAAGTAACTGATTGGTGGTTGTCTGGCACCCGCCCACTTACTGGAAGGTCAGATGGAGTCCCTTGTGCCCCCCTTGTGCGGGTGCTGCTGCTTTGCCATTCTGGGTGGGGGGTAGTGTAGTCGCCCGGCTGGTTCCCTGCATTGAGCTGCCAGCGGCTGTGCTTGGTGGCTTATGTGCAGTGACAGCTCTGCACCCATCACTGTAGCGTTGCTGGCGGCGGCTTTGCTGCTCTAGACTCTCCGTCCTGCCCTGTGGCGGCGTTGGCTGCAGGTTTGCAAAAACAAAAAAGGCCCCACTGCCCCCAATAGCTTTGTTGCTGGCCCCCGCGGCCCATCAGACCAGACACTGAAAAGCCTCCTGAATCAGACCATAACCCAAAGGTTGGTGGAGGCCCCCTTTGAAGGGAAAGTGGTGGAGGCCCCTGGGGCACGCGCCCCTTGTGCCCCCTTATAATCCGGCCCTGGTTCTGTGCCCGCTGTGTAAACACCCCCCCCAGTTTGCCCAGTAAAACTCACCTTTCCTGGGTCCAATGGCGCATACACTGGCTCTCGTCCAATCGGAGCCCTTTACTGTGTTTACATCCTTCTGCAAAGGGCTCTGATTGCGTTCAAAGTAGAGTGTGCGCTCCTGCCCCAACCTTCCTATTGTAATCAATCAGAGTCGTTTGCCAAAAGGCAAACAGCTCTGATTGGACAAGAGTTGGCACACGCGCCATTACCGGTCCCGGGGTGTCACACAGCATTGTGTCCCGATTAGTCAGTGAGACCTGGGGAGCTGTTCTGGGGGAATTTCCTATCAGCCCACATACATACATAAGCCTGCAGATGGCATTCAGACTCCACCTGCAATAATAGCCTCCGGGCTGTGTATATGGGTGGAGAGAGGTGCCTGCAGGCTTATGTACGTATGCGGCATAGAAAAAAAAAAACGCAGGAATTTCAGCGCCCCAATCTTCTTTACACTGGATGTCACTCCCAGCAGCATACCTCCCAAGTGTCCCTGATTTGGAGCCCTGAGGAAGTGGGAGGCGTGCCCACAGAACACGTAGCTTTTGGTGTGGTAGGTGGTGGGGAGACTGGATTGAGAGATTTATTTTAGGTTTACCTTGAGATTTATTTTGTGATTCACATAGGATATTATTATGGATTGGTTTTGATGTATTATAGGTGGTTGATATATTGATTTAGATTTGCTCAGTGATTGGATTGGAGAGATAATGAATAGTTCTAGCTTTTTGCATTTGATTGGATTGGTTTCGATCACAAATTTCATATTGCTTATAATTAATACTTTATATTGATTGTTTTGCACTTGCACTTTATAGAGCACATATACCTTTGGGATCCGAATCATAGGCAGGTTTTGCACATTATATTTGCATTATCTAAAAATATATTTCTCTCTTAATAAGGATGTGTATATATTTATGTGGATGTATATACTGGTCATCGCCTACACGCCTATCTATGTTGCTTTGTCCTGTTTGTCATTGTTTGATTTACCGTATTTGCCCTGTAAAACATGGCTCCAAGTGGGGGGGTCGTCTTATACGCCGTGTGCACCTGGGTCCAGGGGCGGACTGGCCATAGGGCATACTGGGCAACATCCCGGTAGGCCGGGTGCCAGGGAAGGCCGCAAACCTGAAAACAACAGATGCTAGAGGGTGAGGGGCGGCCGTTGCGGCTGGCTGGCCTGCCCGTCCCTGCTGTTCCTCGCGCCGCCGCTCTCATACACACTAACATGCACACACATTCATGCTTAATTCACTTCCTGGCTGTTGCACGCTGGTCGCCGGTGGGCGGCGTCCAATGAAAACAATGGATGCCGGCCATCTGGGGTACGCCCACCGACGACCAGCGCGCAACAGCCAGGAAGTGAAGTAAGCATGAATGTGTGTGCGTGTTTGTGTGCATGAGAGCGGCGGTGGCGGCGACAGGAACAGCAGGGACGGGCAGACCGGCCCTCCGACCATCGGTAAGTGTGTGGGTGTGTGAGCGGCGGGACGGGGGGAGGAGGGAGTGGGGCCACTCGCTGGCTGTACTAAGGGATGCCCCCATGCCTGTACTGAGGGATGCCCCCATGCCTGTACTGAGGGATGCCCCCATGACTGTACTGAGGGATGCCTCCATGCCTGTATTGAGGGATGCCCCCATGACTGTATTTAGGGATGCCCCCCATGCCTGTACTGAGGGATGCCCCCATGCCTGTATTGAGGGATGCCCCCATGACTGTACTGAGGGATGCCTCCATGCCTGTATTGAGGGATGCCCCCATGACTGTACTGAGGGATGCCCCCATGCCTGTATTGAGGGATGCCCCCATGACTGTACTGAGGGATGCCCCCATGCCTGTATTGAGGGATGCCCCATGACTGTACTGAGGGATGCCCCCATGACTGTATTTAGGGATGCCTCCCATGCCTGTACTGAGGGATGCCCCCATGACTGTACTGAGGGATGCCTCCATGCCTGTATTGAGGGATGCCCCCATGACTGTACTGAGGGATGCCCCCATGCCTGTATTGAGGGATGCCCCATGCCTGTATTGAGGGATGCCCCCATGACTGTATTTAGGGATGCCTCCCATGCCTGTATTGAGGGATGCCCCCATGACTGTACTGAGGGATGCCCCCATGCCTGTATTGAGGGATGCCCCATGCCTGTATTGAGGGATGCCCCCATGACTGTATTTAGGGATGCCCCCCATGCCTGTACTGAGGGATGCCCCCATGCCTGTATTGAGGGATGCCCCATGCCTGTACTGAGGGATGCCCCCATGCCTGTACTGAGGGATGCCTCATGCCTGTATTGAGGGATGCCCCCATGACTGTATTGATGGATGCCCCCATGCCTGTATTGAGGGATGCCCCATGACTGTATTGAGGGATGCCCTCATGACTGTATTGATGGATGCCCCCATGTCTGTATTGATGGATGCCCCATGACTGTATTGAGGGATGCCCCATGGCTGTATTGAGGGATGCCCCATGCCTGTATTGATGGATGCCCCATGACTGTATTGAGGGATGCCCCCATGACTGTATTGATGGATGCCCCCATGCCTGTATTGAGGGATGCCCCATGACTGTATTGAGGGATGCCCCATGAATGTATTGATGGATGCCCCCATGCCTGTATTGATGGATGTCCCCATGCCTGTATTGAGGAATGCCCCCATGACTGTATTGAGGGATGCCCCCATGCCTGTATTGATGGATGCCCCCATGCCTGTATTGATGGATGCCCCCATGACTGTATTGATGGATGCCACCATTCCTGTATTGATGGATGCAACCATGACTGTATTGAGGGATGCCACCATTCCTGTATTGATGGATGCCCCCATGACTGTATTGAGGGATGCCCCCATGCCTGTATTGATGGATGCCCCCATGCCTGTACTGAGGGATGCCCCATGACTGTATTGAGGGTTGCCCCCATGCCTGTATTGAGGGATGCCCCAATGACTCTATTGAGGGATGCCCCCATGCCTGTATTGAGGGATGCCCCATGACTGTATTGAGGGATGCCCCCATGCCTGTATTGAGGGATGCCCCCATGACTGTATTGAGGGATGCCCCCATGCCTGTACTGAGGGATGCCCCATGACTGTATTGATGGATGCCCCCATGCCTGTATTGAGGGAAGCCCCCATGACTGTATTGAGGGATGCCCCCATGACTGTACTGAGGGATGCCCCCATGCCTGTATTGATGGATGCCCCCATGACTGTATTGATGGATGCCCCCATGCCTGTATTGAGGGATGCCCCTATGCCTGTACTGAGGGATGCCCCATGACTGTATTGATGGATGCCCCCATGCCTGTATTGAGGGAAGCCCCCATGCCTGTACTGAGGGATGCCCCATGCCTGTATTGAGGGATGCCCCCATGCCTGTACTGAGGGATGCCCCATGACTGTACTGAGGGATGCCCCATGCCTGTATTGAGGGATGCCCCCATGACTGTATTGAGGGATGCCCCCATGCCTGTACTGAGGGATGCCCCATGCCTGTATTGATGGATGCCCCCATGACTGTATTGATGGATGCCCCATGACTGTATTGAGGGATGCCCCATGACTGTATTGAGGGATGCCCCCATGCCTGTATTGATGGATGCCCCCATGACTGTATTGATGGATTCCCCCATGCCTGTATTGAGGGATGCCCCCATGACTGTATTGAGGGATGCCCCATGCCTGTACTGAGGGATGCCCCATGACTGTATTGAGGGATGCCCCCATGCCTGTATTGAGGGAAGCCCCCATGACTGTATTGAGGGATGCCCCCATGCCTGTATTGATGGATGCCCCCATGACTGTATTGATGGATGCCCCCATGCCTGTATTGAGGGATGCCCCCATGACTGTATTGAGGGATGCCCCATGCCTGTACTGAGGGATGCCCCCATGCCTGTATTGAGGGATGCCCCATGCCTGTACTGAGGGATGCCCCCATGCCTGTATTGAGGGATGCCCCATGCCTGTACTGAGGGATGCCCCCATGACTGTATTGAGGGATGCCCCATGCCTGTACTGAGGGATGCCCCATGCCTGTATTGATGGATGCCCCCATGCCTGTATTGAGGGATGCCTCCATGACTGCATTGAGGGATGCCCCCATGCCTGTATTGAGGGATGCCCCCATGCCTGTATTGATGAATGCCCCCATGCCTGTATTGAGGGATGCTCCCATGCCTGTATTGAGGGATGCCCCCATGCTTGTACTGAGGGATGCCCCCATGCCTGTATTGAGGGATGCCCCCATGCTTGTACTGAGGGATGCCCCCATGCCTGTATTGAGGGATGCCCCCATGCCTGTATTGAGGGATGCCCCCATGTCTGTATTGAGGGATGCCCCCATGCTTGTACTGAGGGATTCCCCCATGCCTGTATTGAGGGATGCCCCCATGCCTGTATTGAGGGATGCCCCCATGCCTGTATTGAGGGATGCCCCCATGCTTGTACTGAGGGATGCCCCCATGACTGTATTGAGGGATGCCCCCATGCCTGTATTGAGGGATGCCCCCATGCCTGTACTGAGGGATGCCCCCATGCCTGTATTGAGGGATGCCCCCATGCCTGTATTGAGGGATGCCCCCATGCCTGTATTGAGGGATGCCCCCATGACTGTATTGAGGGATGCCCCCATGACTGTATTGATGGATGCCCCCATGACTGTATTGAGGGATGCCCCCATGACTGTATTGAGGGATGCCCCTATGCCTGTACTGAGGGATGCCCCCATGCCTGTATTGAGGGATGCCCCCATGCCTGTATTGAGGGATGCCCCCATGACTGTATTGAGGGATGCCCCCATGACTGTATTGAGGGATGCCCCCATGACTGTATTGATGGATGCCCCCATGACTGTATTGAGGGATGCCCCTATGCCTGTACTGAGGGATGCCCCCATGACTGTATTGAGGGATGCTCCCATGCCTGTATTGAGGGATGCCCCCATGACTGCATTGAGGGATGCCCCCATGCCTGTATTGAGGGATGCCCCATGCCTGTACTGAGGGATGCCCCCATGACTGTATTGAGGGATGCCCCATGCCTGTACTGAGGGATGCCCCATGCCTGTATTGATGGATGCCCCCATGCCTGTATTGAGGGATGCCTCCATGACTGCATTGAGGGATGCCCCCATGCCTGTATTGAGGGATGCCCCCATGCCTGTATTGAGGGATGCCCTCATGCCTGTATTGATGAATGCCCCCATGCCTGTATTGAGGGATGCCCCCATGCTTGTACTGAGGGATGCCCCCATGCCTGTATTGAGGGATGCCCCCATGCCTGTATTGAGGGATGCCCCCATGCTTGTACTGAGGGATGCCCCCATGCCTGTATTGAGGGATGCCCCCATGCCTGTATTGAGGGATGCCCCCATGTCTGTATTGAGGGATGCCCCCATGCTTGTACTGAGGGATGCCCCCATGCCTGTATTGAGGGATGCCCCCATGCCTGTATTGAGGGATGCCCCCATGCCTGTATTGAGGGATGCCCCCATGCTTGTACTGAGGGATGCCCCCATGCCTGTATTGAGGGATGCCCCCATGCCTGTACTGAGGGATGCCCCCATGCCTGTATTGAGGGATGCCCCCATGCCTGTATTGAGGGATGCCCCCATGCCTGTATTGAGGGATGCCCCCATGCCTGTATTGAGGGATGCCCCCATGACTGTATTGAGGGATGCCCCCATGACTGTATTGAGGGATGCCCCCATGACTGTATTGAGGGATGCCCCCATGACTGTATTGAGGGATGCCCCTATGCCTGTACTGAGGGATGCCCCCATGCCTGTATTGAGGGATGCCCCCATGCCTGTATTGAGGGATGCCCCCATGCCTGTATTGAGGGATGCCCCCATGACTGTATTGAGGGATGCCCCCATGCCTGTATTGAGGGATGCCCCCATGCCTGTATTGAGGGATGCCCCCATGACTGTATTGAGGGATGCCCCCATGACTGTATTGAGGGATGCCCCCATGACTGTATTGATGGATGCCCCCATGACTGTATTGAGGGATGCCCCTATGCCTGTACTGAGGGATGCCCCCATGACTGTATTGAGGGATGCTCCCATGCCTGTATTGAGGGATGCCCCCATGACTGCATTGAGGGATGCCCCCATGCCTGTATTGAGGGATGCCCCCATGCCTGTATTGAGGGATGCCCCCAAGACTGTAAGAAGCCACCCAGGGACTCTGGGGAAGGGAATTAACATGTTGAAATAAAATCTGATGTTCTTTTATGTTTTATTTGGTGTGCGGAAGAGGGAGTGTATAACAAACTCTATATTTTGAGTGGAAATGTTGGGGGGTCGTCTTATACGCCGGCAAATACGGTCTGTTTTTTAATTGATTTTAGTATGTTTAGGGATTATATGTAGTGATCAGTTTTTGTTAACACTAAATAAAATGTATCATTTTGAAGTTGAGAGTGCCTCCCTATTTCTGGGACTTGAGCTCTTTTAGCTTTGGGAGGTAGATAATGAAAGTGAAAGGCAGTTTTCTCTCCTAAAAAGGAATTAAAATACTTACCTGGCTCTGAATTGACCCCATTGTGCCGGAAGGAACCAAGATCCAGATACACGTAAGACACCTCGCTGCCTCCCTGTGGTTGTTCTGCATCACTGCATAACATCATATGGTAACTGACATTCAAACTATTCATCAGCATCTAAAATTATTATATATAAAGTTTTCAGTCACTTATTATTCTTTCCCCCACTGGGCTACAACTCCAATCAGGACCCTAGGATACGGGCGCCGCCATCTTGCCTCAGAAGCATCACACATACTGAGGAGGGGGGGGGGGGAGTTATAGCTGTGCTTTGCACAGACAGAGCAGAGCTGGGGTCAGAAAAAGGTCAGCAATCCCAGAATGCAGAGTGGCATAGTCAGAAGACACTTCCTGTCTGCAGGCTGCCTGATGCTCCATGTGCCACCATCTTGGATGTTTAAAGGCTCATAACATGCAGTAGATGCAGGTAGGATGATTTTTAATGTGGGCAATCTGTATGTACAGGGGGAAACTTATAAGATAGACTCTTATTCAGGGTGAAGGTCCGGATTAATGTGAGCAATCTGAATGTACAGGGTGGGGGAAACATACAAGATAGACTCTTATACAGGGTGAAGGTCTGGATTAATGTGGGCAATCTGTATGTATAGGGGGGAAACATACAAGATAGACTCTTATTCAGGGTGAAGGTCTGGATTAATGTGGGCAATCTGTATGTACAGGGGGGAAACATACAAGATAGGCTCTTATTCAGGGTGAAGGTCTGGATTAATGTGGGCAATCTGTATGTACAGGGGGGAAACATACAAGATAGGCTCTTATTCAGGATGGGGGTCTGGATTAATGTGGGCAATCTGTATGTACAGGGGGGAAACATACAAGATAGGCTCTTATTCAGGCTGAAGGTCCGGATTAATGTGGGCAATCTGTATGTACGGGGGGGAAACATACAAGATAGGCTCTTATTCAGGGTGAAGGTCCGGATTAATGTGAGCAATCTGTATATACAGGGGGGAAACATACAAGATAGGATCTTATTCAGGGTGAAGGTCCGGATTAATGTGGGCAATCTGTATGTACAGGGGGGGAAACATACAAGCGAGGCTCTTATTTAGGGTGAAGGTCCGGATTAATGTGGGCAATCTGTATGTACAGGGGAAACATAAGAAAGACTCTTATTCAGGGTGAAGGTCCGGATTAATGTGGGCAATCTGTATGTACAGGGGGGGACACATATAAGATAGGCTCTTATTCAGGGTGAAGGTCTGGATTAATGTGGGCAATCTGTATGTACAGGGTGTAGAAAACATACAAGATAGGCTCTTATTCAGGGTGAAGGTCCGGATTAATGTGAGCAATCTGTATGTACAGGGTGGGGAACACACAAGATAGGCTCTTATTCAGGGTGAGGGTCCGGACTAATGTGGCCAATCTGTATGTACAGGGTGGGGGAAACATACTAGATAGGCTCTAAAAATTATATATTGTTTTTTTCAGCATAGTCTGGGCTTTAACGTCTTGTTTGTCATTTTTTAGGTGTATTCTCAATATTTTTGGGTGAAATATGTGCAAAAAAAAAAAAAAAAAAATCTATTTTTTTACAGTGTTTTTGTAGTGTTTTTTTTTGTAATAAAAAATGTAAGTTTGTCAATAAAATCTTATTGCGTGTGAAATCCCAATTTCTCCCGGTTACAGCGGTACCACATACGTATAGGTAGACATCTTTTCCTGCCCAGGAGACTCCCCCAAACTGAAACAGCGCTTTATGGGATTTTCAGATAAAATACAACTATGTTTTTTTGCATGAAATGTAAAAAAATAAATAAATAAATAAATACATTTTTTTTAGAAAATTGCCTCCTTTATTTTAAATAAAAAATGTATTTTATTAAAGAAAACCATATTGCACGTGAAAGCCACATTTCTACCCATACACATTCTACACATTTAAAACGGTACCACATATTTATCGGTAGCCCCCTGTTCCTGCCCAGGAGACCCCCACAATCAAGTACTTTATAACATTTACAATAAAATACAACTACGATCCACACTACAAAGGGTTAAATTGAGAAAAAAAATGACATAGAGCCCCCCCCTCCCTTAAAAATCCCCAAAAAATGAAATGGTGTCCCCCTTATCCGAAGTAACCAGCCCGGGACCAGCTTTGCAGGGCTTGTAGGAACAGGGCGCAGGGGCCAGCTTTTGTGGCTCCTGGCCCTGCAGGCTACAAGCCCGCATAGCCCATGGCCACGGGCTCCTCTGCCCCCCGGGCTTTGGGGAGGCAGGTAATGGGGGTGCCGGGGGTTAATGGTAAGTCACCCGCTAGCCGCAGGTGACTTGCCATCCCCCAGCCTTGTGAACTGGTATAAGGGTCTCATGGATCCCTTACCAGTTCACAAGGGGTTAAATGTAAAAAAAAAAAAAGACACTGACACACAGATAGAAAAAAATGATCTTTATTTATTTTTTTTTACTCTACTCACCTCTGATCCTGCGTCTCTCGCCGCTGTCAGCTGATGACAGATGCCGATAGTGATTGGCGCAGGGCGGGTGAGAGGCGAGGAGGCTCCGATCGGAGCCTCCTCGCCTCTCACCCGCCTTGCTCCGATCACCACCGGCATCTGACAGAAAAGGCGGGGCTAGGGGCGACGGCCATCGCCGCCATTAGAGGAGGGGAGGACCCGGAAGAGGGTCCTCACCTGAAGCCTGCGGAGCCCAGAGGGGGAATCCGACCCCCCCCCCCCATTGAAGAGAAGAGCCGGACGGAGGAATCGGGCGAGGAGGTGAGTGACTGTCATTTTTTTCTTTTTCTTTTACAGGCGCAGTGTCAGCGGCGAAAACGGGGGGGGGGGGGGGGGCGTCTCGCGCCCCCTCCTGAAGACGGGAGATGACAGGGGGGGATCGCATGCCCCCCACCCAGGAAGAGGAGATCCCCAGCTTCACCCAGATACCAGAGGTAAGTTTTTTTTCATTTCTATTTTTACACTAGCAGGGGGAAATTCCAGGCACGCAGTTTCTACGTGCTTGGCACTTAACGGTAGGAGAAGCAACCACGTAGAAACTACGTGCTTGGCATTTAAAGGGTTAAACCACTGATAAATGATAGACGGGCAGCTGCCTTTATAGGGGGCCGGGAGGAGCTACATCTTTTGATCTTGCAGTCAGCGCCCCCTGGGGGCGAACACCCAATCGTGAAGATATCAGGACGGCCTGGACTGGATGGATACAAAAACAATTCTACAGGTGAGTTTCACAGAATTGTATTTTTAGACAATTTCATGTTCCTAGGCCCCCCATATGGTGCACTATGCAGGTATAGTGGATAGAAGGAATCCATGATGGAAGTCAGAAAAAAGACTGTTTACTCCTTTCTACATTGACTTTCATTGTCTTTTTATCTGGTGAGTCAGTAACAGACATTCTCAGACTTTTTTCTCATGAATTGAATTGAATTTTTTCTACCTTTATTAAATTGAGGCCAATTAATTTTCGAAAATCGAATTATTTTCGAATGCTTTTTCTCTCACTCGAAATGAATGAGCAAAAATGAAAGTAAAACAGCTTTCAAGGTTGTTGAATCGCGCGTGAAATTTTCGCGCGCACCTTTTTCTTAAAAAAATACGAAAATTCGAATTCAACATTTAATGAATCAAGCCCATTGCCTGTTAATAGATTGTAAGCTCATACGCACAGGACTGTCACTTGTTATCAGTGCATTTCTATTACAGTACTCTGTGTAGGAATTCTTTGTACAGTGCTACAGAAGGTGATGGAGCTATATAAATAACACATTGCCTCCTATTAGATTCTAAGCTCATATGCCAAGGAGTGTCATTTGTTATCAGTGAGCGCTCTGCATTTCTATTACAGTTCTCTGTGTAGGAATTCTTTGTACAGAGCTACAGAAGATGATGGCGCTATATAAATAACACACTGCCTTTTCTTAGATTGCAAGCTCATATGCACACAGGGATGTTACTCTTTTGTAATAGGTGAGTATTTCCACTGTAGTACTCTGTACAGCAAGGAATGCTTTGCACAGCACTACAGAGGATGATGGCGCTATATAAATAACACATTGCCTGTTATTAGATTGTAAGCTCATATGCACACAGGGCTGTTGCTGTTATTGTCTCTTGTAATAAATTAGTATTTCCATTGTAATACTCTGTACAGCGAGGAATGCTTTGTACGGGGCTACAGAAGATGATGGCGCTATATAAATAAGACATTGCCTGTTATTAGATTGTAAGCTCATACGCACAGGACTGTCACTTGTTATCAGCGAGTTCTTTGCAATTCTATTACAATACTCTGTGAAGGAATTCTTTGTACAGCGCTACAGAAGATGATGGCGCTATATAAATAACACATTGCCTTTTATTAGATTGTAAGCTCATATGCACACAGGGCTTTTGCTCTAATTGTCTCTTGTAATAAGTGAGTATTTCCACTGTACTACTCTACAGCAAGGAATGCTTTGTACAGCGCTACAGAAGATGATGGCGATATATAAATAACACAATGTCTCTTATTAGATTGTAAGCTCATACGCCCAGGACTGTCACTTATCAGCGAGTGCTCTGCATTTCTATTACAATACTCTGTGAAGGAATTCTTTGTACAGCGCTACAGAAGATGATGGAGCTATATAAATAACACATTGCCTTTTATTAGATTGTAAGCTCATATGCACACAGAGCTTTTGCTCTTTTGTCTCTTGTAATAAGTGAGTATTTCCACTGTACTACTCTACAGCAAAGAATGCTTTGTACAGCGCTACAGAAGATGATGGTGCTATATAAATAACACACTGCCTCTTATTAGATTGTAAGCTCATATGCACACAGGGCTGTTGCTCCCATTGTCTCTTGTGATAAATGAGTATTTCCATTGTAGTACTCTACAGCAAGGAATGTTTCGTACAGCGTTACAGAAGATGATGGTGCTATATAAATAACACATTGCCTGTTATTAGATTGTAAGCTCATACGCCAAGGACTGTGACCTGTTATCAGCGAGTTCTTTGCATTTCTATTACAATACTCTGTGAAGGAATGCTTTGTACAGTGCTACAGAATATGATGGCGCTATATAAATAACAAATTGGCTGTCATTAGATTGTAAGCTCATATGCACACAGGGCTGTTGCTCCCATTGTCTCTTGTGATAAATTAGTATTTCCATTGTAGTACTCTACAGCAAGGAATGCTTTGTACAGCGTTACAGAAGATGATGGCGCTATATAAATAACACATTGCCTTTTATTAGATTGTAAGCTCATACGCCAAGGACTGTGACCTGTTATCAGTGAGTGCTCTGCATTTCTATTACAATGCTCTGTGAAGGAATGCTTTGTACAGCGCTACAGAAGATGATGGCGCTATATAAATAAGACATTGCCTGTTATTAGATTGTAAGCTCATATGCACACAGGGCTGTTGCTCCTATTGTCTCTTGTAATGAGTCAGTACCCTGTATTTCCATTGTAGTACTCAGTACAGCAAAGAATGCTTTGTACAGCGCTACAGAAGATGATTGCGCTATAATAGTAACACATTGACGGTTTTTAGATTGTAATCTCATATGCACACAGGGCTGTTGCTCTTATTGTTTCTTGCAATGAGTAAGTATTTCCACTGTAATACTCTGTAGAGCAAGGAATGTTTTGTACAGCGCTACAGAAGATGATGGCGCTATAAAAATAACACACTGCCTCTTATTAGATTGTAAGCTCATACGCCCAGGGCTGTCACTTGTTATCAGCGAGTGCTCTGCATTTCTATTCTCTGTGAAGGAATTCTTTGTACAGCGCTACAGAAGATGATGGTGCTATGGAGATAACAATAGTACATGCTAATTATGGCCGGCTGGCCATTTATAAATACAATGGGCCCTAGGGAGCAGCGCCCTCTGTGCTTGGCGTCCTGATCTTCCCCGCGGAATCCGGGAGGCCTGTGTCCCATTTTGCTTTCTCCCCGGCAGGGAAGGGAAATGTTGGAGCAGCAGGAGGAGGAGGATGGAGGGGGGAGAAGATGGAGGGAGGGGAGAGGAAGAGGAGGGGATGATGCTGCTGCTGCTGCCGGGCTGCCGCTGTCACTGAATTGGGGCGAGAGGCGAGCGGGCAATGATGGGCAGCGCGCTGGCGAGGAAGCCGGGTACCCTGCAGCTGCTGCTGACAGGTCGGTGCCACATCCTCCATATATAGACACACACATACCATCCCCCCCCTCACCCCACCGCTGGCAGCATGGAAAACATGAGCGCTCTGCTGCCTCCGCACATCTGGCTGGCCTGCGGGTGTGCGGCATCTCCCGGGGACCCACAGCATCTTGCCCTCAGCCCCCCCCCCATTCCAACAGTCCCTGTATACCAGGGGTACTGAGATTACATAGAAAGGATGAGAGCTTACAATCTATTGGGGTGTAAAGGAGGATACAGAAGGAGAAGAGCTTAAAATCCATAAGGATATAAGGGAGGATACAGAAGGAGAAGAGCTTACAATCTATTAGGGTATAAGGGAGGATACAGAAGGAGAAGAGCTTACAATCTATTCGGGTATAAGGGAGGATACAGAAGGAGAAGAGCTTACAATCTATTAGGGTATAAGGGAATTTTTATTGGTAAACAAACAAACAAAAACTCAGCATTAATACATAATATAAAGAAATCGTATACTTGTATACAATAAACATAACACAGCAGAATACTACATACTATACATTATCTATCATGTCTATACTGTTAATGATTACTCAGTGCAGATACATCAGGTTACAGATCAGGGGTTAGGCGCCATCATTATGTAGAGCAGTAACACATTAAACACCATCATAGATCTGAATCATCAGAGTCGCCCTGCCTGCCAGTCACTTCCATATCAGAGTCTATCGGGTCTATGGCTGATGGTGACTTTTTCTTAGTCGGTGGGTCCTCCTCTGACCCCGAGTCACATTCTCTGGTTATACGCTTTAACTCTTGCTCCAGCTCCATAGTATCGTGCCCAGAAAGATCTGCACCTGACTCAGACAGTATGTTATATCGGTTTGATGTAACTGTCACTGGTGTATCTGTTCTGCCCTTGGGCTTTTTCCCTGACTTTTGGACTAAGGACCATGCGCCCTCTGGTCTGCGGGTGGACTTGTCTTTTTTTTTCCCTCTCTTATCACCAGGGACTTTACTATCTGCAGAGGCTGGAGCAGGGCAATGGGCCATAGCAGGGGAAGGGGCTACAGGGGAAGATGGGCTATCAGCTTGCTCCGGTGCTGGCCGTGGGATGGTGGCCACAGGCTGTGGGGTTACATCTGTCTGATCTCTTATCTCAGTTGTCTCAGTCTCAGACCCTGGCCTTGTTACTATCTGCCCAGACATCAGAGCCTCCTCCTCTGTAACCTCACCTGCTGCCACCAGCTCCTCCGCATCCTGGCTATAGAGGTTATGGAAGGCCTCCGAGCAGTCCTTATGGTAATGACCCATCTGACCACACAAGTTACACCGGACATTTGTACACATGGCGCTGGTGTGACCAATCTCCCCGCACAGGTTACACTTCACTACAGTACACACTCCGGCCACATGACCGGCCTTCCCACACTTAAAGCACAAGCGGGGCTGACCGGCATAGAAACACACACCCCTCTCACGGCCGATAAAGAAGGAGTTGGGCAAATGTAAAGTTACATTACTGTGCTGCCTGAGCTTCACCAGCACCCTCCAGCCTCCCGTCCAGATCCCATCATCATCAAGACACTTTGTCAGGTCAGACACCATATCACAATGTCTCCTCAGCCATATCACAATATCCTGCGGGGGGACGGACTCATTCCAGAACAAGATGTTAACGCTCACAGTGCCCGGCTTTGATACCGGGATAAGGATAAACTGGTCCCATCCCTCAGCGCCCCTAAACTTTGTTACACTTGCCCAGAACCTGTCCAAGCTGGCCATGAGCTTGAAGCTTATATCGTAGCCCTGCCTGTCCGGGAGGTTTATGACGGCCAGTATATCTGCGGGTGTGAACCCCATCTGGTTACACAGGAGCTCCCGGATCACATGTCTCCTGTCTGGCAGATCTTCCTTTGCCCCCTTATTCTTAAATCTTACCACGTTCCTCCTCTTAAATGCCTGACCGGTGTAATGTAAGCCGGGGCTAAAAGATGGGGCACCGCGGCTCCAGGCATTCTGAGAAGGAGCGTGGCCAGATGCATTGCCAGTAATATCACTGCGGGGTCTTGATTGAGGGGGACCCGCTACCTGTGGTCGGTCACCTGTGGGAGGAAAAACATTATTAGTGCATGCAGACGATTCAGTCCCATTACTATCAGGAACAGCAGGCTGTTCATTGTCCCAAACAGATTGCAATGCAGTGGGACTTGCTTGCTTGTTTCCTCGATTGGGGGACAGTTCAGAGGTGTCACTATGTCCCGGATGTGACCCCAGGGTTGCAATTTGGGGGGTCTCTCCAACTTCCATAGTGTCACTGGCTGCATCACATCCATTCTCAGGCTGGGGGAGGGCGCCTTGTGAAACACAGAGTCCATTGCTGGAACCTTTCAGGGATTGCTCACTGCTGCCCCCTGGGGGTGGTTGGCTTACTTGGCTGGTATCATGAAAAGGGGCAGAATCTTGCAGCACTGGGGTCCTGTACAGCAGCTCCTGTGAGGATGTCTCCTGCTTTGATGGTGAGGGGGGAACTGAGCTGGGTTCAGGTATCTGTCTGTGTTTTAGGAGCTTCTGAGACTCCTCAAACCGATCCAGGTTCTTGTATCTCTCTGCCATGGGCCCCATTTGTTTCTCAAGTGTCTCAATGTCACTAACAATTTCAGCAAGCTGTGTGCGTAAAGTCTCTATCAGCACATCATAGGCGGTTGCGCTATTGGGGTTTGCTGCTTTTTGTTTATTTGCATGATCTATTTGTCTTTGCAGTTGTGTCCTGGTTGCTCTTAAGCTGTTCATTTTATTGACTAAATCTGGAATTTTGTCTGCAAGCTGCAGTTCTGGTGCGCTCTCTGTCTCTTTAAGACTTGCCTTTCGCCTTGGCTTTTCTGCTGGGTCTTTGAATGTCTCTGCTGCCTCAGTCCTGGGAGACTTGTGGCCATTTGCCCCCAACTCAGCATTTGCATTGTCTGATAACTTGCCAGATTTATGTCCAGTGGCAGATTTAGCAGATTTCCCCCCAGTTATGGGGTCACCGGTGGCCGGCTGGGTCTTGGATCTCAGGGCCCTGGACTCTCGGCTCACACACACATTCTGCTGCAGGTTTTCCTGCATTGTCAGTCTTTCCAAAGATGTCCTCCTCAGCTTGTGCTGCTTCCCACTGCCGGCCTGAGCTGGCTGCTGAGTGTCCATCACAACAGGTTGTTGGATCTCCCTGCCTGGATCAGCACAGTCACTTTGCTGGGGCTGCCGCCCTCCCTCCATTACATGCTGCACACAGACACTGCTACACGGCCCATCATTATTATCCACCACTTCCATTCCAGCTTCACTTACTTTACTGTAACTTTCTTCCATAAAGACTCTTCCACCTTCATTGTAATCCACCGCGGTCAGCCGGTCAGCAGCATATTCAGTAGCCAGAGGGTCTCTAACATGGACTCCAGATTCAGACCCAGAAGCCTGGAGCTCACCTGGGGAGCAACCCCACCCAAGGCAGCCAGGCCCTGGGCTAGAGCCAGACATTCACAGCACCTGCAGAGCTCACTCACACACCTCCTCCCACCTTAACGATCTATTAGGGTATAAGGGAGGATACAGAAGGAGAAGAGCTTACACTCTATTAGAGTATAAGGGAGGATACAGAAGGAGAAGAGCTTACACTCTATTAGGATATAAGGGAGGATACAGAAGGAGAAGAGCTTACACTCTATTAGGGTATAAGGGAGGATACAGAAGGAGAAGAGCTTACACTCTATTAGGGTATAAGGCAGGATACAGAAGGAGAAGAGCTTACAATCTATTAGGGTATAAGGCAGGATACAGAAGGCGAAGAGCTTACAATCTATTAGGGTATAAGGCAGGATACAGAAGGAGAAGAGCTTACACTCTATTAGGGTATATGGGAGGATACAGAAGGAGAAGAGCTTACACTCTATTAGGGTATAAGAGAGGATACAGAAGGAGAAGAGCTTACAATCTATTAGGGTATAAGGGAGGATACAGGAGGAGAAGAGCTTACACTCTATTAGGGTATAAGGGAGGATACAGAAGGAGAAGAGCTTACACTCTATTAGGGTATAAGGGAGGATACAGAAGGAGGAGAGCTTACACTCTATTAGGGTATAAGAGAGGATACAGAAGGAGAAGAGCTTACAATCTATTAGGGTATAAGGCAGGATACAGAAGGAGAAGAGCTTACAATCTATTAGGGTATAAGGCAGGATACAGAAGGCGAAGAGCTTACAATCTATTAGGGTATAAGGCAGGATACAGAAGGAGAAGAGCTTACACTCTATTAGGGTATATGGGAGGATACAGAAGGAGAAGAGCTTACACTCTATTAGGGTATAAGAGAGGATACAGAAGGAGAAGAGCTTACAATCTATTAGGGTATAAGGGAGGATACAGGAGGAGAAGAGCTTACACTCTATTAGGGTATAAGGGAGGATACAGGAGGAGAAGAGCTTACACTCTATTAGAGTATAAGGGAGGATACAGAAGGAGAAGAGCTTACACTCTATTAGGATATAAGGGAGGATACAGAAGGAGAAGAGCTTACACTCTATTAGGGTATAAGGGAGGATACAGAAGGAGAAGAGCTTACACTCTATTAGGGTATAAGGGAGGATACAGAAGGAGAAGAGCTTACACTCTATTAGGGTATAAGGGAGGATACAGGAGGAGAAGAGCTTACACTCTATTAGGGTATAAGGGAGGATACAGAAGGAGAAGAGCTTACACTCTATTAGGGTATAAGGGAGGATACAGGAGGAGAAGAGCTTACACTCTATTAGGGTATAAGGGAGGATACAGAAGGAGAAGAGCTTACACTCTATTAGGGTATAAGGGAGGATACAGGAGGAGAAGAGCTTACACTCTATTAGGGTATAAGGGAGGATACAGGAGGAGAAGAGCTTACACTCTATTAGGGTATAAGGGAGGATACAGGAGGAGAAGAGCTTACACTCTATTAGGGTATAAGGGAGGATACAGGAGGAGAAGAGCTTACACTCTATTAGGGTATAAGGGAGGATACAGGAGGAGAAGAGCTTACACTCTATTAGGGTATAAGGGAGGATACAGAAGGAGAAGAGCTTACACTCTATTAGGGTATAAGGGAGGATACAGAAGGAGAAGAGCTTACACTCTATTAGGGCATAAGGGAGGATACAGAAGGAGAAGAGCTTACACTCTATTAGGATATAAGGGAGGATACAGAAGGAGAAGAGCTTACACTCTATTCGGGTATAAGGGAGGATACAGGAGGAGAAGAGCTTACACTCTATTAGGGTATAAGGGAGGATACAGGAGGAGAAGAGCTTACACTCTATTAGGGTATAAGGGAGGATACAGAGGGAGAAGAGCTTACACTCTATTAGGGTATAAGGGAGGATACAGGAGGAGAAGAGCTTACACTCTATTAGGGTATAAGGGAGGATACAGAGGGAGAAGAGCTTACACTCTATTAGGGTATAAGAGAGGATACAGAAGGAGAAGAGCTTACAGTCTATTCGGGTATAAGGGAGGATACAGAAGGAGAAGAGCTTACACTCTATTCGGGTATAAGGGAGGATACAGAAGGAGAAGAGCTTACACTCTATTCGGGTATAAGGGAGGATACAGAAGGAGAAGAGCTTAAAATCCACAAGGGTATAAGGGAGGATACAGGAGGAGAAGAGCTTACACTCTATTCGGGTATAAGGGAGGATACAGGAGGAGAAGAGCTTACACTCTATTCGGGTATAAGGGAGGATACAGGAGGAGAAGAGCTTACACTCTATTAGGGCATAAGGGAGGATACAGAAGGAGAAGAGCTTACACTCTATTAGGGTATAAGGGAGGATACAGGAGGAGAAGAGCTTACACTCTATTAGGGTATAAGGGAGGATACAGAGGGAGAAGAGCTTACACTCTATTAGGGTATAAGGGAGGATACAGAAGGAGAAGAGCTTACAGTCTATTAGGGTATAAGGGAGGATACAGGAGAAGAAGAGCTTACATTCTATTAGGGTATAAGGGAGGATACAGGAGGAGAAGAGCTTACAATCTATTAGGATATAAGGGAGGATACAGAGGGAGAAGAGCTTACACTCTATTAGGGTATAAGGGAGGATACAGAGGGAGAAGAGCTTACACTCTATTAGGGTATAAGGGAGGATACAGGAGGAGAAGAGCTTACACTCTATTAGGGTATAAGGGAGGATACAGGAGGAGAAGAGCTTACACTCTATTAGGGTATAAGGGAGGATACAGAGGGAGAAGAGCTTACACTCTATTAGGGTATAAGAGAGGATACAGAAGGAGAAGAGCTTACACTCTATTAGGGTATAAGGGAGGATACAGAAGGAGAAGAGCTTACACTCTATTAGGGTATAAGGGAGGATACAGGAGAAGAAGAGCTTACACTCTATTAGGGTATAAAGGAGGATACAGAAGGAGAAGAGCTTACAATCTATTAGGGTATAAGGGAGGATACAGGAGGAGAAGAGCTTACAATCTATTAGGGTATAAGGGAGGATACAGGAGGAGAAGAGCTTACACTCTATTAGGGTATAAGAGAGGATACAGAAGGAGAAGAGCTTACACTCTATTAGGGTATAAGGGAGGATACAGAAGGAGAAGAGCTTACACTCTATTAGGGTATAAGGGAGGATACAGAAGGAGAAGAGCTTACACTCTATTAGGGTATAAGGGAGGATACAGAAGGAGAAGAGCTTACAATCTATTAGGGTATAAGGGAGGATACAGGAGGAGAAGAGCTTACACTCTATTAGGGTATAAGGGAGGATACAGAAGGAGAAGAGCTTACAATCTATTAGGGTATAAGGGAGGATACAGAAGGAGAAGAGCTTACACTCTATCAGGGTATAAGGGAGGATACAGAAGGAGAAGAGCTTACAATCTATTAGGGTATAAGGGAGGATATGGGAGGAGAAGAGCTTACACTCTATTAGGGTATAAGGGAGGATACAGGAGGAGAAGAGCTTACAATCTATTAGGGTATAAGGGAGGATACAGAAGGAGAAGAGCTTACAATCTATTAGGGTATAAGGGAGGATATGGGAGGAGAAGAGCTTACACTCTATTAGGGTATAAGGGAGGATACAGGAGGAGAAGAGCTTACAATCTATTAGGGTATAAGGGAGGATACAGAAGGAGAAGAGCTTACAATCTATTAGGATATAAGGGAGGATACAGAAGGAGAAGAGCTTACACTCTATTAGGGTATAAGGGAGGATACAGGAGGAGAAGAGCTTACACTCTATTAGGGTATAAGGGAGGATACAGAAGGAGAAGAGCTTACAATCTATTAGGGTATAAGGGAGGATATGGGAGGAGAAGAGCTTACACTCTATTAGGGTATAAGGGAGGATACAGGAGGAGAAGAGCTTACAATCTATTAGGGTATAAGGGAGGATACAGGAGGAGAAGAGCTTACACTCTATTAGCTTATAAGGAAGGATACAGGAGGAGAAGAGCTTACACTCTATTAGGGCATAAGGGAGGATACAGAAGGAGAAGAGCTTACAATCTTTTAGGGTATAAGGGAGGATACAGGAGGAGAAGAGCTTACAATCTATTAGGATATAAGGGAGGATACAGAAGGAGAAGAGCTTACACTCTATTAGGGTATAAGGGTGGATACAGGAGGAGAAGAGCTTACACTCTATTAGGTTATAAGGGTGGATACAGGAGGAGAAGAGCTTACACTCTATTAGGGTATAAGGGAGGATACAGAAGGAGAAGAGCTTACAATCTTTTAGGGTATAAGGGAGGATACAGAAGGAGAAGAGCTTACACTCTATTAGGGTATAAGGGAGGCTACGGGAGGAGAAGAGCTTACACTCTATTAGGGTATAAGGGAGGATACGGGAGGAGAAGAGATTATAGAAAAGGTGAGTTTATGGGTGATCACTGGGGATACACTCATAGTAGGGCATCCCAAATCAGGATTTCCCACCAGAAGGAACAAAAAAGTGAAAATCTTGGGTTTTGTTCCTCTTTAAGGTCATTGTCCAGGCACTTGCAATAATATTCCCAGGGCTAAACATGGCAATGTTCTCATTTTTTTTAAATTTTTGAAACCTAAGCTATATTGTCAGAGTAATGATAGAATAATGTTTCACCTCATGTTGTGCTGTCCTCTGTAATGGGAGTAGTAGGGCTGGGCAATGCAAGCATTGGAGGGAGCTGGGCTTGAGTAACAGTGTCGGGGGCTCCATTCTAGCCTATCACTAAGAGAAGGGGCGTCATCCTGACACCAGCCTTGGGATTGGATTTGTTAGGATTAGGGGGAGGAGCTGGAGGTCCAGTAAGAGGATCAGGAAATTCTCCTTCCTATTAGTGACCTGAGCATAGCGACAGCGCGGGACTGACACCGCATCAGGCAAGCTGCGGGGCAAATGCTTTTAATGTTTAACTGGTCAATCCCTTTAAAGTGGAACAAAACCTGGGATTTTTATTCTTACCCAGTCGGCTGAACCTCAATAGACCCTCACTTCTCTGCTTATATAATGCTCTATATGGGAGGGAGGGGAGGTGGCACTAGGCTGCTGACTTCACTTTCTTTTCTTTTTCCTTCTTCCTCTGTTTTCTTTTCTTTTTCTCTTCCTTTCTCTTTCTTTTTTTTCTTTTCTCTTTCTTCTCTCTCACTCTTCTTCATAAGCTACTCCGCACGTAACCGCAGATATATATTATGATGTTATATCTACCCAAACTTGGAAATGTATGATAAATGATTAGCAAGCTAAGGCCCTTATTAAAGAAGGGATAGCGTCAGGTAGCGCCTGGTTAATGACAGGTAGCGACTGGTGAACGCCGGACACGGCAGCAATTACACATTTATCAAGCAGAATCTGTTTAGCGACTGGGATAGCGCCATGTAGCGTCCAACTTATCATTTTCACAGCCTCAGCGAACAGCGCCGGTGTTCAGCCTTGCACAGCGCCAGGTATGACCTCTCGCTACCTGTCGCTCTCCCATACATTTCAATGGACGAACCTTTTCTTCTCTTTAAAGTAGACCAACACCCTCCTGTGATCGGCCCAGGAATCTATAAGATTCCGATCAGCCCCCTGACTGCGGGGCCGCCTCCCGCGCGTCCCTCTAGCCCTGTAAGAGTGACGCGCGGATGGCGGCGGCGGGCACGCTCTCTTGTCTGCCGCTGCCTCCCACTTGTCCGTCGGCGGGGATTGGCAGCAGCGGTCATGTGGGAGCGAGGAGAGGTCGACCGAAGTGGACCAAAACCCAGGATAGTCAAAATCCTGGGTGTTGGTCCACTTTAAACAGAGTTTGTTTTGTTTTTTTAAATAAAAAAATCACAAATAATTCTGTGACCTCTTCTGGCATTGAATAAGCATTTTTTTCACATTTTTTTCATTTTTTATATATTTCTTCAGAAATGACATCACAGCTCTGCCATTAAAGTGTTCATGTTACAATGTTGCTACAATGTAATTCCATATGTTTTCGCTTTGTTACTAGTGGATAGATGCTGAAAAACAGACTTTAATCACACCGCCTCCTGCGCTCTGGGCTTCAGAGAAGCATTTTTCAGCGCCAGAGATTTGTGAGGCTGTTTTTTTGCTGAATATGGTGTGAGTCGGTCGCTATGAGCAGCCGCTAACATGCGCTCCCATACAGCGCTGTACTGGTCAAATAGCGACTCCTCACAATGTATTCAACATTACTGAAAGTGGACCAACACCCAGGATTTTCACTATCCTGGATGTTGGTCCACTTCAGCGGGGCATCCGAGATCGGGATGTCCCGCAGGGTGAAACCCCCCCAAAAGCCCCAAAAAACGTACCTTTTCGCCGACGGACAAGCCGCCGCCGCCTCCCGCACGTCCCTCTTACAGGGCGCGCGCCCGCGCCGGCCATTCACAAATGGCGGGCGCGGGCGCGCGCACTGCTAGAGGGGTGCGCAGGAGTCGGCGGCGACTGATCCGTCGCCGATAAGGTAAAGTTTTTTGGGGCTTTTGGGGGGTTTCACCGGGCCGATCACCCCTGGGTGTTGGTCCACTTGAACAGCGACTGAGTCGCTATGAAGTAGCGACCCACGGCCGAGCACTGCGACTACTAGCGGGCGCTCTGAAAATGCCGCTACAGACGCTCATCTGTCGCTACCTGCCGCTAATGATGAATCAGCCTGCCCGTATCCAAGACCAATACTGAATGGGAAAAAAACCCCCAGGATTTTGACTATCCCGAGTTATGTTCCTTGCCCCCAGATTGGCAGTAACAGCTTACCTTCCCCAGGTCCAGCAGCGCATGTCCAGGCTCTCGTCCAGTCGTAGTCATCTGCCGCGCCTGTCATTTGGGAAATGTCTCTGCAATAGGGAGCGAGAGCAGCCGCATCCCCACAAGCCATATGAATGGGGCGGGAGCACAGCCCGAAGATTCTGGGGACGCTTTCGCTCTCATTGCAAAATATCCGAATTACATAGGCAAACGGCTGTAACTGAACGAGAGTTTGTGCATGCATCACGGGCATGGGAAAAGGTAAGCTGTTACTGCAGATCTGGGGGTTTCACACAGGCATCCCAACTCAGGTCAGCAGAATAAAGCAGAACAAAACCCGGAATTTTGATTACTCCGAGTTTTGTTCCTTTCCCCGATTTGGGATGCCCCATTGCGTAAAACCCCCCAGATCGCCCATAAAAACTCACCTTTCCCCGGTCCTATGGCGTGGGCTCTCGTCCGATCCGAGCCGCATCCTGTGCATATTAATGATTGGCAATGTGGATCTGTTTAAATGCAGAGCACAGCAATCTGCCGACCACGAACAAATAATCCAGCTCACTGTGGAGGGATCCCAGAGGGCTTAGCGCCGTGCAGATGTTTGGGATTAACAGGCCGATTCTTTGCTGCAGAACTGCATGGAAGCCGCCATCTTGAGAGATGTGCCAGCAGTAGCCCACACCAGCTGCTAGAGGGATTGTGTTTGCGTGAGGGGAAAGCTGCAACAATGTATCTTTATCCCAGTTCACTGCAGACTCTGAATTTACTGCACACCATTCAGACAGTGTAAACCTTATGTATCGATTCTTTCAGCTGTGCAGCAGAGCAATGGTTATCTGAATCCGAGCCGCATCCTGTGCATATTAATGATTGGCAATGGGGCTCTGTTTCAATGCAGAGCACAGCAATCTGCCTATGTAAATGTCTTGGCGTGGGAGCGCGGCATTGCTGGAGCGCGCCTCAGTCCAGAGATGCTGGGGATTCGCCTGCTATTGTTTACATCACTGAGGGAGCTGCAGGAAAAGGTGAGTTTTGCGGCGATGTGGGGGGAGGAGTCCCACAGCAGGGCATTCCGATTTGGGATGCCCCAGGGGAAAGGCAGGTGCACTAGGGTTTTGTTCAGCTTTAAATGTCTGCGCAATCACCCAGAAGCCCTCAGTTGCAATAACTCATCATTGATCAGGAAGCTCTTCATATATTCCAGCACCTGTTTCAATGCTCTGCGGCTGCTGACCCATAGAGTTACGGGGAGGCCGATTCATTAATAGCGCCAGGTAGCGACAGATGAGCGCCAGTAGCGTGATTTTCACAGCGCCCGCTAGTATTCGCTGTGCTTGCCCGTTGTTCGCTTGTTGACAGCGACTCAGTTGGTGTGCGGTAATGTTGAATACGGGTTAGGAGTCGCTGTTTCACAGGTTCCGCGCTGTATGGGTGCGCCTGACAGCGAATGGCCAGAGCGAACGGCTTGCTGCAGATTCATTAACAAATCACGCTCTGAATTTTTTCGCGCTGTAAATTCCTTGTTTAAACCCCAGAGCGCTGGCGGCGATGGCTTAAAAGTAGTTTTTAACCCCCAAACAACCATATTTTTTGATTATAAAATTAAACAAGTTTTTCTAAACATTTTGTAATATGAATACATTAATATCAGACCTGTAATATCAATTCTGCACAAATTTATTTATTTTTTTTTTTTTACCATAAAAAAAAAACTAACATTGCCGAAGTGGTCACAGAATTTTTGACATTTAAAAAAATAAAAAAAAAACATTCATATCAATGAATTATGAATATTTAAAGATTGCTCCATTGAAATGCATTGGAGAGCGCCAGGTAGCGAGAGGTCATACCTGGCGCTGTGATGGGATTAGCAGCGGCGCTGTTCGTTGCAGTCGGCTACATGATGAATCCCGCGCTAGCTGACGCTCTCGCCGGCGCTAGCCTCATTTAGCGTGATAAATGCGTGATTGTGTCCGCCGCCTGGCGTTCTGGAGTCGGTAGCCGCCGATAGCTGGCGCTACCTGGCGCTAGTGAGACACTACCTGGCGCTATCGCTTGATGAATAAGGGCCATAGTTACATTCTCTCCTCCAACAGCTGTGGATTCAGTGTGTGCGTGTGCAGCATGACAGAGATGCGGCCCCCTGCTTCTGAGGCATAGATCGCTCTGTTTGGTGCAATACTCACCTGTGGGTCTCATATGACAGCTGACACCTTTTCCAATAGGGACAGGTCTGTTTTAAACCGGACCTTCACCATGATTTATTGAAAAGCCCAAACCCTTATAAAACGATTCCCCAGCATCTAATATTAATACATTTTAAGTTTTTAGTCACTTACTTATTTTTTCCCCCACTGGGCTGCAACTCTGTTCAGGACTCTAGGATATGGGTGCCGCCATCTTGACTCAGAAGCATCACATACTGAGGAGAGGAGAGCGGGATAAAGTACAGGGGGCGGGTTATAGCTGTGCTTTGCTCAGACAGAGCAGAGCTGGGGTCAGGAAAAGGTCAGCAATCCCAGAATGCAGAGTGACACAGTCAGAAGACACTTCCTGTTTGCAGGCTGCATGATGCTCCATGAGCCGCCATCTTGGATGTTAAAGGCTCATAACATGCAGTAGATGCAGGTAGGATGATTTTTAATGTGGGCAATCTGTATGTACAGGGTGTGGGAAACATATAAAATAGGCTCTTATTCAGAGTGAAGGTCCGGATTAATGTGAGCAATCTGTATGTACAGGGTGTGGGAAACATATAAGATAGGCTCTTATTCAGAGTGAAGGTCCGGATTAATGTGGGCAATCTGTATGTACAGGGTGTGGGAAACATATAAGATAGGCTCTTATTCAGGTTGAAGGTCCGGATTAATGTGAGCAATCTGTATGTACAGGGGGCAGGAAACATATAAGATAGACTCTAATTCAGGGTGAAGGTCCGGATTAATGTGAGCAATCTGTATGTACAGGGTGTGGGAAACATATAAGATAGGCTCTTATTCAGGGTGAAGGTCTGCTTTAAAGTGTCTGGTGCTCCAGTGGCATTGTTGAGCTTCAGATAATTCCCCCCCCCCCCCCGCTGAGCTGTGCAAAGAGCCATGAATATGTCACCGCCATAGTCCAGAGCCACTTATTTATCTGTATATAATATCAGCAGCGCTCACTGCACAAACCATAAATCAGCCTCATACACTAAGCAGGCGGAGATTGCCAAATAAAAGGAAAACGCTGCTGACTTCTCCCACCGGAGGAATTTTGGCATCGCCGTCTTTTTCCTAATAGAGTTCAGGCTGAAGATGTTGCCATTTTTAGTTGTAGACTAATATTTATTTTTAAAGGAGACCAAAACCCTTCTCAGAGACTCATTTTGGCCCTTATTTAAGAAGGGATAGCGTCAGGTAGCGGCTGGTTAATGAGAGGTAGCGACAGGTAGCGACTGGTGAACGCCGGACACGGCAGCAATTACACATTTATCTGCAGATCTGCAGCAATAAATGATTAATTTGCCTATTCAAAGTGTTTCTATTGTTGTAACTGTTACATCCTATCTCCTATCCATCAATCAATGAGGGGGTGTGGCCTAATTTAACAATTGTCCCTCTTTCCCACCCTGGAAGGTATACAACCACTGTCACTTGACCACAGTACCTGTAGACATTGATAGACGGTAGATTGTGACCTCATTGTTACTCGTTGCTTTTTCCATAGTTTAGAGTGGAAAGCATCATCTCTTTCCTGTCTCCTATCAGAAGGCGTTCTGTAAGGCAAAGGTAAGTATCTTTCTAATGCAGGGATCACTGATTGGGTTAGTATAGTCATACCTACCAACTTTTCAGGGTGGGAAAGAGGGACATTTGTTAAATTAGGCCACACCCCTCAATGAGGGATGGATAGGAGATAGGGTGTAACATATAAAACAATAGAAACACTTTGAATAAGCAAATTAATCATTTATTGCTGCAGATCTGCATGTTACACCTCAAATATGTAAATTTAGCCACACCTCCTCATTGAGGGGTAAATAGGAGATAGGATGTAACAGTTACAACAATTGAAACACTTTAATTAGGCAAATGAATCATTTATTGCTGCAGATCTGCATGTTTCTCCTTCAAGAGGGACAATATGTAAATGAAGCCATGCCCCCTTATTGAGGGATGGGTGAAACCACGCCCCCTCATTGAGAGATGGATGAAGCCACACACCCTCACTGAGGGATGGATGAAGCCACACCCCCTCATTTATTGATGGATAGGAGATACATTGTAACAGTTACAATAGAAACACTTTGAATAGGCAAATGAATCATTTATTGCTGCAGATCTGCTTGTTACACCTCAAAGAGGGACAAATGAGAACAACGAGGGACAGGGGGACATGGACTCAAAAGAGGGACCGTCCCTCCAAAACAAGGACTGTTGGGAGGTATGCAGAAGGCGTTCTGTAAGGTAAGGTAAGGTATCTTTCTAATGCAGGGATCATTGATTGGGTTAGTATATTATCCTTTAGGTCTGATGTAATGCGTCGTCTTGTCATTATTGAATACCTCCCAAGTGTCCCTGATTCGGAGAGAATGTCCCTCTTTTGAGTCCATGTCCCCCATATCCATGTTGAGTCCATGCTGAGCTGTAACATGCAGATCTGCATCAATAAATGATTCGCATATTTGAATTGTTTTAAATTATTTGCATATTTAAAGTGTTTCTGTTATTTCTGTTGTCCCTCTTTTGAGTCCTTTTCCCCTATATCCATGTTGAGTCCATGTTGAGGTGTAACATACAGATCTGCATCAATACATGATTCGCATATTTAAATAGTTTTACATTATTTGCATATTTAAAGTGTTTCTGTTATTTGCATATTTAAATTTTTGTAACTGTTACAATGTATCTCCTATCCATCCCGCAATAAGGGGGCGTGGCCTAATTTAACAAATGTCCCTCTTTCCCCCCCTGAAAAGTTGGTAGGTATGCTATATTGACCCAGTGAGCGCCCCTCATGTGGCTACAGATGCTTTCCGGCACTGATCCTCGTGGGCGGGGTTACAGTATGCTGTTGTGATTGGTCGGATCGGCCATATCTCTAATAATCGTGCATTGTTTTGTTTCATCCTGCAAAGCCATTGTGTTAAGCCGGGCCGAGGGCAGAAATGAACTGGTTTCCCGTGTGGCCCAGTATCCGGGCCTGGGTCTCGGCAGCAGACTAAAGCCTGCTGAGAGCAGCGACGGTGAGTGCGGCCCACACAGCCGCCATCATTAATCCCATGCCGTGTTATATTAATACTGGCTTGTGAGAGGTCGTGTCTTGTACTACAATGTAGCCCGTTCCGTGTCTGTTACTAGGCGCTGACTATCAACCTTGTGTGGGCTCGTATCTTACAATGTCTCTGTGCTGTACAACTGCCTCTTCTGTGGGGCAACCTTCCCATTGCTTCGCCTTTAAAAAGTGGTCTGTCCCTAGAAATGGATATATACGTGTTTATTAAAGTGGATCCAAACCCACGCCGATCAGCCCAGGAACCTATAAGATCTATTCCCTTCCCCCGGGGCATCCAAAATCGGGACGCCCCGCTGTGTCAAAACCCCCAGGTCACCCCATACACTTACCTTGTTCCGCGGTCCAACGACGCATGCACGAGCCGCGGCGGGCACCTGCCTGTGCCAGGCATTTGTGAATGGCCGGCGCGGGCACGCTCCCTGTTAGAGGGAAGCAGGGGATGCCCCGCTGTGTGAAACCCCCCAGATTGTCGAGTGCAACTCACCTCTTCCCGGTCCTATGGCGCATGTGCGGCCGCTGGTCCAATCAGCGCGCTCGGAGCCGCTGACGTCACGCCGTCTTAGGCGAGCTGCTCCCAGCTCACTGATTGGACGAGCGGCTGCACATGTGCCGTAGGACCGGGAGAAGGTGAGTCACGCTCGGCGATCTGGGGGGTTTCCCACAGTGGGGCATCCGGGGGAAAGGACCAAAACCCAAGATAGTCAAAATCCTGGGTTTTGGTCAACTTTAAAAAGCGGTCTGTCCCTTGAAATGGATTTATACGCGCTTGTTAATTAAATGTTTTTTGGTCCACTTTTGCGGGTTTTGGTGCACTTTCGCGGGGTAACCCGATCGGGGGCGCCCCGCTTCTTGAAACCCCCCCAGAACGCCCAATAAAATTCACCTCACCCCGCTCCTACGGCGCATGCGCAGCCGTTCGTCCAATCAGCGGCTCTGAGCACGCTGGCGGCCGCATCTCGCGCTTCCCTCTAACAGGGAGCGCGCCCGCCATTCACAAATGCCCGGCACGGACACGCGCCCTGCTAGAGAGAAGCGCCTGCACATGTGCCGTTGGATCGGGATGCAGGTAAGGTGAATGGGGCGTCCTGGGAGGTTTTACACAGCGGGGCATCCCGAAATACAATACAGAGACTGAGCAAGAGGAGGAAACAGAAAAATGCCCCCAAAAAATTGGAGGAGGCCGTTTGGGGGAGACAAAGTATAAAAAATATTTTGCTTGTGGATAGTCCCTTTAAAGAGGACCAAAACCCACCCTGGAGTCTGAGACCCCAAGCCAGGCACACTCAGGGCCCCGCTGTGTGAAGCCCCCCCCCCCCCCCAGGTCGCCCAAAAATTCACCTTCTTTCCCCGTCTAACGGCGCATGCGTGAGCCGCGGCCGCATCCCCACTATCCCTTTAGCAGGGCAAGTGCTTGCGCCAGGCATTTGTGGATGGCGCGCTCCCTGTTAGAGGGTAGTGGGGGATGCGGCCGCCAGCGAGCTCGGAGCCACTTGTATTAGATGAGCTCCTGGACGAAGGGGCTTGAGCGGCTCCGAGCGTGCTGATTGGACGAGAGGCCGCGCCGTAGGACCAGGAAGGGGTGAGTTTGCTTGGGCGATCTGGGGGCACATCAACAATCAGGGGCAAGAACCAAAACCCAGGATAGTCAAAATCCTGGGTTTTGGTCCACTTTAAACTACGTATAGATTTCTCCCGCAGCCCTGGTGTCTAAAGCGAGCTGCCGCACTTTCAGCTTCCTGTGGGGGGGGGGGGGGGGCATGGGATGTATACATACCTCCCAAGTGTCCCTGATTTGGAGGGACTGTCCCTCTTTAGAGTCCATGTCCCCCTATCCCTCATTGTTCTCATTTGTCCCTCTTTGAGGTGTAACATGCAGCAATCAATAATTAACTTGCGTATTCAAAATGTTTCTATTGTTGTAACTGTTACAATGTATCTCCTATCCATCCCTCAATGAGGGGGCGTGGCTTCATCCATCCCTCAATGGGGAGGGTGTGGCTTCATCCATCCCTCAGTGAGGGGCGTGGCTTCATTTGCATATCATCCCTCTTTGAGGTGTAACATGCAGATCTGCAGCAATAAATGATTCATTTGCCTTTTCAAAGTGTTTCTATTGCTGTAACTGTTACAATGTATCTCCTATCCATCAATCAATGAGGGGGCGTGGCTTCATTCATTCCTCAAAGAGGGGCGTGGCTTCATCCATCCCTCAATGGGGAGGGTGTGGCTTCATCCATCCCTCAGTGAGGGGCGTGGCTTCATTTACATATCATCCCTCTTTGAGGTGTAACATGCAGATCTGCAGCAATAAATGATTCATTTGCCTTTTCAAAGTGTTTCTATTGTTGTAACTTTTACAATGTATCTCCTATCCATCAATCAATGAGGGGGCGTGGCTTCATCCATCCCTCAATGAGGGGGTGTGGCCTAATTTAAAAATTGTCCCTCTTTCCCACCCTGGAAAGTTGGAAGGTATGGGATATGCAGCATCTTTCCTGACATTTCAGGCTGATAACAGCAGTAACAAGTAAAACATTTGCAGCTGGGTTTGGGGCGGGGGGGGGTGGGGTCGCCGGGGCAGAAGTCACACGGCAGGGGGCACAATGGAGGCTTTGTATTCCTGATTTTCCCTATTAATATCCCCATTTAGCGCCGGCCGCGTGTCCTCATTCTCCTGCACATGTGGGCGCCGTATGGAGGAAGCGCTGGAGGCATCAGCGAGGGCATCAAAGGGATAAAAATGTAAAACTTACAGAAAGGGGGAGACCGCTCTACAATTACAATCACACGGTAGGGTCAGGTGAGTATAAGCGCATGAAAAAAAGAGAGAGCTAGAGAGAGATTGAGAAAGAAAGGGAGGACGAGAGAAGGAAAGAGAGCGAGAGAGAAAAAGAAAAAAAAAACGGAGAAAAAGAGAAAAAAAATGAAAGAAGGAAGGAGAGAAAAGAAAAAGAGAGAGAAAGAAAAGAAAGAGGGAGAAAGAGAGAAAGAGAAAAAGAAAGCGGGAAAAGAAAGGAAGAGGGAAAAGAAAGAAAGAGAGAAAGAAAGAAAGAGAGAGAAAGAAAAAAAACGGAGAAAAAGAGAGAAAAAATGAAAGAAGGAAGGAGAGAAAAGAAAAAGAGAGAGAAAGAAAAGAAAGAGGGAGAAAGAGAAAAAGAAAGAGGGAAAAGAAAGGAAGAGGGAAAAGAGAGAGAGAGAAAAAGAAAGAGAGAAAGAGGGAAAAAGAGAGAAAGTGAGATGGAGGGAAGGTAAAAATAGAGGAAGATGTCAAAAAGCTGAAAAAAGAAGCAGATAGGAGGAAGATGACAAGAGAAAGATGGAGGGAGTGTGGAAACAACAGGAGAAAGGTTGGGGTTACGCAAAGAAAGGAAATCATAAAATAAAAGAAAAGGAAAAAGGTAGCAGAGAATTAGAAATGTGCTAAAAAGAAAGGAGGTGGATAGAGGTATTTTGGAAAAGAGAGGCCGGCTGGTCCAGTTGGGAGGACCTGGCGCCCCCCTTACAGAGAGGTTGGGCTGACGCCCTGTGCCACCGCGCGCCTCACACACCCCAAAGGTCGGCCATGTCTGCGGGGGCGGTAGTTCAGGTACCAAGTTAAAGCCTGTCCTATAGAGATTTTCAATTGCAGAGGACGGCAGTGCTCCACTAATGTGATGGCAGGTGGTAGCGGAGTTCCCCTTTATCATAGCTTACATGAAAGCTCTGGATATGGGACTGGCACAGGAGAGGCTTGTTACAGTGTAAGGCGTGCACCGGGATTATCTGCATAGCTGGGGGCGGCCGTGTTAGGTGTCGGTCTCACACGCTGTGCATACCTACCAACTTTTCTGGATGGGAAAGAGGGACAATATGTAAATGAAGCCACACCTCCTCATTGAGGGATGGATGAAGCCACGCCCCCACATTGATTGATGGATAGGAGATAAGATGTAACAGTTACAATAGAAACAATTTGAATAGGCAAATGATTCATTTATTGCTGCAGATCTGCATGTTACACCTCAAAGAGGGACAATATGTAAATGAAGCCATGCCTCCTCGTTGAGGGATAGATGAAGCCACGCCCCCTCATTAAGGGATGGTTAGGAGATACATTGTAACAATTATAACAATAGAAACACTTTGAACAGGCAAATGAATCATTTATTGCTGCAGATCTGCATGTTACACCTCAAAGAGGGACAAATAGGAACGACGAGGGACAGGGGAACATGGACTCCAAAGAGGGACAATTGTTAAATGAAGCCACGGCCCCTCATTGAGGGATGGATAGGAGACAGGATGTAACAGTTACAACAATAGAAACACTTTGAATAGGCAAATGAATCATTTATTGTTGCAGATCTACATGTTACACCTCAAAGAGGGACAATATGTAAATGAAGCCACACACCCTAATTGAGGAATGGATGAAGCCACGCCCCCATTGAGGGATGGATATAGCCACGCCCCCTCATTGAGGGTTGGATAGGAGATAGGATGTAACAGTTACAACAATAGAAACACTTTGAATAGGGAAACAAATCATTTATTGCTGCAGATCTGCATGTTACACCTCAAAGAGGGACGAAGGAGAACAATGAGGGACAGGGAGGACATGGACTCAAAAGAGGGACAGTCCCTCCAAATCAGGGACACATGGTAGGTATGGCTATGTCATAACCAGGTCCTGTGCTAACTACCTTCTCCCATCCTGACCCGCTAACACATTACCCCCCAAATATACTAACCTGTTACTTGTTATATTGTGTGTTTGCAGTGTACACCATCCTGTCCAAGGTGCACGCCGACTGGAACGTCTATCCCTCCTCCGGGGTTCTGTTTGTCCATGTTCTGGAAAGAGAGACCTACAAAGGGGAATTTCCTCCCTACCCCAAACCAGGTACTGAGGCTTACTTTTTCCTCCTAATGTGAAGTGACCCCCATGCACCCGGATAACACTGCCCAACACCCTCATGTGCACATAGGGCCGGGCTAAACCAAAGGGCACATGGGGCTCGTGCCCCGGGGCCTCCACCACTATTGTGATGAGCTATATAAAAGGGCACATGGGCCTCCATCGCTATTGTGATGAGCTATATAAAAGGGCACATGGGGCTCCACCACTATTGTGATGGGCTATACAAATGGGCACATGGGGCTCACGCCCCGGGGCCTCCACCACTATTGTGATGAGCTATATAAAAGGGCACATGGGGCTCCACCACTATTGTGATGGGCTATACAAATGGGCACATGGGGCTCACGCCCCGGGGCCTCCACCACTATTGTGATGAGCTATATAAAAGGGCACATGGGGCTCCACCACTATTGTGATGGGCTATACAAAAGGGCACATGGGGCTCATGGCCCTGGGGCCTCCACTGCTATTGTAATGGACTATACAAAAGGGCACATGGGGCTTGTGCCCCGGGACCCCCACAACTGTTGTAATGGACAATACAAAAGGGGTTAAGGGGTCTGCACCACTATTGTGATGGGCTATACAAAAGGGCACATGGGGCTTGTGCCCCCGGGGCCTCCATCGCTATTGTGATGGGCTATACAAATGGGCACATGGGGCTCCACCACTATTTTGATGGGCTATACAAAAGGACACATGGGGCTTGTGCCCCGGGACCCCCACCACTGTTGTAATGGACAATACAAAAGGGGTTAAGGGGTCTCCACCACTATTTTGATGGGCTATACAATGAGCCACAGGGCCTTGACCACTATTGTGATGGGCTATACAATGAGCCACAGGGCCTTGACCACTATTGTGATGGGCTATACAAATGGGCACATGGGGCTCGAGACCCCGGGCCTCCATCGCTATTGTGATGGGCTATACAAATGGGCACATGGGGCTCGAGACCCCGGGCCTCCATCGCTATTGTGATGGGCTATACAAAAGGGCACATGGCGTTTGCGCCCGGGGGCCTCCACTGCTATTTGATGGGCTATAGAAATGGGCACATGGGCCTCCCCTGCGATTGTGATGGGCTATACAAAAGGGAACATGGGGCTCGCACCCTGGGGCCTCCACCGCTATTGTGATGCTACAATCCTGTGAGCGGATCCACGACCCGCTGTGAGCAGAGCAAAGGCCACAAATGGTCAGACCGGAATATAAAGAACTCCAGGGCCAGTGGCTGGCTTTTCCCTGGGGCATCTTGAATCGGGATGCCGCCTGTGTAACCCCCCCCCCAGGGCACTAGTAATCCCTCACCTTTCCCTGGTCCAGCGGAGCAAACGCTGGCTCTTGTCCGTTCGACAAACGGCTCTGTTTTCAATGGGGAGCGCGCGCTGTCGCATCCCCGGCATCCCCGGTGCACTGTGTGCTCTCACGTCCCATTCAGACAGGCCGGAGCAGAAGCACACAGGCCGCCGGGGATGCGGGTGATAACATTAATAAAATTACAGCCAGTTTCACCGGGCAAACTGGGGGGGGTCTCACTCAGCAGGGCGTCCCGAGTCAGGATACCCCGGGGACATATAAAGAGATGTGCTGCTGCCTGTGCTCTGCTTAGCCCAGCTAGGGCGGAGGGGACACGTGCCCCGGGTGCCAGAGAACCTAGCTACGCCTCTGTGTTAGACTACCCAAGTGTCGGACCGGGGGCCCACCCTACAGTTACATGAAAATATTAATGGCGGTCTCCCTGGATTCAGAATTACTTACCGGCAGATTTTAACTGGGATCTTGTATTAGTGTGATGGTGCGTATTGTTTGATTGTATGGTTTTTTTTTTTTCTTCCCCCCCTCCTCCCCCTTTTCTTTTTTTTTTCTTTTTTCTCTTTCTCTTCCCATGACCGTTCCCTTTTTCTCCTCCCCCTTTTCTTTTTTCTTTTCTTTTTTCTCTTTTCCTTTCTCTTCCCATGACCGTTCCCTTTTTCTCCTCCCCCTTTTCTCTTTTTTTTCTTTTTTCTTTTCTTTTCTCTCTTTTCCTTTCTCTTCCCATGACCGTTCCCTTTTTCTCCTCCCCCTTTTCTCTTTTTTTTCTTTTTTCTCTTTTCCTTTCTCTTCCCATGACCGTTCCCTTTTTCTCCTCCCCCTTTTCTTTTTTCTTTTCTTTTTTCTCTTTTCCTTTCTCTTCCCATGACCGTTCCCTTTTTCTCCTCCCCCTTTTCTTTTTTTTTCTTTTTTCTTTTCTTTTTTCTCCTTTCCTTTCTCTTCCCATGACCGTTCCCTTTTTCTCCTCCCCCTTTTCTTTTTTTTTCTTTTCTTTTTTCTCTTTTCCTTTCTCTTCCCATGACCGTTCCCTTTTTCTCCTCCCCCTTGTCTTTTTTTTTTCTTTTCTTTTTTCTCTTTTCCTTTCTCTTCCCATGACCGTTCCCTTTTTCTCCTCCCCCTTGTCTTTTTTTTTTCTTTTCTTTTTTCTCTTTCCCTTTCTCTTCCCATGACCTTTCCCTTTTTCTCCTCCCCCTTTTCTTTTTTCTCTTTCCCTTTCTCTTCCCATGACCTTTCCCATTTTCTCCTCCCCTTTTCTTTTTTTTTTCTTTTTTTCTTTTCTTTTTTCTCTTTCCCTTTCTCTTCCCATGACCTTTCCCTTTTTCTCCTCCCCCTTTTCTTTTTTTTTTCTTTTTTTCTTTTCTTTTTTCTCTTTCCCTTTCTCTTCCCATGACCTTTCCCTTTTTCTCCTCCCCCTTTTAGCTGGCTGCCCAGATCCCCATTGTTGAGTTTGCTGGGGGACAGCTCCGGGGTAATTGAAGGTTATTCTGGGTTTGCCGGACCTAAGAACGTGAATTAAGCCCATAACATTGTTTTGTATCATGTGAAGATATTTAAACCCGACCTTCACCGTAATTTATTGAAAAGCCCAAAAACCCATAAACAACGATTCCCCAGCATCTAAAGTTAATATATTTTAAGCTTTTAGTCACTTATTATTATTATAGTTATATAATAGTTATTATTAATAATATTATTAATAATAGTTATTATTATAGTTACTTATTATTCTTTCCCCCACTGGGCTGCAACTCTGTTCAGGACTCTAGGATACGGGCGCCGCCATCTTGACTCAGAAGCATCACACTTACTGAGGAGAGGAGAGTGGGATAAAGTACGGGTGGCGGGGTTATAGCTGTGCTTTGCTCAGACAGAGCAGAGCTGGGGTCAGGAAAAGGTCAGCAATCCCAGAATGCAGAGCGGCACAGTCAGAAGGCACTTCCTGTTTGCAGGCTGCCTGACGTTCCATGAGCCGCCATTTTGGGTGTTTAAAGGCTCATAAAATGCAGTAGATGCAGGTAGGATGATTTTTAATGTGGGCAATCTGTATGTACAGGGTGTGGGAAACATATAAGATAGGCTCTTATTCGGGGTGAAGGTCCGGATTAATGTGGGCAATCTGTATGTACAGGGTGTGGGAAACATATAAGATAGGCTCTTATTCGGGGTGAAGGTCCGGATTAATGTGGGCAATCTGTATGTACAGGGTGTGGGAAACATATAAGATAGGCTCTTATTCGGGATGAAGGTCCGGATTAATGTGGGCAATCTGTATGTACAGGGTGTGGGAAACATATAAGATAGGCTCTTATTCGGGGTGAAGGTCCGGATTAATGTGGGCAATCTGTATGTACAGGGTGGGGGAAACATATAAGATAGGCTCTTATTCAGGGTGAAGGTCCGGATTAATGTGAGCAATCTGTATGTACAGGGTGTGGGAAACATATAAGATAGGCTCTTATTCGGGGTGAAGGTCCGGATTAATGTGGGCAATCTGTATGTACAGGGTGTGGGAAACATATAAGATAGGCTCTTATTCGGGGTGAAGGTCCGGATTAATGTGGGCAATCTGTATGTACAGGGTGTGGGAAACATATAAGATAGGCTCTTATTCGGGGTGAAGGTCCGGATTAATGTGGGCAATCTGTATGTACAGGGTGGGGGAAACATATAAGATAGGCTCTTATTCGGGGTGAAGGTCCGGATTAATGTGGGCAATCTGTATGTACAGGGTGTGGGAAACATATAAGATAGGCTCTTATTCGGGGTGAAGGTCCGGATTAATGTGGGCAATCTGTATGTACAGGGTGTGGGAAACATATAAGATAGGCTCTTATTCGGGGTGAAGGTCCGGATTAATGTGGGCAATCTGTATGTACAGGGTGTGGGAAACATATAAGATAGGCTCTTATTCGGGGTGAAGGTCCGGATTAATGTGGGCAATCTGTATGTACAGGGTGGGGGAAACATATAAGATAGGCTCTTATTCAGGGTGAAGGTCCGGATTAATGTGAGCAATCTGTATGTACAGGGTGTGGGAAACATATAAGATAGGCTCTTATTCGGGGTGAAGGTCCGGATTAATGTGGGCAATCTGTATGTACAGGGTGTGGGAAACATATAAGATAGGCTCTTATTCGGGGTGAAGGTCCGGATTAATGTGGGCAATCTGTATGTACAGGGTGTGGGAAACATATAAGATAGGCTCTTATTCGGGGTGAAGGTCCGGATTAATGTGGGCAATCTGTATGTACAGGGTGTGGGAAACATATAAGATAGGCTCTTATTCGGGGTGAAGGTCCGGATTAATGTGAGCAATCTGTATGTACAGGGTGTGGGAAACATATAAGATAGGCTCTTATTCGGGGTGAAGGTCCGGATTAATGTGGGCAATCTGTATGTACAGGGTGTGGGAAACATATAAGATAGGCTCTTATTCGGGGTGAAGGTCCGGATTAATGTGGGCAATCTGTATGTACAGGGTGGGGGAAAAATATAAGATAGGCTCTTATTCAGGGTGAAGGTCCGGATTAATGTGAGCAATCTGTATGTACAGGGTGTGGGAAACATATAAGATAGGCTCTTATTCAGGGTGAAGGTCCGGATTAATGTGGGCAATCTGTATGTACAGGGTGTGGGAAACATATAAGATAGGCTCTTATTCAGGGTGAAGGTCCGGATTAATGTGAGCAATCTGTATGTACAGGGTGTGGGAAACATATAAGATAGGCTCTTATTCAGGGTGAAGGTCTGGATTAATGTGAGCAATCTGTATGTACAGGGTGTGGGAAACATATAAGATAGGCTCTTATTCAGGGTGAAGGTCCGGATTAATGTGAGCAATCTGTATGTACAGGGTGTGGGAAACATATAAGATAGGCTCTTATTCAGGGTGAAGGTCCGGATTAATGTGAGCAATCTGTATGTACAGGGTGTGGGAAACATATAAGATAGGCTCTTATTCAGGGTGAAGGTCCGGATTAATGTGAGCAATCTGTATGTACAGGGTGTGGGAAACATATAAGATAGGCTCTTATTCAGGGTGAAGGTCCGGATTAATGTGAGCAATCTGTATGTACAGGGTGTGGAAAACATATAAGATAGGCTCTTATTCAGGGTGAGGGTCCGGATTAATGTGAGCAATCTGTATGTACAGGGTGTGGGAAACATATAAGATATTATATATAGACTCTTATTCAGAGTAAATGGTATACGGGGTCAGTGTCATTACGAGATGTGTTTGTACTATAGTGTGAAGCTATTTTTACATTTTGCATGAATACGAGATTTAACTCTTTTCAATAAAAACATTGAACAAGAAAATATTAATGGCTCAGGGGTTTATTCATCAAGCCATAGCGCCAGGTGGCGCCTCATAGCGGCAGGCAGCGCGTGGTGAACGCCGGGCGCTGTACGCAAAACCACATTTGTTTAAGAGATTGCAGTGAGCGCCTCTAACAGCGCCATGTAGCGCCCAATTCATCATCACAGGCGACTCAGCGTATAGCGCGGCGCTCTAGCTTCCAGAGCCCCTGCTATTACCTGTCGCTCTCCCATACATTTCAATGGACGTTACTTTTCTTCTCTTTAACCAGGGTTTTCTTTCTATTTCATTTTTTTTTATTATCAAATCATTGTGTGACCTCTCCTGGCCTAGAAAGAGTCATTTTAGAAAACTTTTTATATTTTTTATATTTTTATGCAGAATTATCATTACAGGTCTGGCATTAAAGTGTTATTGTCACAATAATGTAATTCCATGTGTTTTCGCTTTGTTACTGGTGGATATGTGTTCAAAAACAGACTTTAATCACACAGCGTCTGGCGCTCTGGGCTACAACGACCCGACTTTGAGCGCCGGCGCTGTGTGAGGCTGTTTTTTTGGATGAATATGGTTTGAGTCGCTCACGCTGACCAGTCGCTAACGTTCGCTCCCATATAGCGCTGTACTGGTGTTATAGCGACTCACACATCAAATTCACCAATGCCGGCCGGCGACTGAGGCGCTCTGTAACAGCGAACCACGGCCGATCACCGCGTATACTAGCGGTCGCTCTAAGCACCTCTATACAGACGCTCATCTGCCGGTACCTGGCGCTAGTAATGAAACAGCCTCCAGGTTTTAGGTTTAATGCTCACAGAAATTCAAGGACTAACCCCCCCCCCAGACCATCAGGCAGGTGCACCGCACTTACCTTCCACCTACAGGAAAAGCCAATCAGATCAATCACCGCGTCTGTACAAAGCGCCGGACTGCGGTGTCTGGGCCCACCCCACATTTACATGCAAGTATCACTGGCTTATATACACAGAAACATTGCGCTGCACTGTATTGTTCCTTGTTTCCACATTCCCTCCACGTCACCTCTCTTTTCCAGTATCTATCATTCTCTCATTCCTTCCTTCTTTCTTTCTCTTCCTCCTTTTCTCTCTTGTTCTTTCTTTCTTTTTCTTTCTCCCTCTCTCTCTGCTGCTCCAACCAGAGCGCCCGGCGCTGCATCATTTTTGGCGCTAGTGTTAAGTAAGACGCTAGCTGGAGGCTGCATCAGCGCTTTTTTCTTTCTTAAATCCCACGCTGAGTGCCGCTGAGACCAAAACGTGTCGCTAACGCTTCCTAAATAACAGGCTGATTCATCACTAACGCCAGGTAGCGACAGATGAGCGGCTGTAGCAGGCTTCTCAGAGTGCCCGCTAGTAGTCGCTGTGCTCGGCCGTGTGTCGCTAGTTCTTAGCGACTCAGTCGCTGTGCAGCAATGATGAATACATTGTGATGAGTCGCTATTTGATCAGTACAGCGCTGTATGGGAGTGCATGTTAGCGACTGCTCATAGCGACCGACTCACAACATATTCAGCAAAAAAACAACCTCACAAAACTCAAGCGCTGAAAAATGCTTCTCTGAAGCCCAGAGCGCAGGAGGCGGTGTGATTAAAGTCTGTTTTTCAGCATCTATCCACTAGTAACAAAGCGAAAACATATGGAATTACATTGTAACATGAACACTTTAATGGCAGAGCTGTAATGTCATTTCTGAGGAAATATATAAAAAATTAAAAATGTTTGAAAAAACTGCTTTTGCAATGCCAGAAGAGGTCACAGAATTATTTGCGATTTTTTTAAATAAAATAAAAAAAAAAACAAAAACCCAATTAAAAGAGAAGAAAAGGTTCGTCCATTGAAATGTATGGGAGAGCGACAGGTAGCGAGAGGTAATACCTGGCGCTCTGCAAGGCTGAATGCCGGTGCTGTTCGCTGAGGCTGGGATAATAATGAATCGGACGCTACATGGCGCTATCCCAGTCGCTAAACAGATTCTGCTTGATAAATGTGTAATTGCGTGCCGTGTCCGGCGTTCACCAGTCACTACCTTTTATTTACAAGGCGCTACCTGGCGCTATCCCTTCATAAATAAGGGCCTAAGTCTCTAGGTTCATTTTTAGAGCTTCAATAGATCCAGAAATTAGGAATTTCTAACTGACTGATATAATAATAGCTTCTGTATAAAGCTGAGAACTGACCTATTTCTCCTGTACAGGTGAGATCAGCAACGATCCAATCACATTCAATACAAATCTAATGGGGTATCCCGACCGGCCGGGTTGGCTGCGCTACATCCAGCGGACGCCTTACAGCGACGGTGTCCTCTATGGATCTCCCACCTTTGAGAATGTGGGAAAACCCACCGTCATCGAGGTATGGACTGAACTGTCATATTTACTGTCATTGGTAGCAGACATTGGCACATTACACGGGGCCCATATAACATACCTCCCAAGTGTCCCTAATTTGGAGGGACTGTCCCTCTTTTGAGTCCATGTCCCCCTGTGCCTCGTTGTTCTCATTTGTCCCTCTTTGAGGTGTAACATGCAGATCTGCAGCAATAAATGATTCATTTGCCTATTTAACGTGTTTGTATTGTTGTAACTGTTACAATGTATCTCCTATCCATCCCTCAATGAGGGGGCGTGGCTTCACCCACCCCTCAATTAGGGGGCGTGACTTCATCCATCCCTCAATGGGGGGCTTGGCTTCATTTACATACTGTCCCTCTTTGAGGTGTAACATGCAGATCTGCCCCAATAAATTATTCATTTCCCTATTTAAAGTGTTTCTATTGTTGTAACTGTTACAGCCTATCTCCTATCCATCAATCAATGAGGGGGCGTAGCTTCATCTATCCCTCTATGGGGGGGGGGGGGCGTGGCTTCATTTACATATTGCCCCTCTTTGAAATGTAACATGCAGATCTGCAGCAATAAATGATTCATTTGCCTATTTAAAGGGGGGATCGGCCCGGGAATCTATAAGATTCCTGGGCCTATCAGATCCCTCCCTGCGGGGCACCCGAAATCGGGATGCCCCGCTGTGTGAAACCCCCCAGGACGCCCGCAAACATTACCTTCTCCCCGTTCCAACGGCGCATGCGCGGGCCGCGGCCGCATCTCGCGCTTCCCTCTAGCAGGGCGGCCGTTTGTGAATGACCGGCGCGGGCGCGCTCCCTGTTAGAAGGAAGCGCGAGACGCGGCCTCCAGCGCTCAGATCCGCTGTGGTTGGACGCCGCTTGTACGTGTATACCACAGCGGCTCTGAGCTCTCTGATTGGACGAGCGCCCGCGTAGGAGCGTGGGGAGGTGAGGTGTTTACGGGGTTTCTGGGGGGTTTCACACAGCGGGGCCGATCGGGGTGCCCCACCGAAGTGGAACAAAATCCAGGATAGTCAAAATCCTGGGTGTTGGTCCACTTTAAAGTGTTTCTATTGTTGTAACTGTTACATCCTATCTCCTATCCATCCCTCAATGAGGGGGCGTGGCTTCATCCTTCTCTCAACGAGGGGGCGGAGATTCATCCATCTCTCAATGAAGGGGTGTGGCCTAATTTAACAAATGTCTCCCTGAAAAGTTGGAAGGTATGCATATAATGCTATTTATTATATGTGGTAGGGTGTGGAAAGGAGGAAAGGAGGGCTTAAACTGGACTAACACCCTTTTTTTTACTGGGTGTAGGTCCTGCTGACAGCACATAAACAAGCTTGGAGGGGCACCCAGAATGCTGGAGCCACCCCCACATAATGCAGCATTTGGGATGCCCCCCTGAGTTTGTTTTTACATGCTGTTAGAGAAAAAAAACAGGTGTTGGTGTGGTTTCATTATTCAATTTTATTTATTTTTTATGTTTTTATTTTATATTGTGTATGTAGCAGAATGGGAACCGGGAGGTGTTTTTATTTCATTCTATTCATTTTTGTTTATTATGCACTGTGGGGAAAGGAGGGTATTGTTAATTAATCGTGTTTATTTAAATTTTTTATTATTATATAATAAATTATTATTTTATTATAAGTGGATCAAAACTCAGGATTTTGACTATCCTGGGTTTGGGTCCTTGGCCCCTCCGATTGGGGATGCCCCACTGTGTGAAACCCCCCAGATCGCCCAAACGGGGAGGCCGATACATTAACAGCGGCAGGTAGCGACAGTTGAGCGACTGTAGCGGCATTTTCAGAGCGCCCGCTAGTAGTCGCTGTGCTTGGCCGTTGTTCGGTAGTTGATAGCGACTCAGTCGGTTTGCCGTAATGTTGAATATTGGGTGAGGAGTCGCTATTTGACAGGTTCCGCGCTGTATGGGAGCGCATGATAGCGACTGGCCATAGCGACCGGCTTCCACCATATTCATTAACAAATCACGCTCAAAAAATTCTCGCGCTGTGAAATGCATGTTTAAACCCCAGAGCGCTGGCGGCGATGGGTTAAAAGTCGTTTTTTAACCCCCGAACAACCATATTTTTGCAAACCAAAAAAAACAAGTTTTTTAAATAATTTTGTAATATGAATACATTAATATCAGACCTGTAATATCAATTCTGTACATTTTTTTTTTAACTTAAAAAATTATTTAAAATGGCAGAAGTGGTCACAGAATTTTTCACATTTAAAAAAAAAACAAAAAAAAAAAAAAACAATTAATTATGAATATTTAAAGATTGTTCCATTGAAATGCATTGGAGCGCGCCAGGTAGCGAGAGGTCATACCTGTCGCTGTTCAAGGTCGGACGCTGGCGCTGTGGGCTGAGGCTGGAATAATGATGAATGAGTCGCTATATGGCGCTATCTCAGTCGCTAAGCAGGATTGGCTTGATAAATGTGTGATTGTGGTGGGGAGCCGGCGTTCTCGTGGCGGGGCCCGTCATTACCGGCCGCTCACCAGTCGCTAGCTGTCGCTATCCCTTGTTAAATAAGGGCCTAACTCTCCTCTCCCCTGTCTAGCGCATGTGCGGCCTCCTGTCCAATCAGCGCGTTTGGATCCGCTCCCGCCCACTCGACTGATTTAAAAAAAATCTAAACAAGAATAAATAGAATGGAATAAACACACCTCCCCGTTCCCATCCTGCTACATAAAATGGATTAGAAATCTAAAATAAAAACATAAAAAATAAATAAAATTAAATAGTTAAACCAGACCAACACCCATTTTTTTTAGGCCAGTCCTGACGAGTGGACCTGAGTGCGCCGGCAGCCGCATCCACGCTACCCCCCCGCAACAGGGAGCGTGCCTGCGCCCGCCAATCGCCAGTGCCTGTCGCAGATGCGCGTCCTGCAAATGGTATAGCAGCGAGCGGCGCCGATCATGCATGCGCCGCTGGATCGAGGAGAAAGTGAGTTTACTGGGTGACTTGGGGGGAATTTTACACACCAGGGCATCCCGAATATGGGTGCCCCAGAGGAGCGAGTATGCCTGCCCTGGAGTCTCATAGACTCCAGGGTGGGTTTTGGTCCACTTTAAATCACTTTGAGTGGGGACGGGAGGCTTTTATTTATTTTTAATGTTTTATATTTTTTATCATTTTACGTTGCAGGGAGGGTGAAATTCCATTTGATTTATATTAATGTCTTTACATTTTGTAATTTATTATTATTATTACCGGTATATTATAATTATTTTATTAATGTATCATTAATTTAAATAATAATTATTAATTAATAAAATATTAATTTATTAATGTATCAATAGCTTTTATAGTTCTGGCTCCGGGACGCCCTACATTCCCATGCATGCCCTTTAGCTGGGTGGGGGGGGGGGGGTCTCTGCTGCTCAGTGATACACAATGTGCTGTATGTGTAAATAAGTTATAAGTTATTCGGGAAATTGTTTTCTGTGAAGGAAAATTCTGCTGCCAAAATTCCAGGTTTGCAGCACAAAGAGGGACAAAGAGCCTCTGTATGAGCCTGGAACAGTTACATACAGTCAGACTCGGGTTGGCCCACAGGGTAATAGCAATAGCGCCAATAGTGGCCATTGTGTGCTAATGCACACATGGAATTTTTCCTCCGCATTTTCCCATCCACGCACTTGTGAACAACACATTTCCATACCTCCCAAGTGTCCTTAATTTGAAGGGACTGTCCCTCTTTTGAGTCTATGGCCCTTATTTAAGAAGGAATAGCGTCAGGTAGCGGCTGGTTAATGAGAGGTAGCGACTGGTGAACGCCGGACACGGCAGCAATTACACATTTATCAAGCAGAATCTGTTTAGCGACTGGGATAGCGCCATGTAGCGCCTGATTCATCATTTTCACAGCCTCAGCGAACAGCGCCGGCGTTCAGCCTTGGTATGACCTCTCGCTACCTGTCGCTCTCCCATACATTTCAATGGACGATTTTTTTCTTCTCTTTAAACGGGGTTTTTGTTTTTTGTTTTTTTTTTCCAAAATCACAAATAATTCTGTGACCTCTTCTGGCATTGAATAAGCAGTTTTTTCTCTATTTTTTCGTTTTTTATATATTTCTTCAGAAATGACATTACAGGTCTGCCATTAAAGTGTGACACAATGTTGTTACAATGTAATTCCATATGTTTTCGCTTTGTTACTAGTGGATAGATGCTGAAAAACAGACTTTAATCACACAGCCTCCAGCGCTCTGGGTTTCAGAGAAGCATTTTTCAGCGCCAGAGATTTGTGAGGCTGTTTTTTTGCTGAATATGGTGTGAGTCGGTCGCTATGAGCAGTCGCTAACATGCGCTCCCATACAGCGCTGTACTGGTCAAATAGCGACTCCTCACAATGTATTCAACATTACTGAACAGCGACTGAGTCGCTATAAACTAGCGACCCACGGCCGAGCACAGCGACTACTAGCGCGCGCTCTGAAATGCCTGCTACAGACGCTCATCTGTCGCTAACTGGCGTTAGTGATGAATCAGCCTGCCCGTCCCCCTGTCCCTGGTTGTTCTCATTTGTCCCTCTTTGAAGTGTAACATGCAGATCTGCATCTATAAATTATTCATTTATCTATTCAAGTGTTTTATTGTTGTAACTGTTGCAGCCTATCTCCTATCCATCCCTCAATGAGGGGGCGTGGTTTCATCCATCCCTAAATGAGGGGGCGTGGCTTCATTTAGAAATTGTCCCTCTTTCCCACTCTGAAAAGTTGGAAGGTTTGAATTTCGTTGAACACACCAGTGAATAAGCACTATGGGGGTTATTTAAGAAACGCTAACGCCAGGTAGCGCCTCGTAGCGGCATGTAGTGTCTGGTGAACGCCGGGCACTGTATGTGAAGACCACATTTATGAAAGCGATTCTGGTGAGCGCCTCTAACAGCGCCATGTAGCGTCATATGTATCACTACTGGCGGCTCAGGGGTTTATTCATCAAGGGATAGTGGCAGGTAGCGCCTCGTAGCAAATGGTGAACGCCGGGCGCTGTACGCAATACCACATTTATCAAAGCAATTCCGGTGAGCGACTCTAACAGCGCCATGTAGCGTCCGATTCATCATCACAGACGGCTCAGCGTATACCGCCGGCGCTCTGACTTCCAGAGCCTGGTATTACCTGTCGCTACCTGTCGCTCTCCCATACATTTCAATGGACGTTACTTTTCTTCTCTTTAAACAGGGTTTTCTTTTAATTTTTTTTTGTTTTGTATCAAATCATCATGTGACCTCTCCTGGCCTATTTAAAGTCATTTTTGAAAACTTTTTTGATTTTGTATATTTTTATGCAGAATTGTCATCACAGGTCTGGTATAAAGGTGTTAATGTCACAATGTTATACAATGTCATTCTATATGTTTTCGCTTTGTTACTGGTGGATATGTGTTCAAAAACGGACTTTAATCACACAGCGTCTGGCGCTCTGGGCTACAGCGACACAATTTTGAGTGCCGGCGCTGTGTGAGGCTGTTTTTTTTGATGATTATGGTTTGAGTCGCTCACACTGACCAGTCGCTACCGTTCGCTCCCATATAGCGCTGTACTGGTGTTATAGCGACTCACACATCAAATTCATCAATGCCGGCAATGTAACTACAGCGACTGAGGGGCTCTGTTACAGCGCCCGATAGCCGATCACAGCGCATACTAGCGGTCGCTCTTAGTGCCGCTGTACAGATGCTCATGGCACTAACAATGAATCAGTCTGCCCGTGTATAGTGCTGGTGCTCTAGGCAGGCAGGATGATTCATTACTAGCGCCAGTTATCGGCAGATGAGCGTCTGTACAGATGCGCTAAGAGCGACCGCTAGTAGCCGCTGTAAGCGGGTATCAGACGCTGTAACAGAGCGCCTCAGTCGCTGTAGTAACCTGGCTGGCATTAATGAATGAGATGTATGTTAGCCGCTCTAACACCAGTACAGCGTTGCAGGGAGCGAGAGGTTGCGCCAGCTCAATGCGACCGACTCTCAGCATATTCATTAAAACTTGACAGTGAGCGAACGCAGGCGTTCTAGATTGTGTGGCTGGAGCCCATAGCGCCGGACGCTGTGTGATTTAAGTGCATTTTTAAAGACATTAACATCAGTAAGCAAGCGAAAAAGTGTGGAATGACATTGTTGGAGAACTGTGACATTAAAGAGGACCAACACCCAGGGGTGATCGGCCCGGAAATCTATAAGATTCCCGGGCCGATCACCTCCCACCCCGCGGGACATCCGAGATCGGGATGTCCCGCGGGGTGAAACCCCCCAGAAACCCCAAAAACACCTTACCTGATCCGCCGCCGCTTCCGCCGCCGCCGCCTCCCGCGCACCCCTCCAGACGTGCGCGCGCCCGCGCCGGCCCTCTGTGAATGGCCGGCGGGGGCGCGCGCGCGCCGAGAGTGACGCGCGGGAGGCGGCGGCGGCGGAAGCGGCCTGGACGTTCCTAATCCCCGCCTGGACGTTGGCGGGGATTGGCTGCAGCGCTCACGTGGGAGCGTTGAGAGGTGAGTTTTTTGGGGTTTCTGGGGGGTTTCACACAGCGGGGCACCCCCGATCGGACCAAAACCCAGCATAGTCAAAATCCTGGGTGTTGGTCCACTTTAACACTTTAGTGGCAGACATGGATATACATTTCTGCATAAATATCCCCTCCAAAAAAATCAAAATAAAAATCAAAAATAACATTTTGTGGGCCAGGATAAATACCAGAAAGATTTGAGTTAAAAAATAAAATTTAAAAATGGGATCAGGAAAGGGCTTATAAGGAACGTCCATAGAAATGTATGGGAAAGTGCCAGATAGCGAGAGGTAATACATGGCGCTCTGCAAGGCTGAACGCCGTCGCTGTACGCTGAGCCTGGGATAATGATGAATCGGACGCTACATGGCGTTGTTCCAGTCGCTCACCAGATTCGGCTTCATAAATGTTTAATTGCTGCCGTGTCCGGCGTTCACCTGGCGCTGTACAGGGCACTACCTGGCGCTCTCCCATACATTTCAATGGGCTTTCCTTTGCTTGTGTATAAATAGCGTATTTGGCAATTTAAATGTTTCTTCCCCAAATCATTGCGTGACGTCTCCTGGCTGCAAACAAACATTTTAATACATTTTTTGGGACTTTTTATATTTTTATGCAGAATTGTCATTACAGGTCTGGCATTAAAGTGGACCAACACCCAGGATTTTCACTATCCTGGGTTTTGGTCCACTTCCCGCTGCGTGAAACCCCCCAGATCGCCCTAAAAAACTCACCTCACCCCGCTCCTACGCGAGTGCTCGTCCAATCTGCGCGCTCAGAGCCGCTGTGGTATGTACGGACAAGCGACAGACAACCACAGCGGCTCTGAGCGCGCTGGAGGCCGCGTCTCGCGCTTCCCTCTAACAGGGAGTGCGCCTGCGCCGGCCATTCACAAACGGCGCCCTGCTAAAGAGGAGCGCGAGATGCAGCCGCGGGGCTTGCGCATGCGCCGTTGGAACGGGGATAAGGTAAGGTTTGTGGGCGTCCTGCGGGGTTTCACACAGCGGGGCATCCCAATTTCTGATGCCCCGCGGGGAGGGATCTGATCGGCCCGGGAATCTTATAGATTATAGGCTGACCCCCCCGGGTGTTGGTCCACTTTAAAGTGTTAATGTCCCAGTGTTATAACAATGTCATTCCATGTGTTTTCGCTTTGTTACTGGTGGATATGTGTTCAAACAAACAAACTTTAATTAGTCTGTATGGTGTGGAGCGCCGAGTGCCGGACGCACTCAGCTGGCGCTACCTCTCGTTCTCTGCAGTGTTATACTGTTGTTACAGCGCACCAACACACATCACATTCATCAATGCTGGCCAGGTTACTACAGCGACTGAGGCGCTCTGTTACAGCGCCCGATACCCGCTTACAGAGTCTATTAGTGGTCGCTCTAAGCGCCGCTATACAGACGCTCATCTGGCAATACCTGGCGCTAGTAATGAATCAGCCTCCAGATTAGCGACTACACACAAGTAACATACAGTGGACGCACCAGTAAATAACTGGAATCAAACCTGCCCCCGCTTCCGGTCACAAGCCCGCTTCCCTGGAGGACCCCTTTAAGAAACATTCTGGCAGGAGTTGCGCTTTGAATGTAGCGGTCTTCTTTAAATAATTTTGTTACGTTTCTAGTTCCCAGCTATAAAAAAACCCTCCTCGGGAAGTCCCGGCAGTCCTGGAATTTTCCCAGCCAAGGATTTAGGATGGGTCTCTTTCCATTGTCCCCCTGCCCTACAGTGAGCTATAGGGACCTATTCTAGGCTGGCTTCTGAACTGGGCACCTACAATAGGATAGGAACTTAGCATACCATCCCACTTTTCAGAGTAGGAAAGAGGGACAATATTTAAATTAAGCCACACCCCTCACTGAACAGGCAAATGGATAATTTATTAATGCAAATCTGCATGTCAAAGAGGGACAAATGTGAACAATGAGGAACAGGGGGACATGGAAGGACAGTCCCTCCAAATCAGGGACACTTAAGAGGCAATAGTCTATGTACTGTATGTTTCTACCCTGTCTGTAAATACTACTTTGTACAGCGCTATGGAAGATGATGGTGCGATATAAATAAACAATCATAATAATAATATGATTTAGCCTGTGTAAAATTCTGCTCCTTGTCACCCAACACTATGTAGGTCCCCTTTAAATTTGCATACGTTAGGTTACATGTGTATAAGCAGTCAGTTGTTAAACATGATGTAATGGACGAAGCAGCGAGTCCGGGGCTATAAATTATACCCCATAGCAGCGTGTAATTATCATCGGCCACATCACCGCACATGTATTTATGTCTCGGCAGAGTGTGTGGCCTGCATGTGCGTGCGCGGGCTGTGTATAGATGAGCCGCGCTCCCCTGCGGAAGTGCTACCCCATACTGTTAGTGAGACGACGCAATTCGGGATGCCCCATAACGAGGTACACCCCACCCAACAGTCTTTTAGAGTCAAGGGGGAAGTTGCTGGCCTTTAACGTAAACTGGACTCCAGGGTGGGTTTTGATCCACTTCAAAAACACTCTCCTGTAACTCTCCCTTATAGCTCAATAATAAAATATATATTATCTTTCGTGACCTTTATTTATTTTAATGTTAAAGGCTAGTGCTCCCCCTAGTGGCGGATTGTGGATTTAAATTAAAGCTCTTATTAAAGTAGACCTAACAAATGGACCTAAAAGCTTCCAGCGTCGGCCGACTAAATAGTCCTGGGGCATCCCGATTGGGGTGAAGCCCCCGTAATCGGCCGCAGTCATTTAACCTTTCCGGTGTCCTCCCCTCCATGTGGCTGTGCGCTCTTCCACGCCTAGCCATTCAAATAACGGCTACCTTGAAAAAGCAGTGGGGCCTGGCTGCGGAACGCGTGGGGGCCCATTTATTGACTAATCCATGCAGGGGGGGGGGGGGGCACCGTGGGGGACTCGCTATATTTCAGGTGATGTTGTTTGACATTTATAATTGCTGTATTGTGACCATTTTGCACATTTTGCTCCTTTTGCCATTTGTTTTCTCTGGGGTATCACATATTGATAATAAACTAATTTGAATATAATTGCACTTTTAATGCACTGAAGCACTTTAATCTAATTAATTGCACTTTAGATTTGATTACTTTTTTTTGTGATGAATTTTGCACTGATTATGTTACTTTTGCGAATCAACATGGGACGCCCCTCTTAACGGATTGCCTTGGACATTTTTAATGGATTTTATGTGTTTTTTATGTAAATTTTAGATGGAAAGCCCACTTAATAAAATGAATTCTTGAAATAAAATAATAAATAATACTAAATATTTATTGATTATTTGTGGAGGAGGTGCTGTACTCTGAGGACTATTTAGGTGGTTGCTGGGGGCCATCATTTTGGGGAGTTCAGCCATTCAGATAAGCTGGGGGTAGGAGCATGCTACAGACTGCAGGGAGACTGGGGGTGCGGACCCTCCCCTCTCCCTATGACGACGCTGTCTCCAAAACATGCATTAATATGCACAGCATAAAGCGCTGATTGGACGCAAGCCTGCGCATGTGCCTGGGGGCCATCGGGATAATACATTTTTTTGGCGACTCAGGTATTTCAACTAACAGGGCATTCCAAATCTGGATGCCACAGGGACAAGGACCTATGACCAGGAGAGTAAAAATCCGGTTGATAGGTCTCCTTTAAAGTGGACCAAGACCCAGGATTTTGACTACCCAGGGTTTTGGTCCTTGGCCTCAAGGCACCCCAATCGGGGGTACCCCACTGTGTGAAACCCCCCCCCCGGGGTCGCCCGAACAAACTCACCTCTTCCCGGTCCTATGACGCATGCGCTGCCGCTCCTCCAATCAGCGCGCTCAGAGCCACTGACGTCCCTTCGTCCGGGAGCTTGTCTAACACGAGCGGATCCGATAGCGCTGGCGCCCACATCCCCCACTACTCTCTCACAGGGAGCGTGCCCACAACGGCCATTCACAAATGCCTGGCGCGGACACGTGCCCTGCTAGAGGGGTTTACGTATGCGCCGTTGGACCAGGTAAGAAGGTGAGTCTATGGGCCACCTGGGGGGTTTCACACAGCGGGGCATCCTGATTTTGGATGATGGAAGGGGATCAATCTATAAGATTCCTGGGCCAATTTCCATGGGTTTTGGTCCACTTTAAAGCAGAGCAAAACCCTGTCCCCCTAGCCCTAGCGTCTAAAAGACTCCAAGCTTGGGTGTAAGACCTATGTAAAATCCCCAGGATCGTGGTAAATCCTTTGTACCTTGCACCCAAGGCACATGCACATGCCCTTAACGGCATCCCAAGCCCCCCTGCATGTGATGCTCTCATCACCTCCAGCATATGTAAATGGCGGCCAGCAGGTGCGTGCAGCCACGGGAGCGCCCAGCCGGAGTCGCCCCTGCAATTCGTTTAGAAATGATTGCCGGGTATCGATATGAACAGAGAGTGTAGAGCAAACCAAACCCAGGAGGGTAAAAATCCTGGGTTTTGGGTCCACTTTAAAATCCTGTTGTCAGAAATGTTTATAACCCTATTAATAAATAATAAGATAGCCGACACTAATAATAATAATAATAATAATAATAATAATGATGTGTGATGTGAAACGAGCATAAATGCTTCCAGTCCAGGCTTTCCCACCACAATTCCTGATTGTCTCAAGGACCAACCAATAGGTATAGGTCCGCTTTAAAGTGTAACAAAACCCGGGAATTTGACTTTCCAATGGCACATGCACAAGCTCTCGACCAATCAGAGCCCTTTGCTGTGTTTACATCCTTTGGCAAAGAGCTCTGATTGCTTTCATTGGGAAGCGCACGGTACCGCATCCCCGGCATCCCCCAGCCGTGCGTGCACTCTATCTGAATGGCTGGGGCAGGGCCCACACACGCTGCCCGGGATTCAGGGGATGCGGCAGCGCGCGCTCAATATTGTTGCCAAAAGGCAAGTGGCTCGGATTGAATGTGAGCATGTGCACCAGGGAAAGGTTAGTTACTCCTGGGCGGGGGTTTCACAGAGTGGGGTAATCCAATTTGGGATGCCCCAGGGGGAAGTCAGTGGCTGGCCCTGGAATCTTTTAGATTCCAGGCTGGCTGCTGCTGGGTGTTTTTCCACTTTAAAGCGGACCAAAACTCAGTATTTTGACTATCCTGCGTTTTGGTTTTTGCCCCCGGGGCACCCCGATCGGGGATGCCCCACTGTGTGAAACGCCCCAGGTCGCTGATAGAAACTCACCTCTTCCCAGTCCTACGGCGCATGCGCGGCCGCTCGTCCAATCAGTGCGCTCTGATCAGCTCACGGCAGCGTGTAAGGCGAGCGGCTCCGAGCGCACTGACGACCGCATCCCCCGCTTCCCTCTAACAGGGAGAGTGCCCACGCCGGCCATTCACAAATGCCTGGTGCGGGTACGCGTCCTGCTAGAGGGATAGCGGGGATCTGTCCGCGGCTCGCACATGCGCCGTTGGCCCGGAAAAAGAAGGTAAGTGTATGGGGCGACCTGGGGGATTTCACACAGCGGGGCATCACGATTTTGGATGCCCCGGACGGAGGGAATCAATAAGATTCCTGGGCTGATCGCTGTGGGTTTTGGTCCACTTTAAAGATGACTGATACGCTAATAACATTCTGGGATTGGTGCAGGGTTCCCCATTTGAAGAATTCGGCGCTCAAAGATGCTGCACATCAGCTGTCTAATAATGATTTCCTGTTCCCGGTGCGTCTTATTAGCACTAGGGAATTTAAAGTGGACCTACACCCTCCCTAGGAAGTCTTTGCATACACCTTCCCTGGGACAATTACTATATACGTCTCCATATTTGAAGAACGACACCCAGGATTTTCACTTTCCCGTGTGTTGTTCCTCTCCGACGGGGAATTACAATTTGGAACGCCCGTGCTGTGTGAAACCCCCTGCCGCGGGTACGTGCCTCGCATAGAGGTATATGGAGGATGTGACCACGGCTCATGGGATTGCCAGCGGGCAGGCTGATTCATCACTAACGCCAGGTAGCGACAGATGAGCGTCTGTAGCGGCATTTTCAGAGTGCCCACTAGTAGTCGCTGTGCTCGGCCGTGGGTCATTCATTGCATGCAGCAATGATGAATACATTGTGAGGAGTCGCTATTTGACCAGTACAGCGCTGTATGGGAGCGCATGTTAGCGACTGGTCAGTGCGACCAACTCACAACATATTCATCAAAAAAACAGCTTCACACAACTCCGGCGCTGAAAAATGCTTCTCTGAAGCTCAGAGCGCAGGAGGCGGTGTGATTAAAGTCTGTTTTTCAGCATCTATCCACTAGTAACAAAGCGACAACATATGGAATTACATTGTAACAACATTGTAACATGAACACTTTAATGGCAGACCTGTTATGTCATTTCTGCATAATTATATAAAACATGAAAAATATTTGGAAAAATGTCTTTTTCTAGCCCAGGAGAGGTCACAACATTATTTGAGATTTAAAAAAAAAAAAATAACAAAAACCCTATTTAAAAAGAAATAAAAGAACGTCCATTGAAATGTATGGGAGAGCGACAGGTAGCGAGAGGTCATACCTGGCGCTGTGCAAGGCTGAACACCGGCGCTGTACGCTGAGGCTGGGATAATGATGAATCGGACGCTACATGGCGTTATCCCAGTTGCTCAACAGATTCTGCTTGATAAATGTGTAATTGTTGCCGTGTCCTGCGTTCACCTGTCGCTACCTCTCATTTACAAGGCGCTACCTGACGCTATCCCTTCATGAATAACGGCCTGGGTGAGTTTACACAGCCACCCTGGGGTTTCACACAGCGAGGCACCCCAAATTGCCATTAGGACATGGGACATGGAGCATTTTGGATTGTTGTTCCTCTCTTCACTATTCCAGACTTTTCTTGGTCCAGCAACAAAGCTAGCGGTGCCCCCCCCCCCCCCAGACAGGACAGAGAGTCTAGAGCAGCAAAGCCGCCGCCAGCAACGCTACTGCACATAAGCCACCAAGCACAGCCGCTGGCAGCTCAATGCAGGGAACCAGCCGGGCGACTACACTACCCCCCACCCAGAATGGCAAAGCAGCAGCACCCGCACAAGGGGGGCACAAGGGACTCCATCTGACCTTCCAGTAAGTAGGCGGGTGCCAGACAACCACCAATCAGTTACTTGGCTGGACTATTATTTTATACTGTATCTGGGGCCTCCACCACACTTAAAGCAGACCTTCACACTAAATAAGAGCCTATCTTGTATGTTTCCCCCACCCTGTACATACAGATTGCCCACATTAATCCGAACCTTCACCCTGAATAAGAGTCTATCTTGTGTGTTTCCCCCACCCTGTACATACAGATTGCCCACATTAATCCGGACCTTCACCCTGAATAAGAGCCTATCTTATATGTTTTCCCCCCTGCACATACAGATTGGCCACATTAATCCGGACCCTCACCCTGAATAACAGCCTATCTTGTATGTTTCCCCCACACTGTACCTACAGATTGCCCACATTAATCCGGACCTTCACCCTGAATAAGAGCCTATCTTATATGTTTTCCCCCCCCTGTACATACAGATTGCCCACATTAATCCGGACCTTCACCCTGAATAAGAGCCTATCTTATATGTTTCCTCCCCTGTACATACAGATTACCCACATTAAAAATCATCCTACCTGCACCTACTGCATTTTCTGAGACTTCAAACATCCAAGATGGCTGGCCTTGGAGTTGCAGACTGCCTGCAAACAGGAAGTGTCTTCTGACTGTGCCGCTGTGCATTCTGGGACTGCTGACCTTTTCCTGACCACAGCTCTGCTCTATTTGTGCAAAGCACAGCTATAAGCCTGCCCCCTGCACTTTTGACCTCTATCCTCTTCTCAGTATGTGATGCTTCTGAGGCAAGATGGCGGCGCCCGTATCCTAGAGTCCTGAACAGAGTTGCAGCCCAGTGGGGGAAAGAATAATAAGTAAGCGACTAAAAACTGGACATATATTAATTTTAGATGCTGGGGAAGAGTTTTTTAAGGGTTTGGGCTTTTCATTAAATGATGCTGAAGGTCCGCTTTAAAGTGGACCAAAACACACCCTGGAGTCTATGGGACATACTCGCTCCCCCGGGTCATCCAAAAACTCACCAACAGTGCATGCGCGAGCCGCAGCCGCATCCCCGCTATCCTTTTTGCAGGGTGCGTGCCCCCACCAGGCACCTGTGAATGGCCGCCATGGGCACGCTCCCTGTTAGCGGGGGGTGCGGCCGTCAGCACGCTCGGATCCGCTCTCTTTAGACAAGCTCGCAAACAAGCGGAAGCAGATCCGAGCGCGCTGACTCGACGGGAGGCTGTGCAAGCGCTGTAGGAAGGGTGAGTGAGGTCGAATGACCTGGGGGGGGGTTCACAACAGCGCATCCAAGATCGGGGTGCCCTGGGGGCAAGGACCAAAACCCGGGATAGTCAAAAACCTGGGTTTTGGTCCACTTTAATCCGGCCCTGCATTTGATTTGTAATATTGTGTGTTATATAGGCATTGTCGTCATTAATGTATTATGTGTAGTTACAATTACCCCTGTACTTCTACCTTGTACATTGTCACAGGATACAATAGTGCTTTATAATAAAGAATAATAATAATAATAATAATATATACTTATTTCCTTTACACAAAATGATGTTCAGAAACTAAATGGAGTCTTGTGTCCCTATCACTGGTGGTCACTAACACTTCCTGTCCATGTCATTGTAGATAACGGCTTATAACAGACGGACATTCGAGACGGCCAGACATAATTTAATCATCAATATCATGTCGGCGGAAGGTGAGTTCACTTTACTGTCCCATCTTCTGGTTTTATCCTTATCCTGCCCCAGGCTGGAAGCCAGGGCCGGCTCCGGGGCAACAGAGCCTCAGGGGGGGCCCTTGTGGTGTTGTATGACACTACATACATGGTGATAAAGTTGCCTGTATGGAGAATTCTGCCAAAGAATAGAAAGTAAAATTAACAGAAGTAATGACAAAGTCTAGAAGAAATGACAGAAAGAAAGATAAGTATTGAATGAAAAAAGGTTGTAGCACACCGTTATAAAGTTAATAAGAGGCCGATTCATTAACGGCGGCAGGTAGCGACAGTTGAGCGACTGTAGCGGCATTTTCAGAGCGCCCGCTAGTAGTCGCTGTGCTTGGCCGTTGTTTGGTAGTCGATAGCGACTCAGTCGGTTTGCCGTAATGTTGAATATTGGGTGAGGAGTCGCTATTTGACAGGTTCCGCGCTGTATGGGAGCGCATGATAGCGACTGGCCCTAGCGACCGGCTCCCACCATATTCATTAACAAATCACGCTCAAAAAATTCTGGCGCTGTGAAATGCTTGTTTAAACCCCAGAGCGCTGGCGGCGATGGGTTAAAAGTAGTTTTTTAAATAATTTAGTAATATGAATACATTAATATCAGACCTGTAATATCAATTCCTTTTTTTTTTTAATTTTCTTTCCCTTAAAAAAATTATCTAAAATGGCAGAAGTGGTCACAGAATTTTTCACATTTAAAAAAAAAACAAAAAACATTAATAACAATTAATTATTAATATTTAAAGATTGCTCCATTGAAATTCATTGGAGAGCGCCAGGTAGCGAGAGGTCATACCTGTCGCTGTTCAAGGTCGGACGCTGGCGCTGTGGGCTGAGGCTGGAATAATGATGAATGAGTCGCTATCTGGCGCTCTCTCAGTCGCTAAGCAGGATTGGCTTGATAAATGTGTGATTGTGGTGGGGAGCCGGCGTTCTCGTGGCGGGGCCCGTCATTACCGGCCGCTCACCAGTCGCTACCTGTCGCTATCCCTTGTTAAATAAGGGCCTAAGTAAATAAGCTCAATGTAAGTAGGGGTTCAAAGGGTCCCAAGATGCGCCCACTCACTGCGCAACATACATAACATAGAATTCTGATGGTGGGAGGAAATGAACACTCATAATCTCTACTATGCATGAAAAGGGTGATTTAATGCTGTGAAGGACAGGCTGATTCATCACTAACGCCAGGTAGCGACAGATGAGCGTCTGTAGCAGGCATTTCAGAGCGACTGCTAGAAGTCGCAGTGCTCGGCCGTGGGTCGCTAGTTCATAGCGATGGGCAGGCTGATTCCTCATTAGCGGCAGGTAGCGACAGATGAGCGTCTGTAGCAGGCATTTTCAGAGCTGTGCTCGGCCGTGGGTCGCTAGTTCATAGCGACTCAGTCGCTGTGCAGCAATGATGAGGAGTCGCTATTTGACCAGTACAGCGCATGTTAGCGACTGGTCAGTGCGACCGACTCACACCATATTTATTAAAAAAACTCCTCACAAAACTCCGACGCTCAAAAATGCTCCTCTGATGCCCAGAGCGACGGAGGCTGTTTGAATTACCGGTAAGTCTGTTTTTTAGCATCTATCCACCAGTAACAAAGCGAAAACATATGGAATTACATTGTAACATAAACACATTAATGCCAGACCTGTAATGTCAATTCTGCATAAATATATAAAACATGAAAAATATTTGAAAAAATGGCTTTTTCTAGCCCAGGAGAGGTCACAACATTATTTTGAGTTTTTTTAAAAAAAAAAAAAAGAACAATAACCCTGTTTAAAAAGAAATAAATGAATGTCCATTGAAATGTATGGGAGAGCGACAGGTAGCGAGAGGTCATACCTGCTGTATGCTGAGGCTGGGATAATGATGAATCGGACGCTACGTGGCGTTATTCCAGTCGCTCAACAGATTCTGCTTGATAAATGTGTAATTGCTGCCGTGTCCGACGTTCACCTGTCGCTACCTCTCATTAACAAGACGCTACCTGACGATATCCCTTCATAAATAAGGCCCTTTTTTTGCCAAATACAAAAGGAAGAAGTGTAAACGCACACAGGTGAGCGGGTGCAAGACCTGGGGCCGTCCCCAGCCCCACAGGATATCCAACGCAAATTTTGAAGAGGTCCGCAGTCCTTAAAATTGTAAAGCTTTATTTAGTTAAATCCATAAAAAACATCTCCATAGAAGTCACGCAGCCTAAAAACAATGTAGGACCCTGGCAGATAAAGATTTGCCGCGCATTCTAACGCGTTTCGGGCGCAAAAGACAGGTTCTTTTTTTGCTGTCCCTCTCTGTGAGATGACAGGTGATCAGTCATGGCATAGGTGCGGCAATGACATCATCGCTACACACAACGGTGGCAGTGAATGGAGGAGGCGGAGCTTTACAGCTAAAAACAGGCGCCATTATCTGGGATTAGAGTGAAGCAGGAGCAGTAAAAATAGAAAAAGTTAGTATTTGTGGGGGGGGGGGAGCAATTCAGTGGATGATAGTTAAAAATGTGGGTTTTGGTCCACTTCCACGGGGCACCCCGATCGCCCTAAATAATTAACCTCACCCCGCTCCTACGCGAGCGCTCGTCCAATCAGAGCACTCAGAGCCGCAGTGGTATGCACGTACAAGCGACGGACAACCACAGCGGCTCTGAGCGCGCTGGAGGCCGCGTCTTGTGCTTCCTTCTAACAGGGAGCGTGCCCGCGCCGGCCATTCACAAACGGACGGCGCGGGTGCGCCCTGCTAGAGGGGAGCGCGAGATGTGCCCGCGGCCCGCACATGCGCCGGTAGGAATGGGGATAAGGTAAGGTTTCTGGGCGGGATGCCCCGCGGGGAGGGATCTGATCCCCCCTGGGTTTTGGTCCGCTTTAAGTGTCGGCATGTGATCACATTCAGGTGACCCTTTCCTACTCTATCCAGACCTGCAATAAATGTGTTGCCTGGAGTTGGGCTTCGGGGTGTTACAATCCAGATGTAATATTCAGTAATACGGAGAGGCCGATTCATTAATAGCGCCAGGTAGCGACAGTTGAGCGATTGTAGCAGTATTTTCACAGCGCCCGCTAGTAGTCGCTGTGCTTGGCCGTTGTTCGGTTGTTGACAGCGACTAAGTTGGTGTGCGGTAATGTTGAATACAGGGTTAGGAGTCGCTATTTGACAGGTTACGCGCTGTATGAGAGCGCATGATAGGGAATGGCCATAGCGACCGGCTCCCACCATATTCATTAACAAATCACGCTCCAAAAATTCTCGCGCTGTGAAATGCATGCTTAAACCCCAGAGCGCTGGCGGCGATGGGTTAAAAGTAGTTTTTTAACCCCCAAACAACCATATTTTTGGAAACAAAAAAAAACAAGTTTTTATAAACATTTTGTAATATGAATACATTAATATCAGACCTGTAATATCAATTCTGTACAATTTTTTTTTTTTTTTTTTTTTACCATAAAAAAAAAAACTAACATTGCAGAAGTGGTCACAGAATTTTTGACATTTAAAAAACAAAACAAAACATTAATAACAATTAATTATGAATATTTAAAGATTGTTCCATTGAAATGCATTGGAGAGCGCCAGGTAGCGAGAGGTCATACCTGTCGCTGTTCAAGGTCGGACGCTGGCGCTGTGGGCTGAGGCTGGAATAATGATGAATGAGTGGCTATATGGCGCTATCTCAGTCGCTAGGCAGGATTGGCTTGATAAATGTGTGATTGTGGTGGGGAGCTGGCGTTCTCGTAGCGGGGCCCGTCACTACCGGCCGCTCACCAGTCGCTACCTGTCGCTATTCCTTGTTAAATAAGGGCCTTTGTCTCTGTTTGTCACAGATTTCCCGCTGCCGTACCAAGCGGAATTCTTCATCAAGAACATGAATGTGGAGGAGATGCTGGCTAGCGAGGTGCTGGGGGATTTCCTGGGAGCCGTCAAAAATGTCTGGCAGCCCGAGCGGCTGAACGCCATCAATATCACCTCCGCGCTGGACAGGGGAGGGCGCGTGCCGCTGCCCATCAACGATATGAAAGAAGGGTAAGTGGCCTGCTCAGTACCTACAGCAATGAGGCCCATCCAGTCAGGGGGACTTACTGAAGGTTGTGACACTCGACCCAAACACGGGTTATGGTCCCTGGATGAAGCCACGCCCCCTCATTAAGGGATGGATGAAGCCACACCCCCTCATTGAGGGATGGGTGAAGCCACACCCCCTCATTGAGGGATGAATGAAGCCACACCCCCTCATTGAGGGATGAATGAAGCTAAGCCCCTCATTGAGGGATGAATGAAGCCACGCCCCCTCATTGAGGGATGGATGAAGCCACGCCCCCCCATTGAGGGATGGATGAAGCCACGCTCCTCATTGAGGGATAGATGAAGCCACGCTCCTCATTGAGGGATGGATGAAGCCACGCTCCTCATTGAGGGATGAATGAAGCTAAGCCCCCTCATTGAGGGATGGATGAAGCCACGCTCCTCATTGAGGGATGAATGAAGCTAAGCCCCCTCATTGAGGGATGGATGAAGCCACACCCCTTCATTGAGGGATGGATGAAGCCACGCCCCCTCATTAAGGGATGGATGAAGCCACACCCCCTCATTGAGGGATGGGTGAAGCCACACCCCCTCATTGAGGGATGGATGAAGCCACGCCCCCTCATTGAGGGATGAATGAAGCTAAGCCCCTCATTGAGGGATGAATGAAGCCACGCCCCCTCATTGAGGGATGGATGAAGCCACGCCCCCTCATTGAGGGATGGATGAAGCCACGCTCCTCATTGAGGGATAGATGAAGCCACGCTCCTCATTGAGGGAGAGATGAAGCCACACCCCCTCATTGAGGGATGGATAAAGCCACGCCCCCTCATTGAGGGATGGGTGAAGCCACGCCCCCTCATTGAGGGATGGATGAAGCCACGCCCCCTCATTGAGGGATGGCTAGGAGATGGAGATAGGATGTAACAGTTACAACAATAGAAACACTTTGAATAGGCAAATGAATCATTTTTTTGCTGCAGATCTGCAGGTTACACCTCAAAGAGGGACAATATGTAAATTATTTCTGGGGCTCCCATGCTGCACCAGCTCGCCGCACCCCTGTAGCTGAGGCGCGCTCCCTGACTGCACAATACAGGGAACCCGGGGATGCCCTCACTCACTTATGGCCGTCTCTCTGTGTAATCAGGGCTGTATGCCCATCATTAATATGCACAGAATAATGCGTTGATGTGATGAGAGCCCGGGCATGTGGCGTGGGACCGGGAAAGGTGAGTTTTTTGGGGTGAACTGGGGGTTTTCATACAGCAAAGCGTCCCTAATCAGAATGCCCCAGAGCCAAAGACCAAAACCCGAGAGATCCCAACATTTTGGTCAACTTTACAACCCCTCAAGTATCTTTCCCACAATGGATGCTAAAGTGGAGCAAAACCCGGGATTTGGACTTACCCAGGTTTTGTTTTGATTGGGGATGCCCGGCTGTGTGAAACTCACCTCCGGGGGCATCCCGATTGCATACCTACCAACTTTTCAGGGTGGGAAAGAGGGGCATTTGTTAAATTAGGCCACGCCCCCTCATTGAGGGATGGATAGGAGATAGGGTGTAACAATATAAACACTTTTAAATAGGCAAATTACCGTATATACTCGAGTATGAGCCGAGTTTTTCAGCCCACTTTTTGGGCTGAAAAAAGCAGCCTCGGCTTATACTCGAGTCAGTGACTTACCTGAGCGAGGGCAGAAGAGCCTCCGAGGCGGCAGACGAGCCGCCGAGGCTTCAGAACTCGGCGGGGAGATCAGTACACCCAGCGCGAGGTGGGTGTACCAAGATGGCGGCCCGGGCCTCAGTGACGCGACGTGACGTGGCGGCGCGGAGCGCGCCGGCCGCCATCTTGGTACACCCACCTCGCGCTGGGTGTACTGATCTCCCCGCCGAGTTCTGAAGCCTCTGAGGCGGCTCTTCTGCCCTGCGGACCCATGCCGTCGTCCCGCGCCGTCCTCACTCTCTCCCGCACCGTCGCTGGAAGGAGCCTCGCTGAAGATCCTGCAGGAGCTGAACTGGTGAGTGTGTGTGTTGTGTGCATTGTATGTGTGCTGTGTGTGTATGTGTGCTGTATTGTGTGCTGTGTTGTGTGCTGTGTGTGCCTTGTGTGTGTATGTGTGCTGTATTGTGTGCTGTGTTGTGTGCTGTGTGTGCCTTGTGTGTGTATGTGTGCTGTATTGTGTGCTGTGTTGTGTGCTGTGTGTGCCTTGTGTGTGTATGTGTGCTGTATTGTGTGCTGTATTGTGTGCTGTATTGTGTGCTGTGTTGTGTGCCTCGGCTTATACTCGGGTCAATAACTTTTTCCAGGTTTTTGGGGTAAAATTAGGTGCCTCGGCTTATATTCGGGTCGGCCTATACTCGAGTATATACGGTAATCATTTATTGATGCAGATCTGCATGTTACATCTCAAAGAGGGACAAATGAGAACAACGACGGACAGGGGGACATGGAAAAAGAGGGATAGTACCTCTAAATCAGGGACACTTGGGAGGTATGCGATTGGGGATGCCCAGCTGTGTGAAACACCCCAGTTCGCCCACTTAAACTCACCTCTTCTCGGTCCAATGGGGCGTGCGCGGGCGCTCAGCCAATGAGAGCGGTTTGCTATGTTCACCACTTTTGGCAAAGAGCTCCTATTGACTTGGAGGCCGATTCATTAATAGCGGCAGGTAGCGACAGTTGAGCGACTGTAGCGGTATTTTCGCAGCGCCCGCTAGTAGTCGCTGTGCTTGGCCATTGTTCGGTTGTTGATAGCGACTCAGTCGGTGTGGCGTAATGTTGAATACAAGGTTCCGAGTCGCTATTTGACAGGTTCCGCGTTGTATGGGAGCGCATGACAGCGACTGGTCAGAGCGACCGGCTCCCACCATATTCATCAAAAAAATCACGCTCAAAAAATTCTTGCGCTGTGAAATGCATGTTTAAACCCCAGAGCGCTGGCGGCGATGTGTTAAAAGTAGTTTTTTAACCCCCAAACAACCATATTTTTGGAAACCAAAAAAAAAAAAATTTTTTAAGAATTTAGTAATATGAATACATTAATATCAGACCTTTAATATCTATTCTTTACAATTTTTTTTTTTTTTTACCTTAATAAAATTATCTAACATGGCAGAAGTGGTCACAGAATTTTTCACATTTAAAAAAAAAACAAAAAACATTAATAACAATTAATTATGGATATTTAAAGATTGTTCCATTGAAATGCATTGGAGAGCGCCAGGTAGCGAGAGGTCATACCTGTCGCTGTTCAAGGTCGGACGCTGGCGCTGTGGGCTGAGGCTGGAATAATGATGAATGAGTCGCTATATGGCGCTATCTCAGTCGCTAAGCAGGATCGGCTTGATAAATTTGTGATTGCGGAGGGGAGCCGGCGTTCTCGTGGCGGGGCCCGTCATTACCGGTCGCTCACCAGTCGCTAGCTATCGCTATTCCTTCATAAATAAGGGCCTAAAATGGGGAGCACACACTGCGGCATCCCTCTCCAGCCTATGCTCCCACCATTGACAACAATGAGCATACCTCCTAAGTGTCCCTGATTTGGAGTCCATGTCCCCCTGTCCCTCTATGTTCTCATTTGTCCCTCTTTGAGGTGTAACATGCAGATCTGCAGCAATAAATGATTCATTTGCCTATTTAAAGTGTTTCTATTGTTGTAACTGTTACATCCTATCTCCTATCCACATACATCCCAACTTTTCAGGGTGGGGAAGAGGGACAATATGTAAATTAAGGGCTTTATTCATCAAGGGATAGCGCCAGGTAGCGCCTTGTAAGCGATAAGTAGCGGCAGGTGAACGCCGGGCGCTGTACGCAATACCACATTTATGAAGGCAATTCTGGTGAGCGCCTCTTACAGCGACACGTAACGACCAATTCATCATCACAGACGGCTCAGCGGATCCCGGTGGCGCTCTGGCTTCCAGAGAGCCTGGTATTACCTGTCGCTACCTGTCGCTCTCCCATACATTTCAATGGAAGTCACTTTTCTTCTCTTTAAACAGGGTTTTCATTTAATCATTTTTTTTGTTTTGTATCAAATCATTGTGTGACCTCTCCTGGCCTATTCAAATACATTTTTGAAAACTTTTTAGATTTTTTATATTTTTATGCAGAATTGTCATTACAGGTCTGGTATTAAAGTATTAAACCGGACCTTCACCATGATTTAATGAAAAGCCCAAACTCTTAAAAAACGATTCCCCAGCATCTAAAATTAATTTTTAGTCACTAACTTATTATTCTTTCCCCCACTGGGCTGCAACTCTGTTCAGGAATTTAGGATACGGGCGCCGCCATCTTGACTCAGAAGCATCACACTTACTGAGGAGAGGAGAGTGGGATAAGGTACAGGGGGGCAGGTTATAGCTGTGCTTTGCTCAGACAGAGCAGAGCTGGGGTCAGGGAAAGGTCAGCAGCCCCAGAATGCAGAGCAGCACAGTCACTTCCTGTTTGCAGGCACTTCCTGTTTGCAGGCTGCCTGATAAAATGGCGGCTTCCATAAGCCGCCATCTTGGATGTTTAAAGGCTCATAACATGCAGTAGATGCAGGTAGGATGATTTTTAATGTGAGCAATCTGTATGTACAGTGTGTGGGAAACATATAAGATAGACTCTTATTCAGAGTGAAGGTCCGCTTTAATGTCACAGTATTATAACAATGTCATTCCATGTGTTTTCGCTTTGTCACTGGTGGATATGTGTTCAAAACCAGACTTTAACCACACAGCTTCTGGCGCTCTGGGCTACAGCGACACAATTTTGAGCGCTGGCGCTGTATGTTTTTTTGATGAATATGGTTTGAGTCGCTCACACTGACCAGTCGCTACCGTTCGCTCCCATATAGCGCTGCACGGGTGTTATAGCGACTCACACATCAAATTCATCAATGCCGGCCATGTTACTACAGCAACTGAGGCACTCTGTAATAGCGACTCACGGACGATCAGAGCGACCGCTTAGCGCCACAGTACAGACGCTCTTCTGCTGTTACCTGGCGCTAGTAATGAATCAGCCTGCCCGTCACCCCCCCATTTATTGATGGATAGGAGACACATTGTACCAGTTACAAACAATAGAAATACTTTGAATAGGTAAATGAATCATTTATTGCTGCAGATCTGCATGTTACACCTCAAAGAGGGACAAATGAGAACACGTGACATGGGGACAATAGACTCAAAAGAGGGACAGTGCTTTCAAATCAGAGACACCTTGGGTGGTATGGATCCATCAATCAATGAGGGGGTGTGGCTTAATTGAACAATTGTCCCTCTTTCCCACCCTGAAAAGTTGGGAGGTATGAATGAGAGCTACCTGCCGAATTACGTCAGTTTAGCGGGCAGCTCTCATTGGACGAGAGCCCTTGGACTAGGGAACGTCAAATGTGTACAGGCGCCCTGGGGGGTTTCTTTTAAATTCCAGGTAAGCCGCTGGTAGGTTTTGTATCGCTTTAACATACCTCCCAAGTGTCCCTGATTTGGAGGGACTGTCCCTTTTTTGAGTCCGTGTCCCCCTTTCCCCTTGTTGTTCTCTTTAGCCCCCCTATGAGGTTTAACATGTAGATCTGCATCAAGAAATGATTCATGTGACTATTTAAAGTGTTTATATTGTTTTAACTGTTATAACCTCTAAATCTATAACCTATAAATCTCCTATTCATCCCCCAATGAGGGGGCGTGTCCAAATTTAACAATTGTCCCTCTTTCCCACCCTGAAAAGTTGGGAGGTATGCTTTAAGCTTACAAGTCTGTAATAAACCTTTTTTAAAAATGGCACATAGAAAAAGCTGAAGATGTGGCTGCATACAGCAGCTGTAGGTCCGCTTTAAAGGTATGACTAGGCCCCATAACCCATGTACACAGGTTGTCATAGCGATAGTTGTGTGTGAAGTACTGTGTGAGTACTATTTTTGATACTAGGAGATTTTTTTTCTCCAAACTTTATTGTCCATATTTAGCAAAATACAGTTGTCCATAGCAACCAGTCTGGTCACACTGTTTACATAAACGTTAGTTATGTGACCTTTTCCTTTTTGCCGCCATTTTCCTTACACCGGTTTCGACGAATTCACTCCCCCGGGTTTAACGTAGAGATTGCGAGCCCAGTATAGCGAGCCATGATACGAATAATATAACATCAAAATGGGTTAATAAAGCTTTCATGATAGGAAAAGATCCAGATAGAGATATTTTGGTGGCCATTAGGACAATTTCATGACAGGAAAAGATCCAGATAGAGATATTTTGGTGGCCATTAGGACAATTTCATGACAGAATTAGATTCAAATAGAGATATTTGGTGGCCATTAGGACAATTTTATGACAGAATTAGATTCAAATAGAGATATTTGGTGGCCATTAGGACAATTTCATGACAGGAAAATATCCAGATATAGATATTTTGGTGGCCATTAGGACAATTTCATGACAGGAAAAGATCCAGATAGAGATATTTTGGTGGCCATTAGGACAATTTCATGACAGAAATAGATTCAGATAGAGATATTTGGTGGCCATTTGGACAATTTCATGACAGGAAAAGATCCAGATATAGATATTTGGTGGCCATTAGGACAATTTCATGACAGGAAAAGGTCCAGATAGAGATATTTTGGTGGCCATTAGGACAATTTCATGACAGAAATAGATTCAAATAGAGATATTTGGTGGCCATTAGGACAATTTCATGACAGGAAAAGATCCAGATAGAGATAATACAGTTTTGTGAGTACGGTAAAACGGGTATTATGAGTGTGCCATACACTCCACTTCGATCTTCATGACATGTGGGTAATCTCCAGTAGAGGGCGAACTTCTGCAAAGATGAATATGCAAAAAAAGAAAGCCCCTCCCGGTCCATATATACCTGGGACCTCCCACCAATTCCCCAGTGTAAAAAAGCAGTAAGGGGACCAGGAAAAACCAATTATAACCTTAACAAACAAAACCAATGGTTCACCATATAAAAGCCCCAGAATACCTGAAAAAAAGGGGTGGGGCGAAGTGGAGTGTATGGCACACTCACAGTACCCGTTTTAAAGGTGAGTATTCACAAAACGGTATTATTCTAAGTGTGCCATACACTCCACTTCGTTCTTCATGACATCTGGGACATCCAATAGCAGTGTCCATCATGGGTGGGAACCAGAAACAGTAAAGAATGTACCAACTCAAACCACTGCAGCTTGCAGAACCTTGGGGCCAAAAACAGCATCCGCTGAAGCCCGCACATCAACCTTGTAAAACTTGGAAAAAGTATGAACGGAAGACCAAGTAGCAGCCTTACAAACCTTTTCAACAGAAGCCTGGTGCTGAAAAGCCCAGGATGCACCAACAGCACGAGTAGAGTGCGCAGTGACCCTAAAAGGTCCAAATTGTGCAGAACCCTCTCCTTGTCATTGTTAGGCTTAGGACACAAGGAAGGGAGAACAATATCCTGATTGAGGTGGAAAGCAGACACCACCTTAGGAAGGAAATCCGGCTTAAAACGAAAAACCATCTTATCCTGGTGTCTCTCAAAGTAAGGGGCCTGAATCGACAGAGCCGCCAACTCAGAGACACGTCGAACAGAGGTAATAGCCACCAAGAAAGCAACCTTCTGAGTGAGAACCGAAAGAGCAATATCCTGTAACGGCTCAAAAGGAGGACCCTGCAGAGCCGAAAGAACCAAATTCAAATCCCAAACAGGAACTACAGCCTTCCGAGGGGGCCGCACATGCGCAACCCCTTGGAAAAAGGTCTTAACCAGCGGGTATATGGCAAAAGACCTCTGGAAGAAAACCGACAGAGCAGAAACCTGTCCTTTCAAGGTACTAAGCTGGAACCCAAGATCCAGATTATGCTGAAGAAACTCCAAAATCCTGGGTATCGAAAACACCCTGCAAGGCAAGGCCCTAGCCTCACACCAATCAATATAGGACCTCCAAGTCCTATAGTAAATGCCAGAAGAGGACCGCTTCCTAGCCCTAATCAAGGTCTGAACAACAGCCTCAGACAAGCCTTCCTCTTTCAAGATGAAGGTTTCAGCAGCCAAGCCGTCAAAGCCAGCGTTTGTAAATTGAGGTAAAGTAGATGACCTTGAGATAGCAAATCCGGCAACAAGGGAAGCCGGTAATGATCTACGGCCATCCTTACGACGTCTGCGTACCAAACCCTTCTTGGCCACCTTGAAGCCACCAGAATCGCTGGTGCCCCTTCTAGAACCAGTTTGCGAACTACCTTGCCCAGCATGGAGACGGTTGGAAACAGGTACAGAAAACCCAGATCCTTCCAAGCCAGTGACAAGGCATCCACTGCCAGAGACAGAGGATCCTGAGAAAGAGACACAAAGGCCGGAAGTTTGTGATTGTGCCTCGAGGCAAAGAGATCCACCTCTGGAGTCCCCCACTTGCGGCAAAGATCCAGAAAAACCTCGAGGTTGAGAGACCACTCTCCTTGGTGAGAGGATCCCCTGCTCAGGGAATCCGCCTCCGTGTTTTCCACTCCCGGAATGTAGACTGCCGAAATGCAAGGAACATTGCTCTCCGCCCAGTGCAGGATCAGAGAGACTTCCCTGAGGGCACTCCTGCTGCGAGTCCCTCCTTAGTGGTTGATGTACGCTACCGCCGTTCGGTTGTCCGAACGAACCTGAACCGGCAGACCCCGTAAATGTGAGGTCAGCTGAGCCAGAACCAGCCGGATGGCTCTGAGCTCCAAGACATTGATGGGGGTGTGAGCCTCCTGCGGACCCCACACCCCACTGAACTGATGACTTTTCCAATAACCTCCCCAGCCCGACAGGCTGGCATCCGTGGTAACCGTCTCCCAACAAGGGAACAGAAAGGATCTGCCCTTCAACAGATTGCTCGATTCCAGCCACCACCGAAGGGACTGCCGAACCCTGGGAGACATCCTGAAAGGTTGATCCAATGACTGCGGACACCTGTCTCAATGCGTCAATAGATGAAGTTGAAGAGATCTCATATGAAACCGTGCAAACGGTAACGCCTCGAAGGAGGATACCATCAAGCCCACCAGTTTCATCCCCTGTCGGATAGAGGGACAAGGATTGGCTAGAAGAAGTCGGATCAGACCCTGAATCCCCTGCACCTTGGTCTGGGGCAGAAACACTCTGGCCCGAATGGTATCCAGATTCATGCCCAGAAATGAAATCACACGAGACGGGGAGAGAGAAGACTGGGCTGATCACCCACCCGAACCTCTCCAGGGTCGACACCACCTGACGGAGAGAAGAAGCTGAGATCAACAGGTCGTCCAGATAAGGCACAATGCAAATGCCCTGCGCTCTGAGCAGAGCCATTATTCCCGCCAAGACCTTGGTGAAGACCCTCAGTGCCGAGGTCAGGCCGAAGGGAAGAGCTACAAACTGATAATTTTGATCCTCCACTGCAAACCGGAGGAATCGCTGATGTGCCTGAAAAATCGGAACATGCAGGTACGCATCCTTGATGTCTATGGATGTCATAAAATCCCCTTGGCGAAGGGAATTGATAGCCGAGCGCAGAGTCTCCATGCGGAACTTTTTGGCTCTGATAAACCTGTTGAGAACCTTGAGATCTAGAATGGGTCTCACCGAACCCTCCTTTTTGGGAACCGTGAAAAGGTTGGAGTAGTAACCCCTGCCTCTTTCCGACAGAGGCACCGGGCATATAACCCCCATGTCCAGAAGGTTATTTACTGCTAACAGGAGCCCCTATGCAGCCTGAGGGTCCGAGGGCACCCGAGACCTTAAGAATCTTGGGGGGGGGGCAGTACTCGAACTCCAGTTTGTACCTGGAGGAGACCACTTCCAAGATCCAATTGTCTGTGACCTCCCGGGCCCAGACCTGGAAGAAGAGCCGCAGCCGCCCCCCACCCTTGCAGGTGAGGGCGCCCCTTCATTGCTGAGCCGGTTTAACGGCAGGCTTGGGCTTGGAACCCCAGGCAGCCGTGGGACGTGCCTGACCTCTGCCTCTGTTCCAGGACGAGCCCCTGACACCCGAGAAGGCCAAACCCCTAGCCGCTCTGGCCCCTTGAAAGGAAGGAGTGAAAGAGCCAGCCCCCGAAAGGGGCGGCGCTGTTTCCTCCGCTGAGGTAACTTACCTCCTTTAGCAGCAGCATCCAATTTATCTCCAAACAGCCGCGATCCCAAGAAGGGAAGAGCTGTGAGCGACTTCTTGGCCCCAACGTCCGCTGTCCACTGGCGGAGCCAGATCAATCTGCACATAGCCACCAGTAAGGCTGAAGTCCTACTACACACGACAATAGAGTCCTCCATCGCAGCCATGACAAAATCCATGAACAATTTGCATCTCTTAAGGATAGCGAACTCAGCACCAGCTGGAGCAAACTGAGCATTATTCAGCCAGTCCCTGATAAGAGACCTGGTAGCAAGCGACACCAGGGCAGATGCACTAACAGGCCGCAGGGCCGAGCCCACGTTGGCAAATGCGTGGCACGCCATCTGATCAAGGCGCTTATCCTCGCCATTAGGGATGAGCGAATCGATCCGGACGAACCCGGATTCGATCCGAATTTCAGGAAAAATTCGATTCGGATCGAATCCGAATTTCCCCGCGATTCGATCACTCGAAGTTTTCCTTTAACATCCATTCATTTACATTACAGGCATTCTAAGATGGCGGACGGGACATGTCTGGACATGTATCCCGCGCCAGTGCAAGCTGGGGCAGTCACATGCAGCCTATCAGCAGCCAGCAAGCCCGGTGACGTCACACAGCGGTATTTAACGGCGGCCATCTTGCTTTTCCTCATTTCTCTATTGCATTCGTGACAGACAGACAGAACGCTGTGTAGCTGAGGCAGTTAGACAGGCTGGAGACAGGGACAGACAGGGACAGGCTGGAGACAGGCTGGAGACAGGCAGGAGACAGGCAGGAGACAGACAGGAGACAGACAGAAAGCCAGGGAAAGGTAGGAAAAACGGAGCTGGCTGACAGGGAGATTTTTTTTTTTTCATCCAGCCTTTGTTAGCGTTTTCAGGCTGCTTATAGTAACTAACTGTGCATATATACTGAACTGATCTTAAGTCTGCTGTGAGGCATCCCATTCTGTGACTAAAGCAGCCTCTGTTTAAGACCATATAAGCATTTGCTCTTATCATATTTGAAATTAGGCCTGATAAAGACACTTTTGCTGGCCAAAGCACTACTGGACCCTGCCAGCTCGATTCCTGCCCGGGGCATCCCATTCTGTGACTACAGCAGCCTCTGTTTAAGACCATATAAGCATTTGCTCTTATCATATTTGAAATTAGCCTGATAAAGACACTTTTGCTGGCCAAAGCACTACTGGACCCTGCCAGCTCGATTCCTGCCCGGGGCATCCCATTCTGTGACTAAAGCAGCCTCTGTTTAAGACCATATAAGCATTTGCTCTTATCATATTTGAAATTAGCCTGATAAAGACACTTTTGCTGGCCAAAGCCCTACTGGACCCTGCCAGGTCGATTCCTGCCCAGGGCATCCCATTCTGTGACTAAAGCAGCCTCTGTTTAAGACCATATAAGCATTTGCTCTTATCATATTTGAAATTAGGCCTGATAAAGACACTTTTGCTGGCCAAAGCCCTACTGGACCCTGCCAGCTCGATTCCTGCCCGGGGCATCCCATTCTGTGACTACAGCAGCCTCTGTTTAAGACCATATAAGCATTTGCTCTTATCATATTTGAAATTAGCCTGATAAAGACACTTTTGCTGGCCAAAGCACTACTGGACCCTGCCAGCTCGATTCCTGCCCGGGGCATCCCATTCTGTGACTAAAGCAGCCTCTGTTTAAGACCATATAAGCATTTGCTCTTATCATATTTGAAATTAGGCCTGATAAAGACACTTTTGCTGGCCAAAGCACTACTGGACCCTGCCAGCTCGATTCCTGCCCGGGGCATCCCATTCTGTGACTACAGCAGCCTCTGTTTAAGACCATATAAGCATTTGCTCTTATCATATTTGAAATTAGCCTGATAAAGACACTTTTGCTGGCCAAAGCACTACTGGACCCTGCCAGCTCGATTCCTGCCCGGGGCATCCCATTCTGTGACTAAAGCAGCCTCTGTTTAAGACCATATAAGCATTTGCTCTTATCATATTTGAAATTAGCCTGATAAAGACACTTTTGCTGGCCAAAGCCCTACTGGACCCTGCCAGGTCGATTCCTGCCCAGGGCATCCCATTCTGTGACTAAAGCAGCCTCTGTTTAAGACCATATAAGCATTTGCTCTTATCATATTTGAAATTAGGCCTGATAAAGACACTTTTGCTGGCCAAAGCCCTACTGGACCCTGCCAGCTCGATTCCTGCCCGGGGCATCCCATTCTGTGACTACAGCAGCCTCTGTTTAAGACCATATAAGCATTTGCTCTTATCATATTTGAAATTAGCCTGATAAAGACACTTTTGCTGGCCAAAGCCCTACTGGACCCTGCCAGGTCGATTCCTGCCCAGGGCATCCCATTCTGTGACTAAAGCAGCCTCTGTTTAAGACCATATAAGCATTTGCTCTTATCATATTTGAAATTAGGCCTGATAAAGACACTTTTGCTGGCCAAAGCCCTACTGGACCCTGCCAGCTCGATTCCTGCCCGGGGCATCCCATTCTGTGACTACAGCAGCCTCTGTTTAAGACCATATAAGCATTTGCTCTTATCATATTTGAAATTAGCCTGATAAAGACACTTTTGCTGGCCAAAGCACTACTGGACCCTGCCAGCTCGATTCCTGCCCGGGGCATCCCATTCTGTGACTAAAGCAGCCTCTGTTTAAGACCATATAAGCATTTGCTCTTATCATATTTGAAATTAGGCCTGATAAAGACACTTTTGCTGGCCAAAGCACTACTGGACCCTGCCAGCTCGATTCCTGCCCGGGGCATCCCATTCTGTGACTACAGCAGCCTCTGTTTAAGACCATATAAGCATTTGCTCTTATCATATTTGAAATTAGCCTGATAAAGACACTTTTGCTGGCCAAAGCACTACTGGACCCTGCCAGCTCGATTCCTGCCCGGGGCATCCCATTCTGTGACTAAAGCAGCCTCTGTTTAAGACCATATAAGCATTTGCTCTTATCATATTTGAAATTAGCCTGATAAAGACACTTTTGCTGGCCAAAGCCCTACTGGACCCTGCCAGGTCGATTCCTGCCCAGGGCATCCCATTCTGTGACTAAAGCAGCCTCTGTTTAAGACCATATAAGCATTTGCTCTTATCATATTTGAAATTAGCCTGATAAAGACACTTTTGCTGGCCAAAGCACTACTGGACCCTGCCAGCTCGATTCCTGCCCGGGGCATCCCATTCTGTGACTACAGCAGCCTCTGTTTAAGACCATATAAGCATTTGCTCTTATCATATTTGAAATTAGCCTGATAAAGACACTTTTGCTGGCCAAAGCACTACTGGACCCTGCCAGCTCGATTCCTGCCTGGGGCATCCCATTCTGTGACTAAAGCAGCCTCTGTTTAAGACCATATAAGCATTTGCTCTTATCATATTTGAAATTAGCCTGATAAAGACACTTTTGCTGGCCAAAGCCCTACTGGACCCTGCCAGCTCGATTCCTGCCCGGGGCATCCCATTCTGTGACTACAGCAGCCTCTGTTTAAGACCATATAAGCATTTGCTCTTATCATATTTGAAATTAGCCTGATAAAGACACTTTTGCTGGCCAAAGCACTACTGGACCCTGCCAGCTCGATTCCTGCCCGGGGCATCCCATTCTGTGACTAAAGCAGCCTCTGTTTAAGACCATATAAGCATTTGCTCTTATCATATTTGAAATTAGCCTGATAAAGACACTTTTGCTGGCCAAAGCCCTACTGGACCCTGCCAGGTCGATTCCTGCCCAGGGCATCCCATTCTGTGACTAAAGCAGCCTCTGTTTAAGACCATATAAGCATTTGCTCTTATCATATTTGAAATTAGCCTGATAAAGACACTTTTGCTGGCCAAAGCCCTACTGGACCCTGCCAGCTCGATTCCTGCCCGGGGCATCCCATTCTGTGACTACAGCAGCCTCTGTTTAAGACCATATAAGCATTTGCTCTTATCATATTTGAAATTAGCCTGATAAAGACACTTTTGCTGGCCAAAGCACTACTGGACCCTGCCAGCTCGATTCCTGCCCAGGGCATCCCATTCTGTGACTAAAGCAGCCTCTGTTTAAGACCATATAAGCATTTGCTCTTATCATATTTGAAATTAGGCCTGATAAAGACACTTTTGCTGGCCAAAGCCCTACTGGACCCTGCCAGCTCGATTCCTGCCCGGGGCATCCCATTCTGTGACTACAGCAGCCTCTGTTTAAGACCATATAAGCATTTGCTCTTATCATATTTGAAATTAGCCTGATAAAGACACTTTTGCTGGCCAAAGCCCTACTGGACCCTGCCAGCTCGATTCCTGCCCGGGGCATCCCATTCTATGACTACAGCAGCCTCTGTTTAAGACCATATAAGCATTTGCTCTTATCATATTTGAAATTAGCCTGATAAAGACACTTTTGCTGGGCATAGCACTACTGGACCCTGCCAGGTGTACTTACTGCTGGTTTTTAGGGCATCCCATTCTGTGACTACACCAGCCTCTATTTAAGAACCTAACCATTTGCACCTATTCTAATTGAAATTAGCCTGATAAAGACACTTTTGCTGGCCAAAGCACTACTGGACCCTGCCAGCTCGATTCCTGCCCGGGGCATCCCATTCTGTGACTACAGCAGCCTCTGTTTAAGACCATATAAGCATTTGCTCTTATCATATTTGAAATTAGCCTGATAAAGACACTTTTGCTGGCCAAAGCACTACTGGACCCTGCCAGCTCGATTCCTGCCCGGGGCATCCCATTCTGTGACTACAGCAGCCTCTGTTTAAGACCATATAAGCATTTGCTCTTATCATATTTGAAATTAGCCTGATAAAGACACTTTTGCTGGCCAAAGCCCTACTGGACCCTGCCAGCTCGATTCCTGCCCGGGGCATCCCATTCTGTGACTACAGCAGCCTCTGTTTAAGACCATATAAGCATTTGCTCTTATCATATTTGAAATTAGCCTGATAAAGACACTTTTGCTGGCCAAAGCACTACTGGACCCTGCCAGCTCGATTCCTGCCCGGGGCATCCCATTCTGTGACTAAAGCAGCCTCTGTTTAAGACCATATAAGCATTTGCTCTTATCATATTTGAAATTAGCCTGATAAAGACACTTTTGCTGGCCAAAGCCCTACTGGACCCTGCCAGGTCGATTCCTGCCCAGGGCATCCCATTCTGTGACTAAAGCAGCCTCTGTTTAAGACCATATAAGCATTTGCTCTTATCATATTTGAAATTAGCCTGATAAAGACACTTTTGCTGGCCAAAGCCCTACTGGACCCTGCCAGCTCGATTCCTGCCCGGGGCATCCCATTCTGTGACTACAGCAGCCTCTGTTTAAGACCATATAAGCATTTGCTCTTATCATATTTGAAATTAGCCTGATAAAGACACTTTTGCTGGCCAAAGCACTACTGGACCCTGCCAGCTCGATTCCTGCCCAGGGCATCCCATTCTGTGACTAAAGCAGCCTCTGTTTAAGACCATATAAGCATTTGCTCTTATCATATTTGAAATTAGGCCTGATAAAGACACTTTTGCTGGCCAAAGCCCTACTGGACCCTGCCAGCTCGATTCCTGCCCGGGGCATCCCATTCTGTGACTACAGCAGCCTCTGTTTAAGACCATATAAGCATTTGCTCTTATCATATTTGAAATTAGCCTGATAAAGACACTTTTGCTGGCCAAAGCACTACTGGACCCTGCCAGCTCGATTCCTGCCCAGGGCATCCCATTCTGTGACTAAAGCAGCCTCTGTTTAAGACCATATAAGCATTTGCTCTTATCATATTTGAAATTAGGCCTGATAAAGACACTTTTGCTGGCCAAAGCCCTACTGGACCCTGCCAGCTCGATTCCTGCCCGGGGCATCCCATTCTGTGACTACAGCAGCCTCTGTTTAAGACCATATAAGCATTTGCTCTTATCATATTTGAAATTAGCCTGATAAAGACACTTTTGCTGGCCAAAGCCCTACTGGACCCTGCCAGCTCGATTCCTGCCCGGGGCATCCCATTCTGTGACTACAGCAGCCTCTGTTTAAGACCATATAAGCATTTGCTCTTATCATATTTGAAATTAGCCTGATAAAGACACTTTTGCTGGGCATAGCACTACTGGACCCTGCCAGGTGTACTTACTGCTGGTTTTTAGGGCATCCCATTCTGTGACTACACCAGCCTCTATTTAAGAACCTAACCATTTGCACCTATTCTAATTGAAATTAGGCATGATAAAGACACTTTTGCTGTGCATAGTCTTACTGCTGCCTGCCAGGTGCTCTCTGGTTTTTGGGACATCCCATTCTTTAACATACCATTAGCCTCTGCATTTACTGTAAGCTGCACATTTATTTAAAGAAATTTGGCCTGTATGAGCCTGCTAACACACTGCTGCTGTGTGCATATATACTGATCTCAAGTCTGCTTGGGGCATCCCATTCTGTAACATAACATAACCTACCTACCATACTAAGCACCTCTCTTATTTAAACTAAGCAGGCCTCTTGGAGGCTGAGTGTCCACTTTTGGGTGTGCATTTATATTCGGTTTCATATACAGTGGGGTATCCCAATTTGTAAGATAACCTACCCCAACCATGTAAACTAAAGGTTACGTCCTTCCAGAAGGAAAACTTATACCGAACACTATTTTTGTTAGGGGCATTGACCTTTGGATTGATCGGCATGAAATTAATTTTTTTTTTCAAAGTATGGCGCTGTGAAGAAGGTCAAAATGATGTCTCATACTTGGATTATTGTTACTTTTTGTTCAGCTTGAAATATAACAGGCCACACGGGCATCCCAAGGCACATGCTATTTTAAACCTATCTGTTATACAACATAAGCGTTGATCAGGCTACTTCAGTTTGCACTTGTTTTTGACTGATTTTAATAAACCAGGCCGCAGGGCACCCCAAAGCTGCACCTTGCACCCTATCTGGTATACAACATAAGCGTTGATCAGCATCAGCTTCATTAAGCTACTTCAGTTTGCACTTCCTTTTTGACTGCTTTCATTTAACCAGGCCGCAGGGCACCCCAAAGCTGCACCTTGCACCCTACCTGTTTATACTAAATAAGCATCTACAGCCTCAGCTTTATTAAGTTATTGCATTTTGAATTGGTTTTGGTCTGCTTTAAATACACCAGGCCGCAGGGCATCCCAAACCTGCATGTTGCACCCCATCTGTTATACTAAATAAGCGTTGATCAGCATCAGCTTTATTAAGCTATTGCATTTTGCATTGGTTTTTGTACTGCTGCCAAAACACTAGCCCATATGGGCATCCCAAACCAGCACATGTCACCCTATCTGTTATACTAAATAAGCTTCTACAGGCCCTTTTTTTATTTATTTATTTTTATTTATATAGAGCTGCAATGGCTTATATTGTGAGGTTAATTTGCCATTTTGCAGCATAATATAGAGCAGCCCCTGTGTAAATCTGAGGGGCAATAGCTTATATAGTGAGGTAAATTTGCCATTTTGCTTCGTTATATAGAGCAGCCCAGTTGCCATCTAAATCAACTACTGTCCGGCCAGTACAGCTTTTCCAGGGCAAACTCTGCTAGTTGCGGGCACAAGTCAAGTTTGGCTTCCCAGCAAATCCAGTGGATCTTGAAGGTGTGTTGGCATGGTCATGTCAAGGTATGACATGACCTGCTGTTTGAGGTCCAGCTCCAGGTCTTCCTGCTTCTCATGAGTAGACTCACTATGCGGGTGTAGAAAGCTACTCACTAGCGACTGAAGACTGAGGTTGCTGCTGATGGAGCTGCTGCTGCTCCTTCCACCCCCCCAGCAGCCATGGCAGTGGAAGGTGATCGCAAAGTTCCCCTAGAGTCAGACCTGCGGGAGTATGGGCCATGGCGCAAATAGACATCGCCCAACTGACTACGTGGGATGTCTCTGTAGTAGGTCAGTTTTTCCTCCCTCTCAGTGGGCGTAAAAAATGCCCCCATTTTGTGCCGGAAGCGAGGGTCCAATAAGTTGGAGAGCCAGAAGTCTTCCCGCTGAATAAAGGGAGACAATTCTGCGCTCACTAGTACGCATGCATGTGAGCATGCATCGTGCCATTTGTGCAAGTGACTCGGAGGGACTACCTGTCTCCATCTCCACTGTAAACTGCCATGGTGTGTCTGGGTCCTCTGTCTCGCCTTACTCACAACCCTCTAGCTCCTGTGGCTGCACCTCCTCTCCTGTCAGATGACTAGATAAAATGGTCATTTTGTGAAACCTAAACTGTGGTTTGCTGTGCCCCACCCCCTCCTCCTCCTCCACTTCAGCCCCCACAGGCTTCATGTGGCTGTGAAATGTATGTGCCATGTCTCCAGTGCCCTGACCAGCCATGCTTTCCAACATGTGTTGTAGTACATGAAGCAGTGGAATCTCATCGTTCATCTCATAGTCCTGGCAACTGACTAATAATGTAGCTTCCTCAAAGGGCCTAAACAAACGGTCGGTGTCACGTATGAGCTGCCAATGGTTTACATTGAATTTACACAGGGGTGTCCCCCTATCCGTTTGGATCATCCAGAAATCCGTGATGGCTTTTCTCTGTTCCTATAGTGCAGTGGTCCTCAACCCTGTCCTCAAGGCCCACCAACATGTCATGTTTTTTGGATCTCCAAATAGCCAGCTCTATTGCTCTGCAGCTGCACTAATTACTCCACCTGAGCATCTTTGTGGAGATCTGCAAAGCCTGGCCTGTTGGTGGGCCTTGAGGACAGGGTTGGGGACCACTGCTATAGTGGATCCTGCATATGGAGGGTGGAATTCCAACGGGTGGAAACATCGCAAATCAGACTATGGTGGGGTACACCTTTGTGACGCTGAGGCTCAATAAGGTTGTGCTTGGTGGTGTAGGAGTGCCAGAAGTGCATGCTAACTTTCTTTCCTGTTGTTCGGATGTCTTTCAGATGGGGGCAAGACTTCAAAACTAGACTGAACACGTGTGCCATGTCAGGACGCATGACTCTGGCTTCCTTGTCGCAGCGCAAACAAGATGTTCTTCCAAGTGTCAGTCACCATGGGTCCAAATTTGCAGTTTTCGTGGATTAAGCAATGCTTTCATGGATTGAGTTCTCATTTTTAGTAGTTCCTCCCATGTGTGACTCTGATGGTCAAGGAAAACCATGTGAAGAACAGCGTGAAACAACAATCACCAAGGGGGCCTAAAAGGATATATATTGTCCACCATGAGTCTATAGTTACAGCTCCAGGCGTAGACAACACTGTGCACTTTGGTACACACTGACAGGCTAAAGGACTGGCCCACCTTCTGTTCAACAACCATGCCATGTGACTCTCCACCTCGGCTCGGCACAAGCCATCAGTTCTCTGAAAGGTCCACCACTGGGTAATGCAGCAGGCTGGACTTATGGTGACGCTGTCTGAGAGGAGAAATCCCTCAGACATCAAGATTAAAAATTCCAAGAATTTTTGAGGGCTAATTATTCAGAGGCAAATGATAGCTAGTTGTTTCTGATTTAATTGCAAGGTGGAAACACACCCTCAAACAAAACTTCACTTTCGCAATACTATTGCATTTGTCTATTCATAATTTTATGTATATACACTAACTAACCTACTTTTTCTCCACAGGATGCTGCATGGAACACTGCCACATCGCTGAGTAGCTGATTTTTCCTACCAACAGTCCGCAATAATTCGCTGCTGCTGCCGCCGCCACCGCCGCAGACTCCAGGGACCCTCTTCCACTACCTCGGCTTGCAACACCTCCTCCCACGACACTCTCCTCATCACTAGTTGCCGGATAGTGGAAGAAGAGGCGAGTGTCTCCTCCACTTCTTGGCTGGGCAGTAGCTGCTGAATTTTATGATTATCAGATCTTGGATATCAGATCAATGGATAGTGGAGCTGAACCCAAAGCATAACAGGCAGACAGTTGACTGGGGGTGTCAGATGCCACTTGTGATGCAGTGGACTGCTTTTGCAGCACTTCCAGACAAAGTTGCTTCATTGGCTGACACAATGACTGGTAAAGCTGTGGAACATATGGTTGAAAAGCAAGAATAACCATTTGTTTTTATATGAAAAAGACCCTGGTTTATACAGACTTTTTTTTTCCAGAGACTGCCCTGCGTGGAAATGAATGGCGCATGGATCAGCCAAGCTTTCCTCCCAACAATGCCTGATGTATTCCAGTAGATTGATGACGGGGCCAGACCAAGAAAGATGGATCGTGCAAAACAGATTTAAGGCGCTGCTCTCAAGTTACAGACATTCCTCCGCATCGGACCACAAGTAAGTATTGATAAAAAATCCTTTACGTTACTCTTACTTTTTATTAATATTCTTCGGATAAGACGGATCAGACATGATTCCAGATTAAAAATTCCAAGAATTTTTGAGGGCTAATTAGTCAGAGGCAATGACACCTTCTTGTTTCTGATTTAATTAAAAGGTGGAAACACACCCTCAAACAAAACTTCACTTTGGCAAACTTTTGCATTTGTTTATTCATAATTTTATGTAGATATTACTAACTAAGCTACTTTTTCTCCACATGACTCTCCACAGGGTGTGATTCATCCAATTTTTGGGCTCCTGAGGCCAACCCCAGGGTCTGTTTAAAGTAATGTTTGGGCCCCTGCTGCTGCTGCTGCCAACTTCTGCCAACTCCAGGGTGTGATTCATCCAATTTTTGGGCTCCTGAAGCCAACTCCAGTGTATATTTGGGCTCCTGCTGCTGCTACTGTCAACTCCTGCCAACTCCAGGGTGTGATTCATCCAATTTTTGGGCTCCTGAGGCCAACTCCAGTGTATATTTGGGCTCCTGCTGCTGCTACTGTCAACTCCTGCCAACTCCAGGGTGTGATTCATCCAATTTTTGGGCTCCTGAAGCCAACTCCAGTGTATATTTGGGCTCCTGCTGCTGCTACTGTCAACTCCTGCCAACTCCAGGGTGTGATTCATCCAATTTTTGGGCTCCTGAGGCCAACTCCAGTGTATATTTGGGCTCCTGCTGCTGCTACTGTCAACTCCTGCCAACTCCAGGGTGTGATTCATCCAATTTTTGGGCTCCTGAAGCCAACTCCAGTGTATATTTGGGCTCCTGCTGCTGCTACTGTCAACTCCTGCCAACTCCAGGGTGTGATTCATCCAATTTTTGGGCTCCTGAGGCCAACTCCAGTGTATATTTGGGCTCCTGCTGCTGCTGCTGTCAACTTCTGCCAACTCCAGGGTGTGATTCATCCAATTTTTGGGCTCCTGAAGCCAACTCCAGTGTATATTTGGGCTCCTGCTGCTGCTACTGTCAACTCCTGCCAACTCCAGGGTGTGATTCATCCAATTTTTGGGCTCCTGAAGCCAACTCCAGTGTATATTTGGGCTCCTGCTGCTGCTACTGTCAACTCCTGCCAACTCCAGGGTGTGATTCATCCAATTTTTGGGCTCCTGAGGCCAACTCCAGTGTATATTTGGGCTCCTGCTGCTGCTACTGTCAACTCCTGCCAACTCCAGGGTGTGATTCATCCAATTTTTGGGCTCCTGAGGCCAACTCCAGTGTATATTTGGGCTCCTGCTGCTGCTACTGTCAACTTCTGCCAACTCCAGGGTGTGATTCATCCAATTTTTGGGCTCCTGAAGCCAACTCCAGTGTATATTTGGGCTCCTGCTGCTGCTGCTGCCAACTCCTGCCAACTCCAGGGTGTGATTCATCCAATTTTTGGGCTCCTGAGGCCAACTCCAGTGTATATTTGGGCTCCTGCTGCTGCTACTGCCAACTCCTGCCAACTCCAGGGTGTGATTCATCCAATTTTTGGGCTCCTGAGGCCAACTCCAGTGTATATTTGGGCTCCTGCTGCTGCTACTGTCAACTCCTGCCAACTCCAGGGTGTGATTCATCCAATTTTTGGGCTCCTGAGGCCAACTCCAGTGTATATTTGGGCTCCTGCTGCTGCTACTGTCAACTCCTGCCAACTCCAGGGTGTGATTCATCCAATTTTTGGGCTCCTGAAGCCAACTCCAGTGTATATTTGGGCTCCTGCTGCTGCTACTGTCAACTCCTGCCAACTCCAGGGTGTGATTCATCCAATTTTTGGGCTCCTGAGGCCAACTCCAGTGTATATTTGGGCTCCTGCTGCTGCTACTGTCAACTCCTGCCAACTCCAGGGTGTGATTCATCCAATTTTTGGGCTCCTGAAGCCAACTCCAGTGTATATTTGGGCTCCTGCTGCTGCTGCTGTCAACTCCTGCCAACTCCAGGGTGTGATTCATCCAATTTTTGGGCTCCTGAAGCCAACTCCAGTGTATATTTGGGCTCCTGCTGCTGCTGCTGCCAACTCCTGCCAACTCCAGGGTGTGATTCATCCAATTTTTGGGCTCCTGAAGCCAACTCCAGTGTATATTTGGGCTCCTGCTGCTGCTGCTGCCAACTCCTGCCAACTCCAGGGTGTGATTCATCCAATTTTTGGGCTCCTGAGGCCAACTCCAGTGTATATTTGGGCTCCTTCTGCCCCTCATAGTGATGCCACTTCAACTCTCTGCAATTGTGCCGCTCTGCGATTCTATTAGCGATGCCTCTGATCTGCATGTGATATTTCTTCAAAGTATTATTTAACTAACCCAGCACGCATCCTGTGCGTGTTACAGCAAGGCTGAATGGTTTACAACCCTATTGAGGCTGTAGGAGGCTCAGAAATAGCCGTTTTTAATAGCGATTCGTCGCGAATTTATTCGGGTCGAAACGATTTTTGTCGGAAAATTCGGCGAATCAGTCGAATAGAATTTTTCAAAAGTTCGCTCATCTCTACTCGCCATCCTTAATGGAAGTGGCGTCAGGGGTGTTCAGCACAGAAGAGTTAGTCAAACCTAAAACTGGCGCATTGACCTCGGGAGGAGAAGACCAGCGCTTAATCGCCTCCACCGGGAAAGGATACTTCTTATCCCATCCCTGAGGAACACCAGGAAGCCGACTGGGCCTCTCCCATTCTCTAAGGATCAGCGCATCAAAGTGACCCTGGGTAGGGAATTCCAGACGGGGCTTGCAGGCCCCAAAAAATTCCCCCTTCTTGAGAGGGGGCGCCTCAGGCGATTCAATATCCAACACCTCTAATAAATGTGACAAAACAGTGGCCGTATCTACGGCATCTCCCAGCGCCTGCCCGACATCAGCAACACCAGACTGTACATAGTCAGCCTCTGTGTCCTGATACAATTCCCCCTCCTCAAGCGGGGAATAATCTGACAAATCAGCGGAATCGTCGTCAACATCCCACAAGGGCTGGGCCGACCACAAATGTCTCTTTTTAGCCTGGGCCTTCTTGCCCACCGTGCTAGCAATAATTTTCTCGATGCTGGCCAACCGAGCCCAAACATCAGAGAGCAACTCCCCGCTAGTACCAATGTCACTTGGGGTACGGATAAGGTGGGGAGGGGAAGGCGATGAAGCGGGAGGAGCCAACCCAGAAGGCTGGGTACCAGACTGCCGCGTTATGGCCTTTTGTGCGCATGGTATACAGATCAGCACATTCTCCCCCGTAAGGGGTACCCCACACCCCACACATGGCCCGGATTGTCCAAGAGGGAGCCCGAGCTCAGTATCCTGCGGAGCCTCCATATGGTGAATTTTTTGTGGTCAGTCGCAAGACCGCAGGAATTTACGCCTAAGCAACCCGGGATGCCCCTTAAAAAAAGAGGATTTGAGGTGAACAAATTTTCACTAGGGACCCCAGGACCAGGAGGAATCCCCTTAATATGCACATATACAGGGCAACCTGTAACACACAAAACAGGCAACATCAGTGCAATCTTACACATATAAGGCAAAAACACATGCTTAATTGTATGTGTATATAAATATGTATATATATATATATATATATATATATATATATATATCTTTATTCCAGCCAGACATGCGTAACCTACCACAAAAAACACACACACACATGCCCACAATCAGTGGGGGCCCCCCGCTAGAGAGGGGCCCCCATACAAGCTAAGGAAGTGGCCATCCGGCCCTTACCACTCGGAGCACAGGTCAAAATGGCCCCCGAGAAGTGCCTCAGGCAGGAAGAGGCAGGAAGAGAAGGGGGAGGGCAGGCCAGCGCAGAACGCGCGCTTGCCAGGCCACGCCCCCTCCCAGCAACGCGGATCCCCTAGAAACGAGCCACAGAATCGTTCATAGTTCTCCTGCTCCAGCCTATTTAAACGACTGGGACGGGAGCCCACGCACAGCCGGAGGATGCAGGGGATGCGGCCGCTCTGGCTCCCCATTGTCAACAATAAGAGCTGTTTCCGAAAAACATATGCACGCCAAACGGCTCTGATTGACTGCGCGTCCCTGCATCTGCCATGGGAGCGTGAAAGTGTTGAGTTAACCGGCGCCGCGAGGGGCGGTTTCGCACAGCGGGGCATCCCAATTCAGGATGCCCCGGGGGCGTCCAGCCGCCGGCAATGCAGGGTTTTGTTCCACTTTAATGGCACAGTTCACTACGATTACTGTGACTACAGTAATTGGAGTAAACTGTGAAAGGAACGGGCAGGCTGATTCATTATTAGCGGCAGGTAGCGGCAGATGAGCGTCTGTAGCAGGCATTTCAGAGTGCCCGCTAGTAGTCGCTGTGCTCGGCCGTGGTTCGCTAGTTCAGAGCGCCTCAGTCGCTGTGCAGCAATGATGAATACGTTGTGAGGAGTCGCTATATGACCAGTACAGCGCTGTATGGGAGCGCATGTTAGCGACTGGTCATTGCGACCGACAACATATCCATCAAAAAAACAGCCTCAAGCACCTCCGGCGCTCAAAAATGCTTTGTTGTAGGCCAGAGCGCCGGAGGCTGTGTGATTAAAGCGGTCCTTCACCCTGAATAAGAGCCTATCTTATATGTTTACCACACCCTGTACATACAGATTGCCCACATTAATCCGGACCTTCATCCTGAATAAGAGCCTATCTTATATGTTTCCCACACCCTGTACATACAGATTGCCCACATTAATCCGGACCTTCATCCTGAATAAGAGCCTATCTTATATGTTTCCCACACCCTGTACATACAGATTGCTCACATTAAAAATCATCCTACCTGCATCTACTGCATGTTATGAGCCTTTAAACATCCAAGATGGCGGCTCATGGAACATCAGGCAGCCTGTAAACAGGAAGTGCCTTCTGACTGTGCTGCTCTGCATTCTGGGATTGCTGACCTTTTCCTGACCCCAGCTCTGCTCTGTCTGAGCAAAGCACAGCTATAACCCCACCCCCTGTACTTTATCCCAATCTCCTCTCCTCAGTAAGTGTGATGCTTCTGAGTCAAGATGGCGGCGCACGTATCCTAAAGTCCTGAACAGAGTTGCAGCCCGGTGGGGGAAAGAATAAAAAGTAAGTCACTAAAAACTTAAAATATATTAATTTTATATGCCGGGGAATCGTTTTTAAGGGTTTGGGCTTTTCAATAAATCATGGTGAAGGTCCGGTTTAAATAAAAATAAATAATAATAATACAGTGAGGGACATCCCTCATTACAGACAGGTATAACACAGCACACAAACACAGCACACACACTCACACAGACACAAACACACAGACAGACTCAAACACACACAAACATACACACACATAGACACATACACATAGAAACACACAAACATACACACACATAGACACATACACATAGAAACACACAAACATACACACACATAGACACATACACATAGAAACACACAAACATACACACACATAGACACATACACATAGAAACACACAAACATACACACACATAGACACATACACATAGAAACACACAAACATACACACACATAGACACATACACATAGAAACACACAAACATACACACTCATAGACACATACACATAGAAACACACAAACATACACACACATACAGACACACACGGGGAGGCCGATTCATTAATAGCGCCAGGTAGCGACAGATGAGCGACTGTAGCGTGATTTTTACAGCGCCAGCCAGTATTCGCTGTGCTTGGCCGGCGTTTGCTTGATGACAGCGACTCACTCGGTGTGCGGTAATGTTGAATACGGGCCTAGGGGTCGCTGTTTCACAGGTTCAGCGTTGTATGTGAGCGCCTGACAACGAATGGCCGGAGCGAACGGCTTGCTTCATATTCATTAAAAAATGACGCTCCGAATTTGCTGGCGCTGTCCATTCCTTGTTTAAACCCCAGTGCGCTGGCGGCGATGGGTGTTAACTAGTTTTTAACCCCTAAACAACCATATTTTTTGATTGTAACGTTATACATGTTTTTGGAATCATTTTGTAATATGAATATATTAATATCAGACCTGTAAGATCATTTCTGCACAAATTTTTTTTTTTATTTTTTTTTACTTTAAAAAAAAACCTAACATTGCAGAAGTGGGCTCAGAATTTTTGACATTAAAAAAAAAAAAAAAAAAAAATACCAATTAATTATGATTAATTAAACATTGCTCCATTGAAATGCATTGGACAATGCCAGGGAGCGACAGCTCATACCTGGCGCTGTGAAGGAATTTGCAGCGGCGCTGTTCGTTCCAGGCGGCTTCATGATGAATCCCGCGCTAGCCGTCGCTCTCGCTGGCGCTAGCCTCATTTAGCTTGATAAATGCGTCATTGTGACCGCCGCCGGGCGTACTTGAGTCGGTAGCCGCCGATAGCTGGCGGTACCTGGCGCTCGTCAGACACTACCTGGCGCTAGCCCGTGATAAATAAGGCCCATAGACACATACACATAGAAACACACAAACATACACACATACAGACACACACACACATACACATAAACACACACAAACATACACACACATAGACTGACACACATAGACACACACACACCAGTTTAACAATTTCCCCTCCTCTGCGATCTCCCCCGAGGCTCCGCCCACCTCCAGCTTAGCTGCAGCAATAGGCTCCTTCCTGGAGTCACGCCCCCCACCCACTGAACCACCAATCAAATTAAAGAAGTGAAAAAAAAAATAAAAACCTGCCTCCCAGACTCCCGCTGCCCCCGGCCCAGAGTGTTCTGCTGAGCGCTTATACCCGGAGCCGGCGGCAGGGGGCGCCTGAGAGGCCGCAGCAACCCTCTGGGCGACGGCGCGGGACAACTGCGCGCACCGCGGGACCACAGATGAAGAATCGGGGCAGTCCTGGGAAAATGGGGACAGTTGGGCGGTATGATAAAGCCTTTGCTCAGTATTCATAACTAGTGCTGGGCAAACTCCGCAAGTTCGGACAAACTTTGAATAAAAATTTGGTTCAGGGACCCGAACCCCAAACCAGTCCCTATTGAAATCAATGGGGACCTGAACTTTGGAGGGCGATCCTGTGATGGAGGATGGGGGGGGCAGAGCGTGCAGCGGCTGTAACCTGATGTGGTCAGAGGTCCGGCTGCCAAATAGGCTACGGCCAAGGCCGCCATGACTGAGGACACTTCTAGTGCCAGCTGCCTGTGTCCTCACTCATGGTAGCGGCGGCCATCTTTCCGTAGCGCTGTCTGTAGCGTATTCGGGTTTGGGCACCTAAATAGGCAAAGTTCAATGCGAACCCGAACATTGCGATTCAGGTTCGCCTAACACTATTCATAACAACAGGAACTGGATGCAGCTGGTCATATTGCTCCCTGGCCGAGCAGCCCGGCTCCCAGTGATTTTCAGCGATGAAACATGGGCAGGCTAATTCATTACTAACGCCAGGTATTGCCATATGAGCGTCTTTAGAGTGGCGCTTAGAGCGACCGCTAGTAGTCGCTGTAGGCGGCTATCGGGCGCTGTAACTGAGCGCCTCAGTCGCCGGCATTGATGAATGAGATGTACGTTGGTCGCTGTAACACCAGTATTACGCTATAAGGAGTGAAAGGTAGCGACTGCTCAGAGCGACCGTCTCTCAGCGACTCACATCATGTTCATCCCCCTCACACAGCGCCCGCGCTCAAATTTATTTCGCTGTAGCCCAGAGCGCCAGACGCTGTGTGATTAAAGTGATTTTTTGAACACATATCCACCAGTAACAAAGCGAAAACACATGGAATGACATTGTATAACACTGTGACATTAACACTTTAGTACCAGACCTGTAATGACAATTCTGCATAAGAATTAAAAAAAAAAATAATAAAAATAAACCCCTTAGTTACAGGGCACAGCTCAGCAATGTGGACCAACCTGCCATTATGTGACAGTTTAGTTGTAACTAAATGAATTAGCATACAGTATGGCTGCCATACGAACATCATACTGCTTCCTGTTAGTGTTTATATTAAACCGGACCTTCAGCATGATTTATTGAAAGGCCCAAACCCTTAAAAAAACGATTCCCCAGCATCTAAAAGTTAATATATTTTAAGTTTTTAGTCACTAACTTATTATTCTTTCCCCCACTGGGCTGCAACTCTGTTCAGGACTTTAGGATACGGGCGCCGCCATCTTGGCTCAGAAGCATCACACTTACTGAGGAAAGGAGAGGGGGATAAAGTAGAGGGGGGGTTATATGTGTGCTTTGCGCAGACAGACAGAGCCGGGGTCAGGAAAAGGTCAGCAATCACAGAATGCAGAGCGGCACAGTCAGAGGACACTTCCTGTCTGCAGGCTGCCTGATGCTCCATGAGCCACCATCTTCGATGTTTAAAGGCTCATAGCATGCAGTAGATGCAGGTAGGATGATTTTTAATGTGGGCAATCTGTATGTACAGGGTGTGGGAAACATGTAAGATAGGCTCTTATTCAGGATGAGGGTCCGGATTAATGTGAACAATCTGTATGTACAAGGTGTGGGAAACATATAAGATAGACTCTTATTCAGGATGAGGGTCCGGATTAATGTGGGCAATCTGTATGTACAGGGTGTGGGAAACATATAAGATAGGCTCTAATTCAGGATGAGGGTCCGGATTAATGTGAGCAATCTGTATGTACAAGGTGTGGGAAACATATAAGATAGGCTCTAATTCAGGATGAGGGTCCGGATTAATGTGAACAATCTGTATGTACAAGGTGTGGGAAACATATAAGATAGGCTCTTATTCAGGGTGAAGGTCCGGATTAATGTGGGCAATCTGTATGTACAGGGTGTGGGAAACATATAAGATAGGCTCTAATTCGGGATGAGGGTCCGGATTAATGTGAGCAATCTGTATGTACAAGGTGTGGGAAACATATAAGATAGGCTCTTATTCAGGGTGAAGGTCCGGATTAATGTGGGCAATCTGTATGTACAGGGTGTGGGAAACATATAAGATAGGCTCTAATTCAGGATGAGGGTCCGGATTAATGTGGGCAATCTGTATGTACAGGGTGTGGGAAACATATAAGATAGGCTCTAATTCAGGATGAGGGTCCGGATTAATGTGAACAATCTGTATGTACAAGGTGTGGGAAACATATAAGATAGGCTCTTATTCAGGGTGAAGGTCCGGATTAATGTGGGCAATCTGTATGTACAGGGTGTGGGAAACATATAAGATAGGCTCTAATTCAGGATGAGGGTCCGGATTAATGTGAGCAATCTGTATGTACAGGGTGTGGGAAACATATAAGATAGGCTCTAATTCAGGATGAGGGTCCGGATTAATGTGAGCAATCTGTATGTACAAGGTGTGGGAAACATATAAGATAGGCTCTTATTCAGGGTGAAGGTCCGGATTAATGTGGGCAATCTGTATGTACAGGGTGTGGGAAACATATAAGATAGGCTCTTATTCAGGGTGAAGGTCCGGATTAATGTGGGCAATCTGTATGTACAGGGTGTGGGAAACATATAAGATAGGCTCTTATTCAGGATGAGGGTCCGGATTAATGTGAACAATCTGTATGTACAAGGTGTGGGAAACATATAAGATAGACTCTTATTCAGGATGAGGGTCCGGATTAATGTGGGCAATCTGTATGTACAGGGTGTGGAAAACATATAAGATAGGCTCTAATTCAGGATGAGGGTCCGGATTAATAAGAGCAATCTGTATGTACAAGGTGTGGGAAACATATAAGATAGGCTCTAATTCAGGATGAGGGTCCGGATTAATGTGAACAATCTGTATGTACAAGGTGTGGGAAACATATAACATAGGCTCTTATTCAGGGTGAAGGTCCGGATTAATGTGGGCAATCTGTATGTACAGGGTGTGGGAAACATATAAGATAGGCTCTAATTCAGGATGAGGGTCCGGATTAATGTGAACAATCTGTATGTACAAGGTGTGGGAAACATATAAGATAGGCTCTTATTCAGGGTGAAGGTCCGGATTAATGTGGGCAATCTGTATGTACAGGGTGTGGGAAACATATAAGATAGGCTCTAATTCAGGATGAGGGTCCGGATTAATGTGAGCAATCTGTATGTACAAGGTGTGGGAAACATATAAGATAGGCTCTAATTCAGGATGAGGGTCCGGATTAATGTGGGCAATCTGTATGTACAGGGTGTGGGAAACATATAAGATAGGCTCTTATTCAGGGTGAAGGTCCGGATTAACACTGGGCGAAGGCTTTATTAACAAAAGCAACACAGGCTGTTTTGGGGCCCTGGGCTGAGGATAAAAGGTGAGAACATAAACGTCTGTGCCATTGGATTAGAGCTTGCCCATGCGCAGTTGGACCAGGGAGAGGTGAGTGATTACCAGCGCTCTGGGGGTTTCACACAGCCGGGCATCACGATTCGGGTTTTGTTCCACTTTAAATGTGAATGTGAATTTTTTTTTTGCTCTTGCAGGGTGTATGTCATGGTGGGCGCAGATTCCTTTTTCTCGTCCTGCCTGCGCGAGGTTCACAACCCGCAGAACCAGCTGAGGTGCAGCCAGGAGATGGAGCCCGTCATCAGCTGCGACAAGAAGTTCCGAGCTCAGTTCCACATAGACTGGTGCAAGATCTCTCTGGTGAGTCCACACCCCAACCCCCTGGGGCATCTGAATTAAAGCGGACCTTCACCCTGAATAAGAGCCTATCTTATATGTTTCCCACACCCTGTACATACAGATTGCCCACATTAATCCGGACCCTCACACTGATTAAGAGCCTATCTTATATGTTTCCCACACCCTGTACATACAGATTGTTCACATTAATCCGGACCTTCACCCTGAATAAGAGTCTATCTTATATGTTTCCCACACCCTGTACATACAGATTGCCCACATTAATCTGGACCTTCACCCTGAATAAAAGCCTATCTTATATGTTTCCCACACCCTGTACATACAGATTGCCCACATTAATCCGGACCTTCACCCTGAATAAGAGCCTATCTTATATGTTTTCCACACCCTGTACATACAGATTGCCCATATTAATCCGGACCTTCACCCTGAATAAAAGCCTATCTTATATGTTTCCCACACCCTGTACATACAGATTGCCCACATTAATCCGGACCTTCACCCTGAATAAGAGCCTATCTTATATGTTTCCCACACCCTGTACATACAGATTGCTCACATTAATACGGACCCTCACCCTGAATAAGAGCCTATCTTATATGTTTCCCCCCCTGTACATACAGATTGCTCACATTAAAAATCATCCTACCTGCATCTACTGCATGTTATGAGCCTTTAAACATCCAAGATGGCGGCTGCAAACAGGGAGTGCCTCCTGACTGTGCTGCTCTGCATTCTGGGATTGCTGTCCTTTCCCTGACCCCAGTTCTGCTCTGTCTGAGCAAAGCACAGCTATAACCCGCCCTCCTGTACTTTATCCCACTCTCCTCTCCTCAGTATGTGATGCTTCTGAGTCAAGATGGCGGCGCCCGTATCCTAAAGTCCTGAACAGAGTTGCAGCCCAGTGGGGATTAGAATTATAAGTAGGCGACTAAAAACGTAAAATATATTAACTTTAGATGCTGGGGAATCGTTTTTTAAAGGTTTGGGCTTTTCAATTAATCATGGTGAAGATCCAGTTTAAGTGTATTAATCCCACCACCTTATAAGTCATAAACACGTACCAGATTTATATAAAGAAACAAGCTCTTACATTCCAAATATTTGGTTTTGGCTCCACTTTAGGGAGTAAGGTCAGCTTCTCTCAGCCTCCAATCTCCTTTACACTCTCCCAATAATAAGAGGCTGATTCATTAATAGCGCCAGGTAGCGACAGTTGAGCGACTGTAGCGGTATTTTCACAGCGCCTGCTAGTAGTCGCTGTGCTTGGCCGTTGTTCGGTTGTTGAAAGCGACTCAGTCGGTGTACAGTAATGTTGAATACAAGGTGACGAGTTGCTATTTGACAGGTTCCGCGATGTATGGGTGCGCATGATAGCGACTGGTCAGAGCGACCGGCTCCCACCATATTCATTAACAAATCACGCTCAAAAAATTCTCGCGCTGTGAAATGCTTGTTTAAACCCCAGAGCGCTGGCGGCGATGTGTTAAAAGTAGTTTTTTAACCCCCAAACCACCATATTTTTGGAAACAAAAAACAAATAATATAGTAATATGAATAAATTAATATCAGACCTGTAATATCAATTCTGCACAATTTTTTTTTCCTTAAAAAATTATCTAAAATGGCAGAAGTGGTCACAGAATTTGTCACGTTAAAAAAAAAAAAAAAAAAAAAAACATTAATAACAATTAATTAATAATATTTAAAGATTGTTCCATTGAAATGCATTGGAGAGCGCCAGGTAGCGAGAGGTCATACCTGTCGCTGTTCAAAGTCGGACACTGGCACTGTGGGGTGAGGCTGGAATAATGATGAATGAGTGGCTATATGGCGCTATCTCAGTCGCTAAGCAGGATCGGCTTGATAAATGTGTGATTGTGGTGGGGAGCCGGCGTTCTTGTGGCGGGGAGCGTCATTACCGGCCGCTCACCAGTCGCTACCTGTCGCTATTCCTTCATAAATAAGGGCCTCAGAGGCTTCACAAGATTTAAATCAGATATCCGTTCCAGTTTTAATATCAATTTAAGGCAAAAAAGACAAAAAGAGAGATCATAGCGCAATATTGCAAAAAATATCCCGGCCAGAAAGCGCCTTAAAACACCGCTTAACAGATAAACAATAAAATCCAGCAAATAAAAACAAAGGAAGGCTGTGTGTCACCACCGCAGTCTCACCCGAGGATCAGCTCGGCTTTCCTGCTTCCAAGACCAGACCTAGGATGCTTAAACACAAAGCAGGGTATCCCAAATACTAAAACTCCTCAAAAATATGCTAGATGGCTGGAGGAGGGACCAGGAGAGGGAAAGTCCTGGGTTTTGGTCTGCTTTAAAGTGGATGCCCAGGCCTGAACCTGGTGCTTGGCTCTGCCCAGAGCATCCCAATTCAGATGCAAATCTTACCTCTCCCAGGGCTCCCAACTGCTCATGTCTTTGACTTTATTCGAATCAGTTAGTTTGTGTTTTTTGTTGCAATTTACTCACAAGGAATCGCCACAGAACCTGATCTCAGGAACAGGTGAGTATTAAAGTGGACCAACACCCAGGATTTTCACTATCCTGGGTTTTGGTCCACTTCTGCGGGGCACCCTGATCCCCAAAAAACTCACCTCACCCCGCTCCTACGCGAGCACTCGTCCAATCAGAGCGCTCAGAGCCGCTGTGGTATGGACGCACAACCACAGCGGCTCTGAGCACGCTGGAGGCCGCCTCTCACGCTCCCTTCTAACAGGAAGCGCTCCCGCGCCAGCCATTCACGAATGGCCGGTGCGGGTGCACGCCCTGCTAGAGGGAAGCGCGAGAGGCAGCCGCGGCCCGTGCATGCGCCGTTGGAACGGGGAGAAGGTAAGGTTTCTGGGCGTCCAGGGGGGGTTTCACACAGCGGGGCATCCCGATTTCGGATGCCCCGCGGCGAGGGAGCTGATCGGCCCGGGAGTCGTACAGATTCCCGGGCCGATTAGCCATGGGTGTTGGTCCACTTTAAATAACTGGACATATGGGGGAGAAGAGCTGAGTCTTTTTTTTTTCCCGGACAGTCCCTTTAAAGTAGACCAAAATCTCATGAAAGCCAACTGTCCCAAATACTTACGTTAGAGTTCTCTTTGTGGATTTTAGTTCTGCATTTAACAATATAAGTCCGAAGCTCAAAAACTCTAGAGATGGTAGTGGACTTCAGGAGGAATCCGGCATCCATGTCACCCCTAGTCATCAAGGGGATGGAAATTAAAAGAGAGAGTGAGACGGGCAGGCTGATTCATCACTAACGCCAGGTAGCGACAGATGAGCGTCTGTAGCAGGCATTTTCAGAGCGCCCGCTAATAGTCACTGTGCTCGGCCGTGAGCCGCTAGTTTATAGCAGCGGACGGACAAGAGAGCGCGCCCGCCGCCGCCTCCCGCGCGTCACTCTTACAGGGCGCGTGCCCGCGCCGGCCATTCCCAAACGGCCGGCGTGGGTGCGCGTCCTGCTAGAGGGACGCGCGGGAGGCGGCGGCGGGCGCCGCTGGATCATGGATAAGGTAGGGTTTTAGGGGTTTCTGGGGGGTTTCACACAGCGGATCGGGGTGCCCCGCAGTCAGGGGTCTGATCGGTCCGGGAATCTTATAGATTCCCGGGCCGATCATGGGAGGGTGTTGGTCCACTTTAATGTCTGTTTTTCAGCATCTATCCACTAGTAACAAAGCGAAAACATATGGAATTACATTGTAGCAACATTGTAACATGAACACTTTAATGGCAGACCTGTAATGTCATTTCTGAAGAAATATATAAAAAATGAAAACATTCGGAAATAAAAGGCTTTTTCAATGCCAGAATAGGTCACGGAATTATTTGTGCTTTTTGGGGAAAAAAAATAAACAAAAACCGTGTTTAAAGAGAAGAAAAGGATCGTCCAGGGAAATGTATGGGAGAGCGACAGGTAGCAAGAGGTAATACCTCGCGCTGTGCAGGGCTGAATGCCGGCGCTGTTCGCTGAGGCTGTGAAAATGATGAATCAGACGCTACATGGCGCTATCCCAGTCGCTAAACAGATTCTGCTTGATAAATGTGTAATTGCTGCCGTGTCCGGCGTTCACCAGTCGCTACCTGTCACTACCTCTCATTAACCAGCCACTACCTGAAGCTATCTCTTCTTAAATAAGGGCCTAAATTTCTTGGTGTGACCATCTCCAGCAACCTCAGCTGGGAAAGGAACACCATGGCTCTACTGAGGAAAGCACAACAGAGACTTTTCTTCCTGAGGCAACTGAAGAAGGCTGGTCTGTCAAAAAAGTTGCTAGTGCTGTTCTTTAATGCAATCATTGGATCTATGTTTTTTGTTTTCTGTCTGGTTTGAAGGATCTACTAAAAGAGACAAGTGTAGACTCCTAAGAACAATAAAGATAGCAGAAAGAATAATTGGAGCCCCCTTACCATCACGCAGAACAAAAACACGTGCAGAAAAGATCCTTCGGGATCCCCCCACCCTGGACACACCCTATTCCAGTATTTACCATCTGGGTGGCGTCTTGCGGTACCAACTTGCAGGACTTCTAGGTCTAGGAATGGTTTCTTTCCTTTGGTTGTCCGCATCCTTAACAAAAACGGGGAGGCCGATTCATTAATAGCGCCAGGTAGCGACAGTTGAGCAACTGTAGCGGCATTTTCAGAGCGCCCGCTAGTAGTCGCTGTGCTTGGCCGTTGTTCGGTAGTTGATAGCGACTCAGTCATTGTGCAGTAATGTTGAATATTGGGTGACGAGTCGCTATTTGACAGGTTAGCGTGATAGCGACTGGCTCCCACCATATTCATTAACAAATCACGCTCAAAAAATTCTCACGCTGTGAAATGCATGTTTAAACCCCAGAGCGCTGGCGGCGATGTGTTAAAAGTAGTTTTTTAACCCCCAAACAACCATATTTTTGGAAACCAAAAAAAAACAAGTTTTTTAAATAATTTTGTAATATGAATACATTAATATCAGACCTGTAATATCAATTCTGCACAATTTTTTTTTTTTTTTTTTTATTTAAAATGGCAGAAGTGGTCAGAATTTTTCACATTAAAAAAAAAAATGAATAACAATTAATTATGAATATTTAAAGATTGTTCCATTGAAATGCATTGGAGAGCGCCAGGTAGCGAGAGGTCATACCTGTCGCTGTTCAAGGTCGGACGCTGGCGCTGTGGGCTGAGGCTGGAATAATGATGAATGAGTGGCTATCTGGCGCTATCTCAGTCGCTAAGCAGAATCAGCTTGATAAATGTGTGATTGTGGTGGGGAGCCGGCGTTCTCGTGGCGGGGCCCGTCATTACCGGTCTATCACCAGTCGCTACCTGTCGCTATCCCTTGTTAAATAAGGGCCCAAGCGTCATAGGCCCAGGCTCGAAGCCGGTATCAATTGCACTATGGAAGAGTATCTGTATCTCTATTTCTATGGTCCCTTTTCTATGTAAACTGTAGTTAACTGTTAACTGTGTATACGCCAAAAAGAATTCCTTGCTCATCTCACAATGTACTTGGCGAACAATAAATAAATTGTAAATTAAAATTGAATTGAAACTGTGGAGAAGTCTGGGCCGGATTACAGTTTGCTCTTGAGGCTTTTTTTTTTCTCATTGTATTTTTATTAGTTATTATTATTTTTACAAGTAACATTGTTTTGGTGCCGCAGGTGGATAAAACCAAGCAGGTGGTGATCATGCAGGAAGTGGTGCGCGGGGAAGGGATCCTGCCGGACGCCGGGGAGTACAAGCCGCCATCCGAGTCTCTGAAGAGCCGGGACTATTACTCTGACTTCCTGGTGACTCTGGCTATACCGTCTGCTGTGGCGCTGGTGATGTTCGCTATACTGGCTTATATTATGTGCTGCCGGAGGGAAGGCGTGTGAGTGACTCCCATATTTTATTTTTTATTGGATTTTATTTTAACACGGATAAATATTTCCAGTGTGTTTTCCAGGCCTGTAAAGATAATTGCAACACGCCAAGGGAGGGGGCAATCCGATGGCCGATGGGTGGGGACCTGCTACAGTAATGGCAGCCAGATATGTCAAGGTACAGGCTGAGGATATGGGCAGGCAGAGCTGGTTCTAGATCAAGGTACAGACAGAGGATATGGGCAGGCAGGGCTGGTTCTAGGTCACAGTACAGGCTGAGGATATGGGCAGGCAGAGGTGGTTTTAGATCACAGTACAGGCTGAGGTCATGGGCAGGCAGAGGTGGTTCTTGGTCAAGATACAGGCTGAGGTCATGGGCAGGCAGAGCTGGTTCTAGGTCAAGGTACAGGCTGAGGATATGGGCAGGCAGAGCTGGTTCTAGGTCAAGGTACAGGCTGAGGATATGGGCAGGCAGAGCTGGTTCTAGATCAAGGTACAGACAGAGGATATGGGCAGGCAGAGCTGGTTCTAGGTCAAGGTACAGGCTGAGGATATGGGCAGGCAGAGGTGGTTCTTGGTCACAGTACAGGCTGAGGTCATGGGCAGGCAGAGGTGGTTCTTGGTCAAGATACAGGCTGAGGTCATGGGCAGGCAGAGCTGGTTCTAGGTCAAGGTACAGGCTGAGGATATGGGCAGGCAGAGCTGGTTCTAGGTCAAGGTACAGGCTGAGGATATGGGCAGGCAGAGCTGGTTCTAGATCAAGGTACAGACAGAGGATATGGGCAGGCAGAGCTGGTTCTAGGTCAAGGTACAGGCTGAGGATATGGGCAGGCAGAGGTGGTTCTTGGTCACAGTACAGGCTGAGGTCATGGGCAGGCAGAGGTGGTTCTTGGTCAAGATACAGGCTGAGGTCATGGGCAGGCAGAGCTAGTTCTAGGTCAAGGTACAGGCTGAGGATTTGGGCAGGCAGAGGTGGTTCTTGGTCAAGATACAGGCTGAGGTCATGGGCAGGCAGAGCTGGTTCTAGGTCAAGGTACAGGCTGAGGATATGGACAGGCAGAGGTGGTTCTTGGTCACAGTACAGGCTGAGGTTATGGACAGGCAGAGGAGGTTCTTGGTCAAGGTACAGGCAGAGGTTATGGGCAGGCAGAGGTGGTTCTAGATCACAATACAGGCTGAGGTCATGGGCAGGCAAAGGTGGTTCTTGGTCAAGGTACAGGCTATGGGCAGGCAGAGGTGGTTCTAGGTCAATTTACAGACTATGGGCAGGCAGAGGTGGTTCTAGGTCAATGTACAGGCTATGGGCAGGCAGAGCTGGTTCTAGGTCAAGGTACAAGCTGGGGCTATGGGCAGGCAGAGGTTGTTCTTGGTCATGGTACAGGCTGAGGTTATGGGCAAGCGGAGGTGTTCTTGGTTACGGTACAGGCTATGGGCAGGCAGAGGCGGTTCTAGGTCAATTTACAGACTATGGGCAGGCAGAGGTGGTTCTAGGTCAATGTACAGGCTATAGGCAGGCAGAGGTGGTTCTAGGTCAGGGTACAAGCTGGGGTTATGGGCAGGCAAAGGTGGCCCTATGTCAAAGTACATGCTAAGTTTATGGGCAGGCAGAGGTGGTTCTTGGTCATGGTACAGGCTGAGGTTATGGACAGGCAGAGGTGGTTCTAGATCACAATATAGGCTGAGGTTATGGGCAGGCAGAGGTGGGTCTAGGTCAAGGAACAGTCTAAGGTCATAGGCGGAGGTGATTTTTGGTTGAGGTATAGACCAAGGTAATGGACAGGCAGATGTTGTTCTTGGTCAAGGTACAAGCTGAGGTTATGGGCAGGCAGAGGTGGTTCTAGGTCACAGTACAGGCTAAGGTTATGGACAAGCAGGGGTGGTTTCAGGTCAAGGAATAGGCTAATGTCATAGGCAGAGGTGATTTTTGGTTAAGGTATAGGCCGAGGTAATGGACAGACAGATGTGGTTCTTGGTCAAGGTACAAGCTGAGGTCATGGGCAGGCAGAGGTGGTTCTTGGTTTTGGGCAGGCAGAGGTGGTTCTAGGTAACGGCACCGGCTGAGGTCATGGGCAGGCAGAGGTGGTTCTTGGTTATGGGCAGGCAGAGGTGGTTCTAGGTAACGGCACAGGCTGAGGTCATGGGCAGGCAGAGGTGGTTCTTGGTTATGGGCAGGCAGAGCTGGTTTCAGGTCAAGGAACAGGCTAAGGTCATAGGCAGAGGTGATTTTTGGTTGAGGTATAGACCAAGGTAATGGACAGGCAGATGTTGTTCTTGGTCAAGGTACAAGCTGAGGTTATGGGCAGGCAGATGTGTTTCTAGGTCACAGTACAGGCTAAGGTTATGGACAAGCAGGGGTGGTTTCAGGTCAAGGAACAGGCTAAGGTCATAGGCAGAGGTGATTTTTGGTTAAGGTATAGGCCAAGGTAATGGACAGGCAGATGTGGTTCTTGGTCAAGGTACAAGCTGAGGTCATGGGCAGGCAGAGGTGGTTCTAGGTAACGGCTGAGGTGGTTCTGGGTCAAGGAACAGGCTGAGGTCATAGGCAGAGGTGATTTTTGGTCAAGCTAGAGGCCGAGGTAATATGCCAATGTTATATGCGGGCAGAGTTACTGCTACTGGGAACATTGCTAGAGTTCCCTTTTAACAAAATAGTGTATTGTAAGTGAAAGCTGAAGCCCCCCTTTAGCTCCAGCCATCTATTTGCAGATACAGGAAGAGATTATCTTCAGCCAAATAACCTTCTTATAGAGAAAAGGATTAGGAAGTATGAGCAGCCAATCACCTTTCAGCAGTGCATTATTCCCCCTTGTTAGTCCCTTTACTGTTATAGTGAGTCACATGGTTACTAGGCTGAGAAAGGAGCAAAAGTGGGATCCTTCTTCTACTTTACAGTAGACCAAGATCCAGGTTTTTCACCCTCCTGGGTTTTGGACCACTTTAAAGGAGCATCCCGATTTTGCATGTGAAAAACCCTGTGGGATCGCCTGACAAATCTGAATGGCAGCCGCATACTTCACTGACGGTTGGACTTAAAGCGGAACAAAACCTGGGGCTTTGACTATCCCATGTTTTGTTTCATCCCCCCCCCGGGGCATCCAGAATTGGGAGGCCCCCGCTGTACGTATACCTTCAGTAAGCCCAGGAAAAACTCCCCCTGTCCTTGTTCCTATGGCGCATGCACTGACTTCTCGTCCAATCAGAGCCATTTGCAGTGTTAGTATCATTTGACAAACTTCTCTCACTGACTTCAATGGAGGACGGGAGTGACTTACATATGCATGGGAAACAGCTCTGATTGGCTGCCCGCCCGCCCGCGCAACGAGGAAGAGGTGAGTCTAACGGTGCCCTGGGGAGGTTTCACACAGCGGGGCATTCCCCGCCATGCAGGGTTTTGTTCCGCCTTAAAGCGGACCTTCAGCGTCATTTAATGAAAAGCCCAAACCCTTAAAAAATTATTCCCCAGCATCTAAAATTAATATATTTAATATTTTTAATCACTTTTATTCTTTCCCCCACTGGCCTGCAACTCTGTTCAGGACTCTAGGATACGGGCGCCGCCATTTTGCCTCAGTAGCATCCCATACTGAGGAGAGGGGTCAAAAGTGCAGGGGGACGGGGTTATAGCTTTGCACAGACAGAGCAGAGCTGGGGTCAGGAAAAGGTCAGCAATCCCAGAATGCAGAGCGGCACAGTCAGAAGACACTTCCTGTTTGCAGGCAGCCTGACACTCCATGGGCCATCGTCTTGAATGTTTAAAGGCTCAGAAAATGCAGTAGGTGCAGGAAGGATAGTTTTTTAATGTGAGTAATCTGTATGTAGAGGGGGGGGGACATATAAGATAGGCTCTTATTCAGGGTGAAGCTCCGGATTAACGTGGGCAATCTGTATGTACATGGTGAAGGTCCAGGTTAAGCGACAGACCAGTACAGTGTCTCTTTTGCAGGAGATTGGGTGACAGACCTTTCACTTAAAGTGGACCAAAACTTTCCACTATCCTGGGGTTTTGGTCCCTTCCCCTTTCACAAAGAGGGGCATCCCAAATTGTGATCCAGGGATTTGTTCCTCTTTAAGAAGCGGTCAATGGTAGATAGTCCCTGATTTAGTTCTGAGCACAGGTCGGGGGACTCGCCTCCTTTTTTGCCGCACAGTGGGGCTCACTCCCAAAAAGTTATAAGAGTTATAAAACATTTTACATTGTGCAGCACTTTGTGTTGTTACAGCGTAACAAGAGAAATCTTTTTTTTATACATATACCAGTAGGCCTCGATTCAATGGTATTAAAAGGTAGAAAAAAATTCTCATGGTAGTAAAAAATTCAATTCATGAGAAAAAAGCCTGAGAATGTCACTGTTACTGAATCACTAGATAAAAATACAATGAAAGTCAATGGCACTTTTTTACTACTAAGAAAAGTAGAGAACCGTTTCCTCCTTTCTACACTGTAGTAAAAGCTGCCATTGACTTTCATTGTCTTTTTATCTAGTGATTCAGTAACAGTGACATTCTCAGGCTTTATTCTCATGAATTGAATTTTTTACTGCCATGAGAATTTTTTTCTACCTTTGTTGAATCAAGGCCATAATTTTGAAACCTTCAAATATACATTTGTAACATCATCTATTTGATTTACTTTGTAACTCTGAGAATATTCCCACAGCTGCCTATACACAGAATTGTCACTGAACACACTTTATTATTAAGTTTTATTTTTTTTTTTCCTAGCTAGTGATGTAAGTGCACTTTGCTGCAAGTGAGTGCTGCGCCTGCTAAACTGCCAGCCAGCTTAACCGGCACAGTGCGGCACAGCTATGCTCAACCCATTTTATTTTTCGATGCACACTGATGACAGGCGTGGCCGTATACTGGCAATATTATTGGCTGTGGCGCATTGTTAGGATTTCGTTATCTTTAAAGCGGGACTACATTCAATTTATGAACCCCACGCCCATCCTGCCACGCTGGCGCTGAGGCGGGGCGGGAGGTTACAAAGAAAAACAACCCCTTACCTTCGCCACGCATCGACGCTCCGCATCCTGGGTGCTGCCATCTTAGAGGCCGATTCATTAATAGCGGCAGGTAGCGACAGATGAGCGACTGTAGCGGTTTTTTCACAGCGCCCGCTAGTATTCGCTGTGCTTGGCCGTTGTTCGGTTGTTGACAGCGACTCAGTCGGTGTGCAGTAATGTTGAATACGGGGTTAGGAGTCGCTGTTTGACAGGTTCCGCGCTGTATGGGAGCGCATGATAGCGAATGGCCATAGCGAACGGCTCCCAGCATATTCATTAACAAATCACGCTCCAAAAATTCTGGCGCTGTGAAATGCTTGTTTAAACCCCAGAGCGCTGGCGGCGATGGGTTAAAAGTAGTTTTTTAACCCCCAAACAACCATATTTTTGGGAAAAAAAAAAAACAAGTTTTTATAAACATTTTGTAATATGAATACATTAATATCAGACCTGTAATATCAATTCTGCACAATTTTTTTTTTTTTTCCCTTAAAAAAATAACTAACATGGCAGAAGTGGTCACATAATTTTTGACATTTAAAAAAAAACAAAAAAACATTAATAGCAATTAATTATGAATATTTAAAGATTGTTCCATTGAAATGCATTGGAGAGCGCCAGGTAGCGAGAGGTCATACCTGTCGCTGTTCAAGGTCGCTCGCTGGCGCTGTGGGGTGAGGCTGGAATAATGATGAATGCTTCGCTATCTGGCGCTCTCTCAGTCGCTAAGCAGGATTGGCTTGATAAATGTGTGATTGTGGTGGGGAGCCGGCGTTCTCATGGCGGTGCCCGTCATTACCGTTCGCTCACCAGTCGCTACCTGGCGCTATCCCTTGTTAAATAAGGCCCTTAGTCTAAAGCGCAGAGCTACATCCCCCGACTCCGTACATGCTTCCACCCATTAAAGTGGACCAAAACCCAGGATTTTGAAAATTTTCGGTCCTTTCCCCCGCTGTGTGAAACCCTCCAAGATCACCGAGCGTAACTCACCTCTTCCCGGTCCTACAGCGCATGCACGGCCGCTCGTCCAATCAGAGCGCTCGGAGCCGCTGATGTCACGTCATCTAAGCCAGCATCTAAGTCGAGTGCGCTGGCGGACGTATCCCCCATTTTCCTCTAACAGGGAGCATGCCTGCACTGGCCATACACAAATGCCTGGCATGGGCACGCGCCCTGCTGGAGGGATAGCGGGGATGCGGCCGCGGCTCACGCATGCGCCATCGGACCAGGAAGCAAGGTAAGTGAACAAGGTGACCTGGGGGGTTTCACCCAGCGGGGCATCCCTATTTTGTTTGCCCCGGGGGGGAGGGAACCGATCAGCCCGGGAATCTGATTGCGCTGGGTTTTGGTCCACTTTAAAGTGAATGCTAGGCGGTATCTCGCATTGCAAAAAATGTATAGCAATACCGCGCTTAAAAACTTCTAAAAGTGTTAAAGTAAACAGTAAGTAGACGGGTGCTCAACGTGCAGACTCCTCAATCCAAAAAGTCCCAAGAATACAATGATATCAGCACAGAGCTCCTAAAACTTTTAAAATGATCTGTGTGCAACGTGATCCCAAAGTGCATGCACGACAAGTGGAGAACGCCAACGGCGCGTCCTTCACCCAAAATCACAGACTCTTACCGGATTTCAGTCGTTCCATATGGCCAGACATCAACAGATGAGGTTACTTCATCATGCCTTGCCAATATCAAAGTAGAAAGAAAAAGAAACTGGGTATAGGTCGACCCCAGATTAATTGGACCTCCAAGTGTGACCACGCCATTAACAAAAAACAAGTTAAACCAGAAAATGTAAAAGATAGATGCAAATTTTTATTGTTGCTTATTAGCATTCAAAGAAGGGGAACAAGGCAGTTAAACCATTCCTCCCCCCTTCAGATGAAAATCAGATATCCCTGATAATTTCATATCAAATATTATAAAAATAGATACAATGTATATACAACATTAGTCAAGTCCTTACAACATGTGGGCTTGACCAGTAGAATAAAACAAGGGACAAGTTCCTTAATGCAGTGTAGGCATATCAGTACCATTAAACATGTATCAGTTTGATAAATAATCCTGTTTTGGTGGTGGAGGTGGACTAGTTTCGCCCTATTGGGGGCTTCCTCTGCACCTCTATTCATTATTTAGAAATTCCATGCCACCTTAACGACAGTGCTCATACAGTTTCACCTAGATAATGCAAACAGAGGGACAGCAAAAGGGACAACAGAAAGAAAAAAGAAAGACATCCAACAATCACAGTTTAGTAAAAATAATAACCGCAATAACCTGTTTAACCAAAATTCCTATATGCATATCATAATACCTGAAGGTCCCGTGTGGTCACTATGAACTGACTGAGGAACAAATGTGAGATCCTGCTTGCCTCTTCACCATCTATGGTATCAAAAGGTGTGCACCAAACACCTGGTCAGCAAAACATGCTTATTACTGATGTTGTCACTGGTTACTTAAATGAAGATATGCATATGTATAAAGATCGTACTTGCCAATATCAACATGAGCAAAGGGGGTGGGAGCAGCTCCATCACTATTATTTATACAAAATTATCAACATTATTATTCAGGGCCTGGGAACCAATTTACCGCCCAGTTTAACCCTCTCATCGTCGGGGAGGCCGATTCATTAATAGCGCCAGGTAGCGACAGATGAGCGACTGTAGCGTGATTTTTACAGCGCCAGCCAGTATTCGCTGTGCTTGGCCGGCGTTTGCTTGATGACAGCGACTCAGTCGGTGTGCGGTAATGTTGAATACGGGCTTAGGGGTCGCTGTTTCACAGGTTCAGCGTTGTATGTGAGCGCCTGACAACGAATGGCCAGAGCGAACGGCTTGCTTCATATTCATTAAAAAATCACGCTCCGAATTTGCTGGCGCTGTCCGTTCCTTGTTTAAACCCCAGTGCGCTGGCGGTGATGGGTGTTAACTAGTTTTTAACCCCTAAACAACCATATTTTTTGATTGTAACATTATACATGTTTTTTGAATCATTTTGGAATATGAATACATTAATATCAGACCTGTAAGATCAATTCTGCACAAATTTTTTTTTTTAATTTTTTTTACTTTAAAAAAAAACCGAACATTGCAGAAGTGGTCTCAAAATTTTTGACATTAAAAAAAAAAAAAAAATTATAATAATACCAATTAATTATGATTAATTAAACATTGCTCCATTGAAATGCATTGGACAATGCCAGGGAGCGACAGGTCATACCTGGCGCTGTGAAGGAATTTGCAGCGGCGCTGTTCGTTCAAGGCGGCTTCATGATGAATCCCGCGCTAGCCGTCGCTCTCGCCGGCGCTAGCCTCATTTAGCTTGATAAATGCGTCATTGTGACCGCCGCCGGGAGTACTTGAGTCGGTAGCCGCCGATAGCTGGCGGTACCTGGCGCTCGTCAGACACTACCTGGCGCTAGCCCTTGATAAATAAGGCCCTAAGTATTAAGCACCAAACATGTCTAGCTATGTGGAAAGACAGAGATTTGGTTGCACATATCTGCAGATACATGTGGAAGCCACACCGCCCCGACAAGGCACTCTGTGTTTAGTGTGGTCCCTACTCTTAATTCTGAGTCCCCAAAGTTGGGACATGCAATGCAGACAAATATCTGAGAGCTACTCACCTGGGAAGCTGCCAGCTTCCCTTTAGAACACTCCATAGGGAGAGATCCATGGTGGCTGAATCCCTCCCTGTGAAGTGTTCTAAAGGGAGGTTGGCAGCTTCCCAGGTGAGTAGCTCTCAGATATTTGTCTGCATTGCATGTCCCAACTTTGGGGACTCAGAATTAAGAGTAGGGACCACACTAAACACAGAGTGCCTTGCCGGGCCAGTGTGGCTTCCACATGTATCTGCAGATATATGCAACCAAATTTCTCTTGTCTTTCCACACAGCTAGACATGTTTGTTACTTGATATTTAGTTGATGTTAAAGTGGGCGGTAAATTAGTTCCCAGGCCCTGAATAATAATAATAATTTTGTATAAATAATAGTGATTGAGCTGCTCCCACCCCCCTTTATTCAATATCAACATGGACAGTAATTAAATAGCTTGTTCATAAAATCCCGTGTGGTAAAAGGCAATTTGAGGATAGATACAGGAAAGAAAAAACGCATCTAGCGTGATATTGTACAAACACCTCAAATATTTATTCTAAATCAAATCCACTCACAAGTATAAAAGACTGTACAGCAAATAAAAATGCAAGCGGCTCTCACCAACCCCTTCGAAAATGGCCAAATACAGTTATAGCAAAATCCTAAAGGGAAACCGCCACATGCCGACGCGCTTCGTTGCCTACAGAAACTTTAACAACGCGTTTCGTTGCCTATAGCAACTTTAACAAGGCTGGCATTCTCCACTTGTCGTGCATGCGCTTTGGGATCACATTCCACACAGATTTTAAATGATTTAGGAGCTCTGTCCTTAATCATGGTAACTCACGTTGAGCCGGGGGAAGCCTGTGTGATTCTCAGCAGTGGCTGCGGGAGACGGGCTGGACGGTGCAGAAGGTTTTTCTTTGTAACCCTGTCCTGCCTCAGCGCCAGGGTAGGGTGGCAGGATAAGGGGGGTCATAGGCTGACTGTAGTTCCACTTTAAAACCCCCAATATAATAATAATATTGAACAGTGCCATGGAGGGTGATTGCACTTTATAAATGAACAATAATAATGATATATTTCATGTTATTTTGTCTAATCAATAAATGCAGTTGATTTTTTTTTTTTTTTTTTTTTTACATTGGCAATTTTCAAAGCCTCATATACTAAAGTGAAATGACATAGGGAGAGCACATGACATGTTATCAGCTCAAGCATTGTTATAAAAACAAAACTGTGTTATGTGCTATTTACTATGAGCAGTGTGCTGACCTAAACCTCACTATGTCTGAACTAGACTTTACCTTGACACAGGATGATTAGCTAGCGGGCGGCTCTTCTCTTAAAGTGGACCTCCAGTCAAAAAATCAAAGCTTAGTAAATTGCTCCACTTCTGGCAATCCCTTTACAAGGCCTAACCCCATGCAGATGTATTAGAATAGCGTGCAGATGCTGTGCTCCTGTACTGCATGGGAGCGGCCATCTTGCTTAACACACACAGCCCTGCTTCTGAAAAACCCAGCCCCACAGTCAAAACTGACTCAAATCTCTGTACAAGCATCCCCTATAATTAGCCAGAATTGCCAGAAGTGCCAGAAGTAGAAAGCTATCAGATGTAATGCCTCATCATTGCTTTGCTTACAGCAGAGAGCTCCTAGATACATTGTTTCCACTGTCTGAATGATCCGTGGCTGCTTGGAGTGATTGACCACCCATATAAAAAACAAAAGGGCACTCACCTTACGTCCCCTGCAGCGGATCAGTCCAACTCTGACAGTCAGCAACTCACCTGATCGCTCAATAACATCCTGCGCTTCGTGTCTGGCTTACGCCCCTCCTCCATCAGTCACGTGATCTCTACCACACCCTCTCCACTCACTAAGATTAAGGGGGCATATCAGGCTTCGGATGCTGTGCTCCTGTACTGCATGCGGGCTGCCATCTTGCTAAACACCAGACAGCCCTGTTTCTGAAAAACCCAGCCCCACAGTCATATCTCTGTTCAGTCATCCCCTATAACTAGCCAGAAGCACCAGAAGTAGAAAGCTATCCGATGTAATGGCTCATCATTGCTTTGCTTACAGCAGAGAGCTCCTAGATACATTGTTTCCACTGTCTGAATGCTCTATGGCTGCAGCACCATTAGAGTGATTGACCACCCATATAAAAAAACAAAAGGCTACTCACCTTACGCCCCCTGCAGCTGATCAGTCCAACTGTGACAGTCAGCAACTCACCTGATTTCTCAATCACATCCTGCGCTTCGTGTCTGGCTCACGCCCCTCCTCCATTAGTCATGTGATCTCTACCACACCCTCTACACTCACTAAGATTAAGGGGGCATGTCTAGCTTCGGCACACCCCCTCCATTGCTATAAAAGGAAAGGGCGTGGCAGCATTCGAGGTGCCCCAGATGGCGCAGGTGATTTGCTGACCCCCAGAGTCGGATGGATCAGCTGCGGGGAAAAAAAGGTGAGCACTTATATAAGTGGTCAGTCCCTTTAAAGTGGAACAAACCCTGCAAGGCTCGGAATCTAAAAGATTCCAGGACTGGTCGCTTGCCTTCTCCTGGGGTTATCCCAAATCGGGTTGACCCACTGTGTGAAACCTTCCAGTAAAAGCTTACCTGTTCCCGATTCAATGGCACATGCACGGACTCTCGTCCAATCAGAGCCGTTTGCCGTGCCTATGTCATTCGGCAAACAGCTCTGATTAATTACAATGGGGAACAAGTGCCGGCGCATCCTCTGCATTTTGGGGCTGTGCGCGCGCTCCCTCCCTCCCCAGCCATTCTGATAGGCTGGGGCAGGAGCGTGCGAGTCGTTTTCCGAATAACATAGTCACAGCCAACAGCTCTGATTGGACGAGAGATTGTGCATGCGCCATAGGACTGGGGAAAGGTGAGTTTTTCTGTGCGATTCTGGGGGGTTTCTCACAGTGGATCATCTCAATTCGGGATGCCTCCGGGGCACGGAAAAAAACTCAGGATAGTCAAAATCCATTGTCTGGGAAATATAAGAGATCTAATTCTATTGTGTTTTAGCTAAAGGGTGGGCCCCAAAACTGATTTTCTGTGGTGCGCCCAAGGTGTCCCAGTCTGACCCTGGATCAGGTGGGTTGCAGACCGATCAGCTGTGGGGGGAAAAAAGTGAGTATAATTTTGTTCTGTAATATGGGTGGTCAGTCGCTTTTAAGATACACGAAGATACATCGTAACAGCTTCCCTCACACACAGCATTCCTTTGCTACAGCAACAGGGTGTTCAGTGTGTGTATGTAGTGTGACAGAGATGCTGCCCTGTGTTTGTGTGTGTGTAGTGTGAAAGAGATGCTGCCCCATGTATGTGTGTGTGTAACATGACTGAGATGCTGACCTGTGATTGTGTGTGAAGCATGACAGAGATGCTGCCCCGTGTTTGTAGCATGACAGAGATGCTGCCCCATGTTTGTCTGTGTAGCGTGACAGAGATGCTGCCCCGTGTTTGTGTGTGTAGTGTGACAGAGATGCTGCCCCGTGTTTGTGTGTATGTAGCATGACAGAGATGCCGCCCCATGTTTGTGTGTCTGTAGCGTGACTGAAATGCTGCCCCGTGTTTGTGTGTGTAGCGTGACAGAGATGCTGTCCCGTGTTTGTGTGTGTGTAGTGTGACAGAGATGCTGCCCCATGTTAGTGTGTGTGTGTGTGTGTAGCGTGACAGAGATGCTGCCCCGTGTTTGTGTGTGTGTGTGTAGCATGACAGAGATGCTGCCCCGTGTTTGTGTGTGTGTGTAGCGTGACAGAGATGCTGCCCCATGTTTGTGTGTGTGTAGCGTGACAGAGATGCTGCCCCATGTTTGTATGTGTGTAGTGTGACAGAGATGCTGCCCCGTGTTTGTGTGTGTGTGTAGTGTGACAAAGATGCTGCCCAGTGTTTGTGTGTGTGTAGGGTGACAGAGAGGCTGCCCTGCGTTTGTGTGTGTAGTGTGACAGAGATGCTGCCCCATGTTAGTGTGTGTGTAGCATGACAGAGATGCTGCCCCTTGTTTGTGTGTGTGTAGTGTGACAGGGATGCTGCCCAGTGTTTGTGTGTGTGTAACATGACTGAGATGCTGACCCGTGTTTGTAGCATGACAGAGATGCTGCCCCATGTTTGTGTGTGTAGCGTGACAGAGATGCTGCCCCGTGTTTGTGTGTGTAGTGTGACAGAGATGCCGCCCCATGTTTGTGTGTCTGTAGCGTGACTGAAATGCTGTCCCGTGTTTGTGTGGGTAGTGTGACAGAGATGCTGTCCCATGTTTGTGTATTTGTAGCGTGACAGAGATGCTGCCCCATGTTAGTATGTGTGTGTAGTGTGACAGAGATGCTGCCCCGTGTTTGTGTGTGTGTATTGTGACAGAGATGCTGCCCTGTGTTTGTGTGTGTGTAGCGTGACAGAGATGCTGCCCTGTGTTTGTGTGTGTAGTGTGACAGAGATGCTGCCCCGTGTTTGTAGCATGACAGAGATGCTGCCCCATGTTTGTGTGTGTAGCGTGACAGAGATGCTGTCCCATGTTTGTGTATTTGTAGTGTGACAGAGATGCTGCCCCATGTTAGTGTGTGTGTGTAGCGTGACAGAGATGCTGCCCAGTGTTTGTGTGTGTAGCGTGACAGAGATGCTGCCCCATGTTAGTGTATGTGTGTGTAGTGTGACAGAGATGTTGCCCCGTGTTTGTGTGTGTGTAGTGTGACAGAGATGCTGCCCCATGTTTGTGTGTGTGTAGCGTGACAGAGATGCTGCCCCGTGTTTGTGTGTGTAGTGTGACAGAGATGCTGCCCCGTGTTTGTAGCATGACAGAGATGCTGCCCCATGTTTGTGTGTGTAGCGTGACAGAGATGCTGCCCCGTGTTTGTGTGTGTAGTGTGACAGAGATGCTACCCCGTGTTTGTGTGTGTAGTGTGACAGAGATGCTGCCCCATGTTAGTGTGTGTGTAGCGTGACAGAGATGCTGCCCCTTGTTTGTGTGTGTGTAGTGTGACAGGGATGCTGCCCAGTGTTTGTGTGTGTGTAACATGACTGAGATACTGACCCGTGTTTGTGTGTGTAGCGTGACAGAGATGCTGCCCCATGTTTGTGTGTGTAGCGTGACAGAGATGCTGCCCCGTGTTTGTGTGTGTAGTGTGACAGAGATGCCGCCCCATGTTTGTGTGTCTGTAGCGTGACTGAAATGCTGCCCCGTGTTTGTGTGTGTAGCGTGACAGAGATGCTGTCCCATGTTTGTGTATTTGTAGTGTGACAGAGATGCTGCCCCATGTTAGTGTGTGTGTGTAGCGTGACAGAGATGCTGCCCAGTGTTTGTGTGTGTGTGTGTAGTGTGACAGAGATGCTGCCCCATGTTAGTGTGTGTGTAGTGTGACAGAGATGCTGCCCCGTGTTTGTGTGTGTGTAGTGTGACAGAGATGCTGCCCCGTGTTTGTGTGTGTGTAGTGTGACAGAGATGCTGCCCCGTGTTTGTGTGTGTGTAGTGTGACAGAGATGCTGCCCCGTGTTTGTGTGTGTGTAGGGTGACAGAGAGGCTGCCCTGCGTTTGTGTGTGTAGTGTGACAGAGATGCTGCCCCATGTTAGTGTGTGTGTAGCGTGACAGATATGCTGCCCCTTGTTTGTGTGTGTGTAGTGTGACAGGGATGCTGCCCAGTGTTTGTGTGTGTGTAACATGACTGAGATGCTGACCCGTGTTTGTAGCATGACAGAGATGCTGCCCCATGTTTGTGTGTGTAGCGTGACAGAGATGCTGCCCCGTGTTTGTGTGTGTAGTGTGACAGAGATGCCGCCCCATGTTTGTGTGTCTGTAGCGTGACTGAAATGCTGTCCCGTGTTTGTGTGGGTAGTGTGACAGAGATGCTGTCCCATGTTTGTGTATTTGTAGCGTGACAGAGATGCTGCCCCATGTTAGTGTGTGTGTGTAGTGTGACAGAGATGCTGCCCCGTGTTTGTGTGTGTGTATTGTGACAGAGATGCTGCCCCGTGTTTGTGTGTGTGTAGCGTGACAGAGATGCTGCCCCGTGTTTGTGTGTGTAGTGTGACAGAGATGCTGCCCCGTGTTTGTAGCATGACAGAGATGCTGCCCCATGTTTGTGTGTGTAGCGTGACAGAGATGCTGCCCCATGTTAGTGTGTGTGTGTAGCGTGACAGAGATGCTGCCCCATGTTAGTGTATGTGTGTGTAGTGTGACAGAGATGCTGCCCCGTGTTTGTGTGTGTGTAGTGTGACAGAGATGCTGCCCCATGTTTGTGTGTGTGTAGCGTGACAGAGATGCTGCCCCGTGTTTGTGTGTGTAGTGTGACAGAGATGCTGCCCCGTGTTTGTAGCATGACAGAGATGCTGCCCCATGTTTGTGTGTGTAGCGTGACAGAGATGCTGCCCCGTGTTTGTGTGTGTAGTGTGACAGAGATGCTACCCCGTGTTTGTGTGTGTAGTGTGACAGAGATGCTGCCCCATGTTAGTGTGTGTGTAGCGTGACAGAGATGCTGCCCCTTGTTTGTGTGTGTGTAGTGTGACAGGGATGCTGCCCAGTGTTTGTGTGTGTGTAACATGACTGAGATACTGACCCGTGTTTGTGTGTGTAGCGTGACAGAGATGCTGCCCCATGTTTGTGTGTGTAGCGTGACAGAGATGCTGCCCCGTGTTTGTGTGTGTAGTGTGACAGAGATGCCGCCCCATGTTTGTGTGTCTGTAGCGTGACTGAAATGCTGCCCCGTGTTTGTGTGGGTAGCGTGACAGAGATGCTGTCCCATGTTTGTGTATTTGTAGTGTGACAGAGATGCTGCCCCATGTTAGTGTGTGTGTGTAGCGTGACAGAGATGCTGCCCAGTGTTTGTGTGTGTGTGTAGCGTGACAGAGATGCTGCCCCATGTTAGTGTGTGTGTAGTGTGACAGAGATGCTGCCCCGTGTTTGTGTGTGTGTAGTGTGACAGAGATGCTGCCCCGTGTTTGTGTGTGTGTAGTGTGACAGAGATGCTGCCCCGTGTTTGTGTGTGTAGTGTGACAGAGATGCTGCCCCATGTTTGTGTGTGTAGTGTGACAGAAATGCTGCCCCGTGTTTGTGTGTGTATTGTGACAGAGATGCTGGCCCGTGTTTGTGTGTATGTAGCATGACAGAGATGCCGCCCCATGTTTGTGTGTCTGTAGCGTGACTGAGATGCTGCCCCGTGTGTGTGTGTGTAGCGTGACAGAGAGGCTGCCCCATGTTTGTAGCATGACAGAGATGCTGCCCCGTGTTTGTGTGTATGTAGCGTGACAGAGATGCCGCCCCATGTTTATGTGTCTGTAGCGTGACTGAGATGCTGCCCCGTGTTTGTGTGTGTAGCGTGACAGAGATGCTGCCCTGTGTTTGTGTGTGTGTAGGGTGACAGAGATGCCGCCCCATGTTTATGTGTCTGTAGCGTGACTGAGATGCTGCCCCGTGTTTGTGTGTGTAGCGTGACAGAGATGCTGCCCTGTGTTTGTGTGTGTGTAGGGTGACAGAGATGCTGCCCCATGTTTGTGTGTGTGTAGCGTGACAGAGATGCTGCCCCATGTTTGTGTGTGTGTGTAGCATGACAGAGATGCTGCCCCATGTTTGTGTGTGTGTAGTGTGACAGAGATGCTGCCCCGTGTTTGTGTGTGTGTAGTGTGACAGAGATGCTGCCCAGTGTTTGTGTGTGTGTGTGTGTAGCATGACAGAGATGCTGCCCCGTGTTTATGTGTGTGTAGTGTGACAGAGATGCTGCCCCATGTTTGTGTGTGTGTGTGTAGCGTGACAGAGATACTGCCCCGTGTTTGTGTGTGTGTAGTGTGACAGAGATGCTGCCCCATGTTTTTGTGTGTGTAGTGTGACAGAGATGCTGCCCCATGTTTGTGTGTGTGTAGTGTGACAGAGATGCTGCCCAGTGTTTGTGTGTGTGTGTGTAGCATGACAGAGATGCTGCCCCGTGTTTGTGTGTGTGTGTAGTGTGACAGAGATGCTGCCCCATGTTAGTGTGTGTGTGTAGCGTGACAGAGATGCTGCCCTGTGTTTTCGTGCTGCCCCAGATTTGTGTGTGTAACATGACAGAGATGCTGCCCCGTGATTGTGTGTGTGTAACATGACAGAGATGCTGCCCCATGTTTGTGTGTGTGACATGACAGAGATGCTGCCCCATGTTTGTGCGTGTGACATGACAGAGATGCTGCCCCATGTTTCTGTGTGTAACATGAAGAGATGCTGCCCCATGTCTGTGTATGTAGCGTGACAGAGATGCTGCCCCGTGTTTGTGTCTGTGTAGCATGACAGAGATGCTACCCCGTGTTTGTGTGTGTGTGTAACATGACAGAGATGCTGCCCCATGTTTATGTGTGTGTGTAGCGTGACAGAGATGCTGCCCCATGTTTGTGTGTGTGTGTGTGTGTGTGTGTGTGTGTGTGTAGCATGACAGAGATGCTGCCCCATGTTTGTGTGTGTGTGTAGCGTGACAGAGATGCTGCCCCAGATTTGTGTGTGTAACATGACAGAGATGCTGCCCCGTGTTTGTGTGTGTGTAGCGTGACAGAGATGCTGCCCCGTGTTTGTGTGTGTGTAGCGTGACAGAGATGCTGCCCCGTGTTTGTGTGTGTGTAGCGTGACAGATATGCTGCCCCCTGTTTCTGAGGAATATCTCAGTTTGGTGTGAATTGCTGCTGGAACAGATCATGCTCATATGTAAGCAGGGCTTTCGGCTTTCAGGTGTGTAACAAGATGGCCGCTTCCATTCAGTCCAGTAGCGCAGCATCTGCAAACAAATTCACAGCATCTGCATGGGGTTAAGCCCTTATAAACAGCATACACCACTGATCATCGGGGGCGGAGCAATTTACTAAACTTTCTTTTTTGTGACTGGAGGTCCACTCTAAAGATAATAAAGCGAAATGGCAGCCTGATCTTTCTCACACAAGATGGACTGACTGAGGCCCAATGACCATGAGAGGCGGCTGCAGTAATAGTAGGAATGTGGCGACGTTGTATTGCGGACATGAATGTAACAAACCTCCCACAGCAAAACAAATAAACATGTATAATGACGGCTGCCGCAGGAAGCAGGAAGGAGGCCTCATTGCGGGGTCGTACCATAGATGAAACTGGTAAAGCAGCAAGTAACAACAGAAACCATTACTCTTCTCATCAATGTTACATCAACTGTTAATTTGCATTTATACGTTTGTCGCCATCACATGTGCTGTCTGTGCATCCTCATTGGTTCCAGCCATACGCCAATCATTTAATTATTCATTATTATCTTCGGCTCTATGGTGACCAAAACTTTACATCACTCCCAAGAAGCATCTGCTATATTTAAAGGTGCGCCGTCGGCACCATTGAAGGAACGGGTTTTGGTGGGTTGGCGGTGGACAGGGCAGTTTCCAGCCCCGGGGGAGCAGGGCAATGCCACTGAGTGCAGTGCCTCCAGTGACCACAGAGGGCGCTGTGTTCAGTGCTAAGCAGGGGCTGTCAGCCGAGCTCAACTCCGACAGTGGAGTTGAGCCGTAAAGTGGCTATTCTGGGTTTTGACCCCTCATTCTGGGGCACCCGGGTTTTGGGGTGAAACCCAGCTGTTTGCCCAGGAAAGTGTTTGCCCAGGATCCCCCTCCGGGAGGGTTTCCTGGTAACCCTGTAAGCCAGTCTGAGCCTGACCCCTCCCACCCATGGCAAAGCCCAATTTCAATGGTTGCCACTACCCGCCCCAAGTCACATATGGGCTCCTGAGTCCAGATGCCCACCAGGAGATTTCCTGGTAAGCCTGTGGGTCAGTCTGAACCTGACTCCTCCCACCCAGGGCAAAGCCCGATTTTAATGGTTGCTACTAGCCGCCCCATCCCATGATATAAGAGGAGCAGAGCAGGATTATGGAAGTCACATATGGGCTCCTGAGTCTAGGGGCCCTTGGGGGGATTTCCTGATAACCCTGTGGGTCAGTCCGAGCCTAACCCCTCCCACCCAGGGCAAAGCCCAATTTCATTGGTTGCCACTAGCCCCCCCATCCCATGATATAAGAGGAGCAGAGCAGGATTATGGAAGTCACATATGGGCTTACTAGTTCAGGGGCCCACCGGGGGATTTCCTGGTAACCCTGTGGGCCAGTCCATGCCTGACCCCTCCCACCCATGGCAAAGCCCAATTTCAATAGTTGCCACTAGCCGCCCCAAGTAACATATGGGCTCCTGAGTCCAGGGGCCCACCGAGGGATTTCCTGGTAACCCTGTGGGTCAGTCCGGGCCTGACTCCTCCCATCCAAGGCCAAAGCCCAAATTCATTGGTTGCCATTAGCCGCCCCATCCCGTGATAGAAGACAAGCAGAGTAGGATTATGGAAGTCACATATGGGCCCCTGAGCCCAGGGGCCCACCAGGGGATTTCCTGGTAACCCTGAAGCCAGTCCGAGCCTGACCCCTCCCACCCAGGGCAAAGCCTGATTTTAATGGTTGCCACTAGCCGCCCCATGCCATGATAGAAGACAAGCAGAGGAGGATTATGGGAGTCACATATGGGCTCCTGAGTCCAGGGCCCCACTGAGAGATTTCCTGATAACCCTGTGGCTCAGTCCGAGCCTGACCCCTCCCACCCAGGGCAAAGCCGATTATGATGGTTGCCACTCGCCGCCCCATCCCATAATGGAAGAGGAGCAGAGCAGGATTATGGAAGTCACGCATGCGCTTTTGAGTCCATGGGCCCACCAGGGGATTTCCTGGTAACCCTGTGGCCCAGTCTGAGCCTGACCCCTCCCACCCAGGTCAAAACCAGATTTTATTGGTTGCTACTAGCTGTCCCATCCCATGATGGAAGACAAGCAGAGGAGGATTATGGAAGTCACATGACCCCTGTAGAAGCAGCAGCAACGGTCCAGCCGCTGCAGTGATTGGGTGACCGAACCACCACTTGGGATGCCCCGCAGCTCAGATACACCCCCAAGTTTGGACGGGTTCCTAGAGCACGTCGACAATATAGGGAATGTCCGCTCACCACCTAATATGGAGTGTGCACGGCCGTGGGAAGTCTCAAACCCACTAAATAGCATTAAAAATCAAAGCGAATGGTCCGCACTCCTCTTCTCATGAAACTTCACTTTTAATTATGCGTTTAAAAGCATCTCCACAGTGTATCAAAAGCCAATAAAATCAGTAGTAATCAAATTCCTGGAAAGTCATATATACAGTATAGGCGACTTACGCGTTTCGGACTCCAGTCCTTAATCATAGTAGTTATTAATCAATATCGAAAAATACAATACGCTAAAAGGACAATATTAAAACACATATAAGACATGTAATATCATAATCTGCCATAGGGGGACGAGATGGTACCAAGCTACCTAGAGCCCTGCTAATAAATATGTGCAAATTAAAGCAAAGTGCTGCTAAACTTATTAAATAACCAATAATTATTAATATTTACAACCAAAGTGCCAAGTGCCATCACCTAAAGTGCATTTTCAAGTAAACTCCGTATTAGCCTCATATCAAAACATATAGTAAACCATATAAAGATCCATCAGAGCCAAATCATAGGGAAAAAGGATTACTTATCTCTTTGTACATATACGTGTGTACCCATAAGCAGCAGTCGTCCCCCCAGGACGTTTTGATATGAGGCTAATACGGAGTTTACTTGAAGATTTATGCACTTTAGGTGATGGCACTTGCCACTTTGGTTGTAAATATTATTAATTATTGATTATTTAATAAGTTTAGCAGCACTATGCTTTAATTTGCACATATTTATTAGCAGGGCTCTAGGCAGCTTGGTACCATCTCGCCCCCCTATGGCAGATTATGATATTACATGTCTTATATGTTTTTTAATATTGTCTCTTTAGTGTATTGTATTTTGTGCTATTGGTTAATCAATATATATGTTTTATATACTTACTGGGTGTGTGCAATCGTAAGTCTCCAAGATTACCCTATGGGTAATATAAGGATTAGGTTATAGTCGCACACCTATGAATAACATTTTAGTTGAATAAACCAGAGTAAAGTATGGGGTTCCAATAATAGCAAAATGTGCACACTCACTGCACACTTGAGAATAACCAAATAAAGTATTAGAGGGCTATATATGAACACCCAGGAAACGTAACTATGCAAAAAGTGTATATATTTAATCCGAGTGACAATAAACTATATACATAGAGTACATGTCAGAACATACGTGTTGGTTAAGATACCAAAAATACAGTCCGATAGTGTAAATGGTCCTCCAGCATACAGAATGACCCAATCACTTAAATGCATAGAACGATAAAGCAAGAAGTAACATTAAAGTGGACCAACACCCAGGGGGGATCGGCCCGGAAATCTATAAGATTCCCGGACCGATCAGATCCCTCCCCGCGGGGCATCCGAAATCGGGATGTCCCGCGGGGAGGAACCCCCCAGGAGGCCACAAACCTTACCTCAGCCCCGTTCCATCGGCGCATGGCTTCCCTCTAGCAGGGCGCACACCCGCGGTGGCCGTTTGTGAATGGCCGGCGCAGGCGCGCTCCCTGTTAGAGGGAAGCGCGAGACGCGGCCTCCAGCGCTCAGAGCCAGCTGAGCTGGTATGCGCGTCCTGATCGGGGTGCCCCACCGAAGTGGACCAAAACCCAGGATAGTCAAAATCCTGGGTGTTGGTCCACTTTAAGCAGGCTCGATAAGTAGTAAGTCAAATAAGCAAAAAAAAAAGACAAAACAGTGTACCTAGTGGATAAATGACACCATAAAAAACCCAGTTTCGGTACATAGACCCTCATGAGGAGGGCATACCGAAACGTTTGGGGTTTTTTTATGGTGTCATTTATCCACTAGGTACACTGCTTTGTCTTTTTTTTGCTTATTTGACTTACTACTTATCGAGCCTGCTTAATGTTACTTCTTGCTTTATCGTTCTATGCATTTAAGTGATTGGGTCATTCTGTATGCTGGAGGACCATTTACACTATCAGACTGTATTGTTGGCATCTTAACCATTTATGTGTTATCTGTAAAGACGGCTTACTGGGACCTCCCCATGCTCCAACCCTATATGTTACCTAGTGAGCATTACCTTGGTATTCAATAATTATCCCAATGAAGAAAGAACTGTATATACTGTTAACACGTATGTTCTGACATGTACTCTTTGTATATAGTTTATTGTCACTCGGATTAAATATATACACTTTTTGCATAGTTACGTTTCCTGGGTGTTCATATATAACCCTCTAATACTTTATTTGATTTTCTGGGCATCCCCAACTTTTGTATTGGTATTACACATTTTGTGTGAATTTTAGAGCACTGCACCACTTTCATACTGATCGCTTGGTGCCATCCAATTTCAAACAGTAAGTCCTTAATCATACAACAAAAAATCACAGTAATGAACAGAAATGTAGACTGGGGGCTCCACAACTTTCACTAACTGATAAAGCCGCGCTTCAAATATATTAAGCAAAGAAAGGGGAAGCCCAAATTCCCCTATGAAATATCTAACCAAAGATTTTACTATTGCACACACAGATAATATTAAAAGAGTAATATTTTAATAATTTGATTCCAATATACAATTACAAAACAGACATATACGTATCTAAAAAACATATAAGACAACTGTGATATCCTTATCTGCCACCGGGGGGCATGGGTGTACCATGATGTAAAAACATCCAGTTACACTATCCTATGTGGCCAAAAAATATAAATAAAAGTATGTCCTAAAACTAACTATATCTATATCTATATACAACCAAATTTACAATAAAGTGCTATGTGCCAAAGTGCATCAATCTCATATAAGGTAAAGATAATAATTCAAAACATCAAGTCTGAGTTTGAGATAAGTTTCCATTGATTGTTTTTGCTATTGATTTATGTCTCCTGAGGTTGGGATCACAGACTTGATGTTTTGAATTATTATCTTTACCTTATATGAGATTGATGCACTTTGGCACATAGCACTTTATTGTAAATTTGGTTGTATATAGATATAGATATAGTTAGTTTTAGGATATACTTTTATTTATATTTTTTGGGCACATAGGATAGTGTAACTGGATGTTTTTACATCATGGTACACCCATGCCCCCCGGTGGCAGATAAGGATATCACAGTTGTCTTATATGTTTTTTAGATACGTATATGTCTGTTTTGTAATTGTATATTGGAATCAAATTATTAAAATATTACTCTTTTAATATTATTTGTGTGTGCAATAGTAAAATCTTTGGTTAGATATTTCATAGGGGAATTTGGGCTTCCCCTTTCTTTGCTTAGTTAAAAATTCATGGAATACCAAAGTAGTGCACCACAGCACTAGGAGTTGTGGGTGCCACCTCATTCACCCTCCCACTTTGTGGGTGGTCTTTTCTGTCAAATATATTAAGTGTTACACCAGCAAATTACATGTTAATTAATCAAAAGCGCAGGAGTCCATAGACCGTGCCAGATCAGTCCAATTGCAAATATACAATATAAAGGCTATATATAAAAATACAGCATGACTCCGCGAAGTGGAGGTAATGTTTGGATTTTTAAATCCTTGTATTCCACAATCAGACCAGGATGAGCTTCACCACCTGTGCTCTTAAACCGGACCTTCAGCGTGATTTAATGAAAAGCCCCAACTCTTAAAAAACGGTTCCCCAGCATCTAAAATTAATATATTTTAAGTTTTTAGTCACTAACTTATTATTCTTTCCCCCACTGGGCTGCAACTCTGTTCAGGAATTTAGGATACGGGCGCCGCCATCTTGACTCAGAAGCATCACACTTACGGAGGATAGGAGAGTGGGATAAGGTACAGGGGGCGGGTTATAGCTGTGCTTTGCTCAGACAGAGCAGAGCTGGTGTCAGGAAAAGGTCAGCAATCCCAGAATGCAGAGCAGCACAGTCAGGAGGCACTTCCTGTTTGCAGGCTGCCTGATAAGATGGTGGCTTCCATAAGCCGCCATCTTGGATGTTTAAAGGCTCATAACATGCAGTAGATGCAGGTAGGATGATTTTTAATGTGGACAATCTGTATGAACAGGGTGTGGGAAACATATAAGATAGACTCTTATTCAGGGTGAAGGTCCGCTTTAATTCACTGTGTGTCCCAACACCGGATTTTTAAATGCACATACCAGAATTACTCTTTCAATACAGCGTAATCATCCCACAGGCTTAATTACTTCCTCTGTTGTTGATACAGATATTAATTTCCTCCTTCGGATCTCCATTAATTTATTTAAGGATCATTGAGTATAAATGGGAAGAGATCAGAAAGAACACATAGCGTGATACTGCTTTAAAATGATAAAAATTGCAACTCTATTGCGCTTACCAAAGGGCGAGATTAAAATGCGCACGTATCCACATCTAAAACAATCTTCAGAATATGAGAAGAGAGCGTTGCCTTCCAAAGTCTCCTCTGTATAGATTTGCGGGAAATAACGGGGAGGCCGATTCATCAATAGCGCCAGGTAGCGACAGATGAGCGACTGTAGCGTGATTTTTTCAGCGCCAGCCAGTATTCGCTGTGCTTGGCCGGCATTAGCTTGATGACAGCGACTCAGTCGGTGTGCGGTAATGTTGAATACGGGCTGGGGGGTCGCTGTTTCACAGGTCCAGCGTTGTATGTGAGCGCCTGACAACGAATGGCCAGAGCGAACGGCTAGCTTCATATTCATCAAAAAATCACGCTCCGAATGTGCTGTCGCTGTCCATTCCTTGTTTAAACCCCAGAGCGCTGGCGGCGATGGGTATTAACTAGTTTTTAACCCCTAAACAACCATATTTTTTGAATGTAACATTATACATGTTTTTAGAATCATTTTGTAATATGAATACATTAATCTCAGACCTGTTAGATCAATTCTGCACATATTTTTTTTTTTTTTACTTAAAAATAAATCCTAACATTGCAGAAGTGGTCTCCGATTTTTTGACATTAAAAAAAATATAAAAAAAAAATAATACCAATTAATTAGGATTAATTATAGATTGCTCCATTGAAATGCATTGGACATCGCCAGGGAGCGACAGCTCATACCTGGCGCTGTGATGGAATTTGCAGCGGCGCTGTTCGGTCCAGGCGGCTTCATGATGAATGCTGCGCTAGCCGTCGCTAGTCTCATTTTGCTCGATAAATGCGTCATTGTGACCGCCGCCGGGCGTACTTGAGTCGGTAGTCGCCGTTAGCTGCCGCTACCTGGCGCTCGTCGGACACTACCTGGCGCTATCGCTTGATGAATAAGGGCCTTGAACTTGCAATGCCGCGCTACCCCGGCCGTGGGTAACGCAGCTAAACTCCAGCGCGCACAGCTGACTAGGAAGGACGTCTGACGTATGTGGTGAGGCCACGCCCTTAATCATAGTAGCCTATTGCGATAGGCTACTATGGCTTTTGATACACTATGGAGATGCTTTTAAACGCATAATTAAAAGTGACGTTTTCTGAGAAGAGGAGTGCGGGCCATTCGCTTTGCTTTTCACGCTAGAGCGCGTCGCCAATCGCCAGCCCACCCATCTCCCGGCCGCAGGGACTATTGGTCACCATAGAGCATCTTGTCAGCCACCGCCATAGATCCTGGTGTAAGTCACCCCACCCCCCTCGGGTGGCTGCAGCAGCATTTATGGCCCGCCCGCCCGCCCGCCCATCTGTAGCTGAAGTAGTGATCACGATATCAATGCATTTCTTTAATTCATACATTTTGTTTCATTTCTAGGGAAAAGAGAAACTTGCAAACATCAGAGTAAGTGTCTTCTGTTACCTTGTTGCCACTGTAACCCTCCCCCCATCACCTCACCGTAGCCTCAGCCATAGCCACGAGTCTCACCTCGCCATCCACTCACCCTTCATCTTGCTGAACGCTGCTTATAGGTAACAGAGGTTTTGCTAGGTTTGTGGGCAGGGCAGGCGTCAGCACCGGGGCCCCTGCACCTAGAGAGGGCCCCACCTCATACCCTGGGCAGCCCCTATGCAGGACTATTCAGTAACCAGGACTAAGGACTGTCAGCCAGGGGCAGATTGAGAATTGGGAGAGATATTCTCTCTGTAAGTTATATTCTGTGGTTTTGTTTTCTTTCACCTGTTCATTCTGCCAATCCTTTTCTTTCTTTCTTACGGGGAGGCCGATTCATTAATAGCGCCAGGTAGCGACAGATGAGCGACTGTAGCGTGATTTTTTCAGCGCCAGCCAGTATTCGCTGTGCTTGGCCGGCGTTTGCTTGATGACAGCGACTCAGTCGGTGTGCGGTAATGTTGAATACGGGCTGGGGGGTCGCTGTTTCACAGGTCCAGCGTTGTATGTGAGCGCCTGACAACGAATGGCCAGAGCGAACGGCTAGCTTCATATTCATCAACAAATCACGCTCCGAATGTGCTGTCGCTGTCCATTCCTTGTTTAAACCCCAGAGCGCTGGCGGCGATGTGTATTAACTAGTTTTTAACCCCTAAACAACCATATTTTTGGAATGTAACATTATACATGTTTTTAGAATCATTTTGTAATATGAATATATTAATCTCAGACCTGTTAGATCAATTCTGCACATATTTTTTTAATTTTTTTTTTTTACTTAAAAATAAATCCTAACATTGCAGAAGTGGTCTCCGATTTTTTGACATTAAAAAAAAAAAAAAAAAAAAATTAATACCAATTTATTATGATTAATTATAGATTGCTCCATTGAAATGCATTGGACATCGCCAGGGAGCGACAGCTCATACCTGGCGCTGTGAGGGAATTTGCAGCGGCGCTGTTCGGTCCAGGCGGCTTCATGATGAATGTCGCGCTAGCCGTCGCTCTCGCCCGCGCTAGCCTCATTTTGCTTGATAAATGCGTCATTGTGACCGCCGCCGGGCGTACTTGAGTCGGTAGTCGCCGTTAGCTGCCGCTACCTGGCGCTCGTCAGACACTACCTGGCGCTATCGCTTGATGAATAAGGGCCTATATTTCTTCCTGTCATTCCTTATATTCTTTCTTCTTCTGTAAGTCCTTCTATTCTTTCTTTCTCCTCATTTTTTCTCACATTCCCTCTCTCTCTCTCTTTCTTGCTTCTTTTCAATCATTCTGTCAGTTCTTCAATCCTTTGTTTTTCCATCTTATCTTTGTTTTCCTTTCTTTCCATCTATTATTTGTTTCTGTCTTTCATCTGTTCATTCTGCCATTCATTCCCTTTTATTTTGTATTTCCTTCTGTTATTTTTTCTGTCTACCTATTTTTCTTGTCTATCTGTTACTCCTCTTTCCATGGTTTCCATCCATCTCTTCTTCTTTTCTCCCATTCCATCTCTTTCTCTCTTTCCTGCTTTTTTCTGTCATTCCTTATTATTATTATTATTATTATTTATTATTATTGTTATTCTTTCTGTGTTTTGTCATTCATGCTATGCTTTTGTTATGTCTTCATTCATTTTCTTTCTTTAATATTTACTTCTATTATTTTTTCTATCACTCCTTCTTTTTTTTTTCTGCCAGTCATTCTATTTTTTCTTTCACTCCGTCTCTTCTTTTTTTCTCCCATTTCCTCTTTCTCTCTCTCTTTCCTGCTTTTTTTCTGTCATTCCTTATTCTTATTATTTATTATTATTGTTATTCTTTCTGTGTTTTGTCATTCATGCTATGCTTTTGTTATGTCTTCATTCATTTTCTTTCTTTAATATTTACTTCTATTATTTTTTCTTTCACTCCTTCTCTTTTTTTTCTGCCAGTCATTCTATTTTTTCTTTCACTCCGTCTCTTCTTTTTTTCTCCCATTTCCTCTTTCTCTCTCTCTTTCCTGCTTTTTTTCTGTCATTCCTTATTATTATTTATTATTATTGTTATTCTTTCTGTGTTTTGTCATTCATGCTATGCTTTTGTTATGTCTTCATTCATGTTCTTTCTTTAATATTTACTTCTATTATTTTTTCTATCACTCCTTCTCTTTTTTTTCTGCCAGTCATTCTATTTTTTCTTTCACTCCATCTCTTCTTTTTTTTCTCCCATTTCCTCTTTCTCTCTCTCTTTCCTGCTTTTTTTCTGTCATTCTGTCAGTCCTTCAGTTTTTTGTTTCTTCACTTCATAGCTTTTTTCCATTTCTTTCTCATTCTTTTTTCTCTTTCTTTCCTTCTGTTCTTTGTTTCTTCTTCCATCAGTTTTTTTCATTCCTTTTCTTTCTTTATTATTTCCTTCTATTATTTTTTTCTGTCATTCCTTCTCTTTCTTTTTTTTCGGCCAGTCCTTTTATTCTTTCTTTCCTTTCATCCAGCCAACTTTGTCATCCCTTCTAATATTCTTTTCTTTCTATTCTTTAGCAGTACTCACCATGCATGCAACCTAAGCGCCATGTATGGAGTATCATACTACAGCGCAAGGGGCTGAAGTCTGACCTCGGTCTGATCCAGGGTGGGGCGGGAAGAAGGTCCCAGTCCAGGCTGGAATAAAAAAAACAGAAAGTACTTACCTCCCAGAACCAGTGTCTGACTGTCCCACTAGAGTTAGAAGATACTCCAGTGGGCCCCAGCCACTTACTCGGGGCTAGTACAAGAGGTCCAGGGCTAACGCAGTGTTTCTAGTTGCCTGGATTGTTTCTCTGTCTGTATGGTTGGTCCCAAGAATGATTTCCTCTGGTGGCCCCGGGAATGATTTCCTCTGGTGGCCCCGAGAATGATTTCCTCTGGTGGCCCCCGAGAATGATTTCCTCTGGTGGCCCGGAGAATGATTTCCTCTGGTGGCCCCAAAAATGATTTCCTCTGGTGGCCCGGAGAATGATTTCCTCTGGTGGCCCGGAGAATGATTTCCTATGGTGGCCCCAAGAATGATTTCCTCTGGTGGTCGAAAGAATGATTTCCTCTGGTGGCCCCAAGAATGATTTCATCTGGTGACCCCAAGAATGATTTCCCCTGGTGGCCCCAAGAATGATTTCCTCTGGTGGCCCCAAGAATGATTTCCTCTGGTGGCTCCATGAATGATTTCCTCTGGTGGCTCCAAGAATGATTTCCTCTGGTGGTGGCCCCAAGAATGATTTCCTCTGGTGGCTCCAAGAATGATTTCCTCTGGTGGCTCCAAGAATGATTTCCTCTGGTGGCCTCAAGAATGATTTCCTCTGGTGGCCCCAAGAATGATTTCCTCTGGTGGCCTCAAGAATGATTTCCTCTGGTGGCCCCAAGAATGATTTCCTCTGGTGACCCCAAGAATGATTTCCTCTGGTGGCCCCAAGAATGATTTACTCTGGTGATCCCTATAATGAGTCCCCTCTGGTGGCCCCAAGAATGATTTCCTCTGGTGGCCCCCGAGAATGATTTCCTCTGGTGGCCCTATAAGGATTTCCTCTGGTGGCCCCAAGAATGATTTCCTCTGGTGGCTCCAAGATTAATTTCTTCTGGTGGCTCCAAGAATGATTTCTTCTGGTGGCCCCAAGAATGATTTCCTCTGGTGGCTCCAAGAATGATTTCCTCTGGTGGTCCCGAGAATGATTTCCTCTGGTGGTCCCAAGAATGATTTCCTCTGGTGGCTCCAAGAATGATTTCTTCTGGTGGCCCCAAGAATGATTTCCTCTGGTGGCTCCAAGAATGATTTCCTCTGGTGGTCCCAAGAATGATTTCCTCTGGTGGCCCCGAGAATGATTTCCTCTGGTGGCCCCCGAGAATGATTTCCTCTGGTGGCCCCCGAGAATGATTTCCTCTGGTGGCCCGGAGAATGATTTCCTCTGGTGGCTCCAAGAATGATTTCCTCTGGTGGTCCCGAGAATGATTTCCTCTGGTGGTCCCAAGAATGATTTCCTCTGGTGGCCCCGAGAATGATTTCCTCTGGTGGCCCCCGAGAATGATTTCCTCTGGTGGCCTGGAGAATGATTTCCTCTGGTGGCCCGGAGAATGATCTCCTCTGGTGGCCCGGAGAATGATTTCCTCTGGTGGTCCGGAGAATGATCTCCTCTGGTGGTCCCGAGAATGATTTCCTCTGGTGGTCCGGAGAATGATTTCCTCTGGTGGCCCCAAGAATGATTTCCTCTGGTGGCTCCAAGAATGATTTCCTCTGGTGACCCCAAGAATGATTTCCTCTGGTGGCCCCGAGAATGATTTCCTCTGGTGGCCCCCGAGAATGATTTCCTCTGGTGGCCCGGAGAATGATTTCCTCTGGTGGCCCGGAGAATGATCTCCTCTGGTGGCCCGGAGAATGATCTCCTCTGGTGGCCCGGAGAATGATTTCCTCTGGTGGTCCGAAGAATGATTTCCTCTGGTGGTCCGAAGAATGATTTCCTCTGGTGGCTCCAAGAATGATTTCCTCTGGTGGCCCCAAGAATGATTTCCTCTGGTGGCCCCAAGAATGATTCCCTCTAGTGGTCCCAAGAATGATTTCCTCTGGTGGTCCCAAGAATGATTTCCTCTGGTGGTCCCAAGAATGATTTCCTCTGGTGGCCCCAAGAATGATTCCCTCTGGTGGCCCCAAGAATGATTCCCTCTAGTGGTCCCAAGAATGATTTCCTCTGGTGGTCCCAAGAATGATTTCCTCTGGTGGTCCCAAGAATGATTTCCTCTGGTGGCCCCAAGAATGATTTCCTCTGGTGGTCCCAAGAATGATTTTCTATGGTGGCCCCAAGAATGATTCCCTCTGGTGGCCCCAAGAATGATTCCCTCTGGTGGCCCCAAGAATGATTTCCTCTGGTGACCCCAAGAATGATTTCCTCTGGTGGCCCCAAGAATGATTTACTCTGGTGATCCCTATAATGAGTCCCCTCTGGTGGCCCCAAGAATGATTTCCTCTGGTGGCCCTAAGAATGATTTCCTCTGGTGGCCCTATAAGGATTTCCTCTGGTGGCCCCAAGAATGATTTCCTCTGGTGGCTCCAAGATTAATTTCTTCTGGTGGCTCCAAGAATGATTTCTTCTGGTGGCCCCAAGAATGATTTCCTCTGGTGGCTCCAAGAATGATTTCCTCTGGTGGTCCCGAGAATGATTTCCTCTGGTGGTCCCAAGAATGATTTCCTCTGGTGGCCCCGAGAATGATTTCCTCTGGTGGCCCCCGAGAATGATTTCCTCTGGTGGCCCGGAGAATGATTTCCTCTGGTGGCTCCAAGAATGATTTCCTCTGGTGGTCCCGAGAATGATTTCCTCTGGTGGTCCCAAGAATGATTTCCTCTGGTGGCCCCGAGAATGATTTCCTCTGGTGGCCTGGAGAATGATTTCCTCTGGTGGCCCGGAGAATGATCTCCTCTGGTGGCTCCAAGAATGATTTCCTCTGGTGGTCCCGAGAATGATTTCCTCTGGTGGTCCCAAGAATGATTTCCTCTGGTGGCCCCCGAGAATGATTTCCTCTGGTGGCCTGGAGAATGATTTCCTCTGGTGGCCCGGAGAATGATCTCCTCTGGTGGCCCGGAGAATGATTTCCTCTGGTGGCCCCGAGAATGATTTCCTCTGGTGGCCCGGAGAATGATTTCCTCTGGTGGTCCGAAGAATGATTTCCTCTGGTGGTCCGGAGAATGATTTCCTCTGGTGGCCCGGAGAATGATCTCCTCTGGTGGTCCCGAGAATGATTTCCTCTGGTGGTCCCAAGAATGATTTCCTCTGGTGGCCCCAAGAATGATTTCCTCTGGTGGCTCCAAGAATGATTTCCTCTGGTGGTCCCGAGAATGATTTCCTCTGGTGGTCCCAAGAATGATTTCCTCTGGTGGCCCCGAGAATGATTTCCTCTGGTGGCCCCCGAGAATGATTTTCTCTGGTGGCCCGGAGAATGATTTCCTCTGGTGGCCCGGAGAATGATCTCCTCTGGTGGCCCGGAGAATGATTTCCTCTGGTGGCCCCGAGAATGATTTCCTCTGGTGGCCCGGAGAATGATTTCCTCTGGTGGTCCGAAGAATGATTTCCTCTGGTGGTCCGAAGAATGATTTCCTCTGGTGGCTCCAAGAATGATTCCCTCTGGTGGCCCCAAGAATGATTCCCTCTGGTGGCCCCAAGAATGATTCCCTCTAGTGGTCCCAAGAATGATTCCCTCTAGTGGTCCCAAGAATGATTTCCTCTGGTGGTCCCAAGAATGATTTCCTCTGGTGGTCCCAAGAATGATTTCCTCTGGTGGCCCCAAGAATGATTTCCTCTGGTGGTCCCAAGAATGATTTCCTATGGTGGCCCCAAGAATGATTCCCTCTGGTGGCCCCAAGAATGATTCCCTCTGGTGGCCCCAAGAATGATTTCCTCTGGTGCTCCCAAGAATGATTTCCTGTGGTGGCCCCAAGAATGATTTCCTCAGGTGGTCCCAAGAATGATTTCCTATGGTGGCCCCAAGAATGATTTCCTCTGGTGGTCCAAAGAATGATTTCCTCTGGTGGCCCCAAGAATGATTTCATCTGGTGACCCCAAGAATGATTTCCTCTGGTGGCCCCTATAATTATTTCCTCTGGTGGCCCCAAGAATGATTTCCTCTGGTGGCTCCATGAATGATTTCCTCTGGTGGCTCCAAGAATGATTTCCTCTGGTGTGTTCAAGGTGCCCAGGTCAAGGCTCAAGCACACTCCCCATCAGGACCTTGGCCAGCGTCCCTTCCTGCTGGTCATGTGGGAGCGGGCTCCCTCTCTGATTGGTAGCAGGAGGTGTATTAGATGAGTGTCCCCCACATATTTGAATTCAGTGCGGGTCGCTCAGGGCCAGGTGAAGGGGATGCTCCCGGCACCGGAGCCAACAGCTCTGAAACCAGCAGACTGTCATTTTAAAGTGGACCAAAACCCAGAATTTTAACTATCCTGGGTTTTGGTCCTTTCCCCCGTGCCACCCCAATCGGGGATGCCCCGCTGTGTGAAATCCCCCAGATCACCGAGCCCAACTCACCTCTTCCCGGTCCTACGGCGCATGCGCGGCCACTTGTCCAATTAGTGCTTGGAGCCGCTGACGTCATGTCGTCTAAGCCTTCGTCTAAGGCCAGCGGCTCTGAGCGCACTGGCGACCACATCCCCTGCTTCCCTCTAACAGGGAGCATGCCCGCGCCGGCCATTCACAAATGCCTGGTGCGGGCAGGCGCCCTGCTAAAAGGATAGCGGGATGCGGCCGCGGCTCGCGCGTGCACCGTTGGACAAGGAACCAAGGTAAATGTATGGGGCGACCTGGGGGGTTTCACATCCTGATTTTGGGTGCCATGGGCCATTCGCAGTGGGTTTTGGTCCAATTTGGCGGGAAGGAAGTCTATTCGCAGTAAAATAATCAAAGTGTGATCAGAATATTTGAGTTACAATAAAAAAAAAAAAAGGATAAAGATAAGTGAGATAATAACTGTGCGCACAGAGATTGTCCAAGCGTAAATCTGACTCCTCCCTTTATCTGAAAGTCTGACAATAATTATACACTACACACAGTAATGCAGGAATTGTAACATGTATCATCGTTTGACTCGTTACTTATTATAACAGGCTTCTGATGCCTAAGGAAATACATGTCAATGGCGTGTTCTAAACAATGCCACCCCCTGGATAACAAATAGCTAAACTACCAACGTATCCCAGGCATTGGGGGATAACTGCTAAAAAGATGGAAACAGGGCCAGGGTCAGCATTGGGCATAACGAGGCAGGGGCCCATCCAGGGTCCGACCATTGAGCTTGAATCCCGCGTGGCCTCGGGACCAGAGGACAATCAGTAGCAGTGAAGAAGATGCCAAGGACAGGAGAGCGATTAGCAGCAGTAGTGGGCCCTTCAGCAACAGTGAAGAAGATGGTGAGGACAGGAGGGCGATTGGCAGCAGTGGTGGACCCTTCAGCAACAGTGAAGAAGGTGGCAAGGACAGGAGAGCCATTAGCAGCAGTAGTGGGCCCTTCAGCAGCAGTGAAGGAGATGGTGAGGACAGGACTTCGATCGACAGCAGTGGTGGACCCTTCAGCAACAGTGAAGAAGGGGACGAGGACTAGAGGGCGATTGGCAGTAGTGGTGGACCCTTCAGCAGCAGAGAAGAAGGTGGCGAGGACAGGAGGGCGATTGGCTGCAGTGGTGGACCCTTCAGCAGCAGTGAAGAAGGTGGCGAGGACAGGAGGACGATTGGCAGCAGTGGTGGATCCTTCAGCAGCAGTGAAGAAGGTGGCGAGGACAGGAGGGCGATTGGCAGCAGTGGTGGATCCTTCAGCAGCAGTGAAGAAGGTGGCGAGGACAGGAGGGCGATTGGCAGCAGTGGTGGACCCTTCAGCAGCAGTGAGGCATGTGACAAGGACAAGAGGGTGATTGGCAGCAGTGATGGACCCTTCAGCAGCAGTGAAGAAGGTGGCGAGGACAAGAGCATGAGCTGCAGCAGTGGTGGATCCTTCAGCAGCAGTGAAGAAGGTGACTAGGACAGGAGGGCGATTGGCAGCAGTGGTGGACCCTTCAGAAGCAGTGAAGAAGGTGGCGAGGAATGGAGGGCAATTGGCAGCATTGGTGGACCCTTCAGTGGCAGTGAAGAAGGTGGCGGGGACAAGAGGGCAATTGGCAGCAGTGGTGGACCCTTCAGCAGCAATGAAGAAGGTGGCAAGGACAGGAGGGCGATTGGCAGCAGTGGTGGACCCTTCAGAAGCAGTGAAGAAGGTGGCGAGGAAAGGAGGGTGATTGGCAGCAGTGGTGGACCCTTCAGCAGCAGTGAAGAAGGGGACGAGGACTAGAGGACGATTGGCAACAGGGGTGGACCCTTCAGCAGCATTGAAGAAGGTGGCAAGGACAGGAGGGCGATTGGCAGCAGTGGTGGACCCTTCAGCAGCAGTGAAGAAGGGTGGCAAGAAAAGGAGGGCGATTGGCAGCAGTGGCGGACCCTTCAGCAGCAGTGAAGAAGGTGGCAAGGACAGGAGGACGATTGGCAGCAGTGGCGGACCCTTCAGCAGCAGTGAAAAAGGTGGCGGGGACAAGAGGGCGATTGGCAGCAGTGGTGGACCCTTCAGCAGCAGTGAAGAAGGTGGCAAGGACAGGAGGGCGATTGGCAGCAGTGGTGGACCCTTTAGCAGCAGTGAAGAAGGTGGCAAGGACAGGAGGACGATTGGCAGCAGTGGTGGACCCTTCAGCAGCAGTGAAGAAGGTGGCGAGGAAAGGAGGGCGATTGGCAGCAGTGGTGGACCCTTCAGCAGCAGTGAAGAAGTTGGCGAGGACAGGAGTGCGATTGGCAGCAGTGGTGGACCCTTCAGCAGCAGTGAAGAAGGTGTCGAGGACAGGAGGGCGATTGGCAGCAGTGGTGGACCCTTCAGCAGCAGTGAAGAAGGTGGCGAGGACAGGAGGGCGATTGGCAGCAGTGGTGGACCCTTCAGCAGCAGTGAAGAAGGTGGCGAGGACAGGAGGACGATTGGCAGCAGTGGCGGACCCTTCAGCAGCAGTGAAAAAGGTGGCAAGGACAGGAGGGCGATCGGCTGCAGTGGTGGACCCTTCAGCAGCAGTGAAGAAGGTGGCAAGGAAAGGAGGGCGATTGGCAGCAGTGGTGGACCCTTCAGCAGCAGTGAAGAAGGTGAATAGGAAAGGAGGGTGATTGGCAGCAGTGGTGGACCCTTCAGCAGCAGCAAGGAATGTGACGAGGACAGGAGGGCGATTGGCAGCAGTGGTGGGCCCTTCAGCAGCAGTGAAGAAGGTGGCAAGGAAAGGAGGGCGATTGGCAGCAGTGGTGGACCCTTCAGCAGCAGTGAAGAAGATGGTGAGGACAGGACAGCGATGGACGGCAGTGGCGGATCCTTCAGCGGCAGTGAAAAAGGTGGCGAGTACAGGAGGATGAGCTACAGCAGTGGTGGGCCCATCAGCAGCAGTGCCAGGACATCTCCCCCATTCTTCAGGGACCCCCCCTCCCCGTGTACCCCTAGCCAGGCGACTATACTGTTACAGCAGCTCAGAAAATGGTGAGGACTGCTTAGGAAAATGAAGTTTAAACCAGGGGCCCAGCAATCACATAATAGGTTATAATAGGCAGTGTAGAGTCTAGCCCCCCATAACTTATATGTGATAGCTGGGCCCCTATGTTTAGTGGGACCAGCCTGATATGGTAGTGTGACAGTCAGGAAGGTTCAGGGCAGGGCTGCCATCAGGGCCACCTGGCTGGGCCCCCACTTTATGGCGGAGCCCCATACTGGAGTCTTAGTAGTTTAACACAAGCTTATTGATCAAGCCCATATATGTTGCCAGAGGCGGACTGGTCATAGGGAGTCCCGGGACAATGCCCAGTGGGCCGCACTGCTTTGGGGCCAGTTGGGCTGCTGCTTTTAACACCCACATTCAATCCCTGCCCCCATAGTCTCCCTGTCAGCCCCACTGTCCCCACAAGCCAAGGAACCCCAGCCCCCAATGCTATAGCCCCGGCAACATGGTTGAGGTGGGCCTCAGCAAGGATGCCTCGGGCCGGCCAGGGCCGGTAAAATCCAGGGCTGATTTTCGGCCCCAGTCCACCACTGTATGTTGCTATATGTTGATTAATCCCATACATATTATTTTTTTTATCTTTATCAGAATTAATTTAAAACAAATAAAAAATACCATTTTGTTAATACTCACCTGTAAAATGGGTATTATAAGTATGTCACACACCCCGCTTCAAACATTAATTATTACACTTGGGTTACTCCACCAGCAGGTGGCGACGTTGCAGAGAAGTCTTGAAAAACGAGCCCCTCCTGATCTATAATACCTGGGACCTCCCACTTATTCCCCAGATTTCAAACAGCAGTAAAGACAAGGTACCAGGAAAAAAACCATTGGCAACCCTCAAACTGTAAACAAAGCTTCACCCTATAAAGAATCCAGGATACCAAAAAGGGCGGGTGAAGCGGGGTGTGTGACATACTTATAATACCCATTTTACAGGTGAGTATTCACAAAATGTTATTATTCTAAGTATGTCACACACCCCACTTCAAACATTAATTACACTTGGGACATCCAAAAGCAGTGTCCAGAAAGGGCGGGTATCCAACAAGGCCATAATGCAAAACTCAAACCACTGCAGCTTGCAGAACCTTGCGGCCAAACACAGCATCCGCTGAAGCCCGCACATCAACCTTGTAAAAACTTGGAAAAAGTGTGAACAGAAGACCAAGTAGCAGCCTTACAAACTTGTTCAACAGAGGCCTGGTGCTGAAAAGCCCAAGACGCTCCAACAGCACGAGTAGAATGAGCAGTGATACGAAAAGGGGAAACCTTCCCCTAGGTAGAATAGGCCCCAACAACAGCCTGAAGAATCCATCTGCTAATGGAAGACCTAGCGGGAGCCAAAACCTTTCCTAGGCCCAACAGGGCACCACGAAAAAGACATCAGTCTTACGAAAAGGAGATGTAGTAAACAAACAGTACTTCACCCAGCGTACCACATCCAAACAGTGCAAACCCTCTCCATGTCATTCCTAGGCTTAGGACACAAGGAAGGAAGAACAATGTCCTGGTTAAGATGAAAAGCAGAGACCACCTTAGAAAGAAAGTCCGGTTTGAAGCGGAAAACCACTTTGACCTGATGTCTCTCAAAGTAAGGAGCCTGAACCGACAAGGCTGCCAACTCCGAGACACGCCGAACCGAAGTGATGGCCACCAACAAGGCAACCTTCTGAATCAGAGTAGAAAGAGCAATAACCTGCAAAGGCTCAAATGAGGAGCCTGAAGAGCAGAGATAACCAAATTCAAATCCCAAACAGGGAGCAAAGGCTTCCTAGGAGGCCGCAAATGCGAGACCCCCTGGAAGAAAGTCTTGACCAAAGGAGGAAACGCAAAGGACTCTTGAGAAAGACAGACAAGGCAGCAACCTGCCCCTTTAAGATACTCAGCTGAAAACCAGAGTCCAGCCCCGATTGAGGAAATTCCAAAATCCTGAAAACAGAAAAGACCCGACAGGGCAAAGATCTAGCCTCACTCCAATCAATATAAGATCTCCAAGTCCTATAATAGATGGAAGAACAGGACCTCTTCCCGGCACTAATAAAAGACTGAATAACAGATCCGAAAAACCTCCCTCCCCTAAGATGGAGGTTTCAGCAGCCAGGCCGTCACAGCCAGCGTTGGTAAATTGGGGCAACGCAGTTGACCCTGTGTGATAAGATCCAGCCGAAGAAGCAGATCGAACTGATCCACCGCCAGACAAACGATGTCTGCGAACCACACCCTCCTTGGCCACCTTGGAGCCATGAGAATGGCGGGAACCCTGTCCAGGGCCAGCTTTTGCAACACCTTGCCTAGCATGGGGATCGGAGGAAACAGAGAAAGGAACCCCAGGTCCCCCCAGCTCAGGGACATGGCATCCACCACCAGAGCCAGAGGATCCTGAGAGAGCGACACGAATGTCGGAAGCTTGTAATTGTGACGAGAGGCAAACAGATCCACCTCCAGCGTCCCCCACCGGAGACAAAGCGACCGAAAAACCTGAGGGTGGAGAGACCATTCCCCCCGGCGGAAAGAGCACCTGCTCAGGAAGGCCGCGTCCGTGTATTCCAATCCTGGAATGTACCCAGCCGAGATGCAAAGGACATGAGTCTCCGCCCAGGCTAGAATCAGAGACACCTCTCTGAGGGCACCCAGACTGCGAGTCCCTCCCAGGCGATTGATATAAGCAACCGCCAACCGATCGTCCAACCGAACCTGAACCGGCAAGCCCTGTAAATGCTGTGCCAAGTGAGAAAGAACCAACCTGATGGCTCTCAACTCCAGAATGTTGATGGGCAAGTGGGCCTCCAGAGGACCCCACCTCCCCCGGAACCGAAGGTGCTTCCAGAAAACTCCCCATCCCGACAAACTGGCGTCCGTGGTGACAGTTTCCCAAAGAGGCAAAAGAAAGGACCTGCCCCTCAAGAGAATGTCCGAGACCATCCACCACAGGAGAGACTGCCGAACCCGGGAGGACATCCAGAAAGACCGATCCAATGACCACGGTCGCCGGTCCCAAGACACCAACAGATGAAACTGAAGCGCCCTCGAGAGAAACTGAACAAAGGGAACTGCCTCAAAGGAAGCTACCATCAACCCCACCAGTCTCATCCCTAGCCGGATGGACGGGCAAGGATTGGAAGGAAGAAGCTGCGCCAATTTCCTGAACCAAGAGAACTTTGGCCTGAGGCCGAACAACTCTGTGCTGACAAGAATCCAAGGTCATCCCCAAAAAGGGCACCACCCTGGCCGGAAAGAGGGAGGACTTGGGGTAGTCGATCACCCAGCCGAACCTCTCCAGAGTGGATACCACCGTCCTGGTGTCCACCTCCGCTTGACTGAAAGAAGAAGCCATGATGAGAAGATCGTCCAGACAGGGCACAATGCGAATCCCCTGAGCTCTGAGAAGGGCTATCACGCCCGCCAACACCTTGGTGAACCCTCTTGGAGCCGAGGTAAGGCCGAACGGAAGAGCCACAAATTGAAAAAGCCGATCTTCTACCACTAAGCGAAGAAACCTTTGGTGAGCCGGAATATATGAATATGAAGATAGGCATCCTTGATGTCTATGAACGTCATGAAATCCCCCTGCCGCAGAGAATTGATGGCAGAACGCAGAGGTTCCATGCGAAACCTCCGGGGAAGAATAAACACATTGAGGAACTTCAGATCCAGGATGAGACGAACCAACCCGTCCAACCTGGGCACTGTGAAGAGATTGGAATAATACCCGCGGCCCACCTCCAAAGGAGGGACCGGGCAGATGACTGCCATCTCCAGAAGATTCCTAACCGCCGCCAGGAGCCCCTGCGCGGCCAAAGGATCTGAGGGCACACGAGACCTGAAAAATCTCAGAGGAGGTCGGGACTCGAACTCCAGCTTGTAAACCGGCCGACACCACCTCCCGGATCCACCTGTCTGAGACCGCCTGGTCCTATACCCGGGAGAAGAGTCGCAACCGTCCCCCCACCCGCAAAGGTGAGAGCGCCCCCTCATTGCTGAGTGGGCTTTGCAGCTGGTTTGGGTTTGGCGCCCCAGGCGTGAACGGGACGGCCACGGCCTCTACCCCTGTTCCAGCTAGCACCCCTGGGGGCCGAGAAGCCCGCGCCTCTGCCAGTTCTGGCTCCCCGAAAGGAAGGATTGAAAGAGGTCACCCCCCGAAAGGAACGACAATTTTTTCTTGCACTGAGGTAACTTACCTCCCTTGGCAACCAAATCCAATTTCTCACCAAACAGGCGCAAACCCAAAAAGGGAAGAGCCGTAAGTGACCTTTTGGAATTAAAACCAGCAGTCCATTGCCACAACCACACCGACCGCCGGATAGCTACCAACAGAGCCGTAGCCCTGCCACACATCAACATGGCATCATCCTGAGCAGCCAGGACAAAAGAAACGAAGGATCGAGATCCGCACATAAATCCCTGACAATGGACCTAACAACAAAAGTGCCGAAGCACAAACAGGTCTCAAAACCGAACCCGCACAGACAAAACCATGGCGGGCCAGCTGGTCAATCTGGCGATCCTCGCCATCCTTAAGAGTAGTCGTGTCAGGAGAAGGCAATACTGCCATATTGGATAGCCCCAAAACCGGAGCATCAACCTCGGGAGGGGCAGATCAGCGCTTCACCAAGTCCGCCGGAAAAGGATACTTCCTATCCCAACTAGGCGGAACACCAACGAGACGCGTAGGTTGCTCCCATTCCTTAAGGACGACATTCTCGAAATGTCGTTGACTGGGAAGTTCCAAGCGCGGCTTGGTCACCTCAAACAACTCGCCCTTTGGCGGAGGAACCGCCTCAGGAGGATCCAAATCCAAAACCTCAAACATTTGAGCCAATATGGAAGGGGTGTCCGAAACAGTCCCCATGGCCTGGTCACCCTCAGCACCAAACAGCTGCTGGACCTCAGGATCGTCCAAATCCTCAATCAGCTCCCCTTCTTCAACCAGGGGGCAATCTGACCAATCCAATGCCTCAACAACCTCAACATCTGAGTCCGGCAGAGGCGGGGACAAGTGTTTCCGCTTAGCCGGAGCCTTCTGAGCAACCACAGCGGAAAACATCTTCTCGAGGCTAGCCAATCGGGCGCATACCTCGGATTGCGAATCCCCACCCATGACAACGTCACACGGGGTCCGGAACAGGCGAGGAGGAGACGGGGACGGCACGGGCGGTGAAGAGCCAGACACCGGGGTGCCGGACTGGCGCTCAATGTTCCGCTGCGCACATGGAATGCATATAATAACATCATCCCCTGGGAGCGGAGCCCCACAACCCCCGCACAGCCTGGACTGCCCCGAAGGGCCGTTTCCGGTATCCTTGGTAGCCTCCATATGGTGAATTTATGGTCTTCGCAATGACCCAGGGATTTACGCAATAAGCGACCCGGGATGCCCCTTAAATTTTTTTTTTTTTTTTTTAAATGGCCCTAAGGTGGGAGAATTTGCAAAATAACCAATATAGGGATAAAATTGAAATGGACAACCCCACTAGCCAGGTAGCAAAGACCGGGAGAGCCCTGCAGCGTGGGATCCCAGGATCTGAAACAGAAAAGGCAACAGTCACTCCAAGCACTAATGGATCAGCACATGTCATATACAACACCATATGTCAGACATGAACCCACACAGGGAACAGTATACAGAATACATACAATGCACATAACTATGTAAATATAATATATATATGATATAAATATATATATATATAAATGTGGAAGGCTAGGGATGCACCAGCATAAGGGCCCAGCAAATAATGCTACACAATGCCAGGCCGACAAGAACCAGGACACAACCCACAACAAAGGAATCTGTCCCGAAACTTTCCCAGGCGCCCCCAGCCAAGAACCACCTTAAAACAAAAAACCCTCGGCCTACCTTAAAAACCGCGGCCGAAATGGCGGCCAGCCACACGCACAAGGAGGCAGAGGGAGAAGAAGGGCTGGCCCAGCAGAGCGCGGCAGACGCTCCGGCCCCGCCCCTCCATCCAATCAGGCACAGCGCGGGCCGCGCCATACGCGACTCCGCCGCCTCCTCCTCCTGAGAGCCGGAGAAGACAGCGGGCGCCTAACATGGCGCCCGCACATGGTGACAAAGGCAGGCGGGCCGGCGGCACCCTACACGTCGCCCGGCCCCGCCCGCAGCCGCCCCCGGAGAACCGCCTGTGCAGCTGGCGCCCGCACTGACATAAAACAAGGGCAGACCGGCAGACCGACGGCACCCGCGCCGCCCGGACCTGCCCCCCCTTGCCCTCCGGAGACCGATCCTACCAGTCCGGGTAGCTCAATGGAGCCCCCAAAACAAGCTGGCCAGCGGACGGGCCGGCGGCAACACACACACGCCGCCTGGCCCCGCCCCACACCAGCCATCATGAAGTAAAACACACTCACACAGCCAAGTAGCAAAGCATACCCAGGCACACAGACAAGCCCCCCCCCCCAACTAGCGCAGGGAGAAGGGACCAAGTGGGGCAAGGGCAAGCCTGATAGGGACAAAGGGCGGGGGCATCCCAAATCCGGATCACCAAAAACCGGATAACCGCATTGCCCCATAGTATGGGGTCTAGCGGAGGAGCTAAGCTCCTAGGCACCATAGGTGACATCTACCCTTGCCCGGCCGACAGCCTAAGCTGGGAGGCTACATATTTAATCAAGGGGCTAATAAACATAAGGCCGGGCAGAAATAGACCAGAGGGGGGGGGCGGGGTGTTACCGGGGGGCTACCTGCAAGCAGGAGACTTCATTCTTCTGTCTTGTCGCCATCTTGCAGAGAAGAACACTGGGGAATAAGTGGGAGGTCCCAGGTATTATAGATCAGGAGGGGCTCGTTTTTCAAGACTTCTCTGCAACGTCGCCACCTGCTGGTGGAGTAACCCAAGTGTAATAATTAATGTTTGAAGCGGGGTGTGTGACATACTTAGAATATATAATTTTACATAAATACCATTAGGTTAGAGAACATGCTGCTGTGTCACAGGATTCGGTTTCCTAGTGGAGACCTGAACAGATTTGTTTCCGCAGACTCCTATGTAAATGCCTTTTGGTTACTGCTTGTACTTGGCCTCCTAGACTGATTATTAGAGATAAGCCTAATGCCCCCGAATGGTGGTGGATACTGCCAGACGGGGCCGGTCTTGGGTTAAAGCGGACCAAAAATCTCTTTAAAATGTCCCCCACCATCCTCCGAGTGCTGCCTGATGTGACCAGCCCGCTGGCTGCATCCCCTGCTTCCCTCTAGTCTGAAGCGTGCCCCTGCCCCCAGCCTATCTGAATTCTTGGATACTGCTGCGTGCCTCAGCTAAAGGGAAATCGGGATGCGCCTATGGCCCTTGACTGCACCGCGGGAGCGCCAAAAGGTTCAGTGATTTAGGGTGACAAAGGGGGGGATCACACAGCGGGGCATCCCAAAGTGGAAGTTTCCAGGGCTGACCGGTGCAGGCTTTAGTTCGCTTTAAACGACGCCCTGTGTAGGATTTCACGAGTGTTTCTTTTCAAACACAAACATATATACGCCCTAAGACAATAATAGACAGATGGAGGGAAACTGAGTGAGAGAGAGAGATAGAGAATATGTGAAAGAACGATGGACGTAAAGCAGCAGAGAGAATGAGATAGAGGGGAATCTAAAAACAAATGGAACACTAAAAAATAGAGAGAGCTGATGGAAATGTGGAAAAGGGGAAGACAAAGAAAGCTGGATGGAAAACAGAGGTAAAAAGAAGGGAAAGCTGAGAAAAGACTAAACTGCAGAGATAAAGAGAGATGAGGAAATATGGGGAAAATGAGAGCGAGAGGGGAAGAGAGAGAGGAACGTAGAATGGGGAAATGGGGAATGTAGAAAAGAGAGAAGAAGAGAATGTAAAAAATAAATAAAAAGAAAGAGAGAGTGGGGGATATACAAATAGGGAAAGTAGAAAAGAAAGAAGAAGAGAATGTAAAAAGAATAAAGGGAAATGTTGAAAAGACAGAGGAGGAAGGGATGGATGCAGATCTGCATGTTAGACCTCAAAGAGGGACAATATGTAAATGAAGCCACACCCCCTCATTGAGAGATGGATGAAGCCACGCCCCCTCATTGAGGGATGGATAGGAGATACATTGTAACAGTTACAACAATAGAAACACTTTGAATAGGAAAATGAATAATTTATTGATGCAGATCTGCATGTTACACCTCAAAGAGGGACAGAGAAGAACAACAAGGGACAGGGGGACATGGGCTCAAAAGAGGGACAGTCCCTCCAAATCAGGGACACTTGGGAGGCATGAAAATAGGAGAGGTGGAGGAATAGTGGGAAAGCTAGATGGAAGGAAGGTATAAAAGAGCAGCCAGGAATTGTGTACATAAAGAGAGGAAGATGCACAAGATAGAAATAGAGAGACGGCGAAGGGCAAGAAAATAGAAACTATAGAGATGATTCTTACTCCATTTTATTAGGCTCCGGATAAACGGCCAGTAATTAGTAATAAGAATTCATAAATAAGACGGGATTCCAAGAGAGACACCAAAGAGCTAATGTAATGATCCTTCATGATCATGGGCAGGGACGGGCTTATTCCTGGGGCCCCATGCAAAGTTGTGTCTGGGGCCCTAATCAAAGGACTTTTTATATAACAAAATACAATAGGAAGCAGCTTTATTTCTCATGCTGCTGCTCGCGCTTGCGCCGTTGGACTGGGAACGAAGGTGAGTTTTCGGGCTACCTGGGGGGTTTCACACAGTGGGGCTTCCCCGATCCTGGTGCCCTGGGGAGAAGCGAGGTGGGTTTTGGTCCTTTTCAAGAAGGTTTAGCGCCGGCACTCAGCATGCGATTTAAGAAAGAAAAAAATCAGCCGCGCCGATGCAGCCGTCAGCTAGTGTCTTATATAACACTCTTGTATAAGCTGCGCCAGTTGTAACCTGCCTCTGTAGGTGAAGATCCCATAGAGCACAATGGGCAGAACTGGAATGTTGTAGTGTTTGATGCTTTAATTAATTTTACACACATTTATTTGTACAGAACTTGCATTGGGACTTGTCAGTAATAGAAAGGCAGGACCCAGATGGGCCAAAATGTTTTTTATGGGGTACTTAAAATTGATTTTAATGGCTTCTTTTGCTTAACAATGTGTAATTAGGACACAACTAAAACCCAGCCTAAACGCACTGTAACGCTTGTCCCCAAGCAGTGACTTGTAACTGTAATGACGAAACGCCAACCAGCGCCAAAGATTTCAAGGAGGAAAAAATTTATAATTATGCAGGGGAGTGCATAAACGGTGGTACAAAGTAGCACTCACTGGCGCTGGGATAATCGGCTGGCGGGTCCAACAGGCACTGACATCCTGCCCCTGCCCCTCCTTGTTCTCATTTGTCCCTCTTTTAGGTGTAACATGCAGATCTGCAGCAATAAATGATTAATTTGCCTATATAAAGTGTTTTCTATTGTTGTAACTGTTACATCCTATCTCCTATCCATCAATCAATGAGGGGGGCGTAGCTTCATCCATGTCTTAATGATGGGGTGTGGCTTCATTCATCTCTCAATGATGGGGTGTGGCTTCATCCACCCCTCAATGAGAGGGTGTGTTTTAATTGTCCCTCTTTCCCGCCCTGAAAAGTTGGGAGGTAGGCCAATACCTAGTGCTATTATAGAAGATAATTAGCAGCGTTCTGCGCAGCAATTGCTAGTGTCAATGTAATACACAGCACCAGATGGCGCTATAACCACAAATTATGCTAAATGCTGCACATCATAATAATAGGGCCCATAATGTAGCGCAAGGAAGGCAAAGAAGCATGATGGCTTACCTGTCTTTCCTTTCAGTGCCTCATTGGGTTGTGATTCTGACCGCTTTGGGGATGGGGCGTCCCCTACCTTGGGGTATGTATTTTATGAGGGGTCAATGTACACACTGGACCATCAGGTTTGATGCTCTCGAGTACTTGAGTGCATTTTTAAAGTGGAACTTCAGTTAAAAAGGGCTTCAGTTAAAAAGGGACCCCCCCCCCCCCCCGCCCTGCCACGTTACCCTGGTGCTGAGGCGAGATGGGAGGTTACAAAGGAAAAAAAACATACCTTAGACAGGTGCCTGATCCAGGGTGCGGCCATCTTGGCTGGAAAACACAGAGCTGCATCCCCCGGCTCCGTGTGCACTCCCACCTGCCCATTCGAGTGAATGGACGGCGGGAGCGCGCACAGAGCAGGGGGATGCGGCTTTGCTTCTTTACGTGCGACTGCCACAGGAGACTGAGCGCCTGATTAAAGTAAGGGGATATTCTAAGTATACAGTACGTCCTGCTCCAGATATAATACTTACACTTGGGTTATCCTCCACCAGAGGGCGCTGTGCACTGCAGACATGCAAAAACAGGCTCCTCCCGGCCCTTCATATACCCAGGGACCTCCCACAAATCCCCAGATTTCTCTGCAGTGCTGACTGCGAAGACATGAAGTATCACGCTCTCGCAGGTGAGCGGGGCTATTACAGCCTGCGGCCCTGTTGGACTATTCCCACCCGTCCTCCCTGTGATGTGCCTCCCAGCCTGGGCTGCGCTGGCTGGGTGAAGGTAGGCAGCACCTTGCGTGCTTAACGGAGCCATGCTCCACCGCAGTCCCCCACCAAAGGGTAGGCGGTTTAGGCTGATGGTGAGCCTCTAGTGGATGTCCCTTCCGCATTATTGTCCCATGCCCCGTGTAGCGGTGGGCCCTGTGTAAAGGGTCGCCCTTCTCCCTCGTTTCCCCCCGTATTCGGGGGAAAAGAATGGGGGGGGGGGTGTGTGTTTGGCGGTCTCAGTGTACAGTATTGTCACGCTTATGGGCGTAGTTTTGCCCTTGACTGGCAACTGGGTGTCAGTGCCGCGCTGCTTGCTCTTTTTTATTTTGGCCGCCGCCGTCTTTGCCTTCTCCTTTTTTATTATAATTTACTGTGCTGGGTGGCGTCGTCGTCAGACTACTAGTATCCATTAGCAGATGCTTTTACTACCATATCCTATGCTTGGCTTGTCAAGCCTGGATGGCTGCCTCAGAGCCTCGCGCTCTTTGGGGGAGGCGGGGACCTGGTGTGGCGCGCTCCGCGTCACGCCCAGATTGGGCCCGCCCTTCGAGGTTCGGTTGGCGCCATTTTGTTGATCTTCGCGCGCGCGTGTGTGTTTGCGGTCCTTCTCCTCCCCAGGTCTGTAAGTGCCCTCGCGGGTGATTTCATTATTAGTATTTTTTTCTGCTGCGCATGGCCCTGACACCTCTTTTTCCCCTTCTGTCTTTTTCCCCTTTAAAGTCTCTGGTGGCTTCTCCCGGCCTAACATAACTTGTAGCGGGCTTACAAAAAATTCTCCCACATTCCTAGCGGTTCTTTGGGACATCCAGGGTTGCCTATTGCATAAATCCCTACTGACATATATTGCATTGATAATCACCATATGGAGGCATCTCACAATTATGTGACCGGGGTCCCTCCGGGACAAGACCGGCTGTGTACAGCGTGTGGACAACCCCATGCTGATGCGGACAGAGCACGGGTCTGCGGACCCTGTGCTGAACAAGTACTGGCCCTGCAGTCAGGGTTACCAGTGGCTGCGCCTCGTTTCAATACACCTGTTTCCCCGTGCTTAAATCTCACTTCTGATGAGTCGCACTCGAGCTGGAATGACCAGCAAGTCGTGCCGCGCAGACTGCCTACGGCTGATCAGGTGATTTCGAGGTTGGCAGAGCGCTTGGGCCCTGGCAAGAAGTGGTCCCTGACGCCTCCGGTTTCGCCCATTCCTTCTGAAACTGAGGAGTTCACTACTGAGCAGGGTTTTGCTCTTTCTGATGAAGGCGACCTGTTCTCTGACTCAGGCTCATCTGATGAGGGGCCGAGGAGTCATGACGATACGGGCCCGGGTTCCTGGGGCCTGTGTGACACCGATGAATTACTGATAAAGATCTTTGAGGTCTTGTCTATCTCTCTCCCTGGTGAGGCTCCCAGGCCTAGAAGGGAGAGTCTCCATACAGAGACGCTGCGTTTGGAATTTCTGGAGCAGGATCACTTCCAGGCTCTTGTACTCAAAGAATGGCAATGCCCTAGTAAACTTCCAGGGGTTCCAGGGGACTAGGACTGGAAATACCCTTTTCCCCCTGATGTGGTTAACTGTTGGTCATCACCCCCCGTGGTGGATGCACCGATCATTGGGGTTCTTAACCCACCCTTTATTGCAGCCCCTACTTATCGTACCCTTCGGGATGCTGAGGACCGGCGCATTGATAGGCTGGCTTCCCACGCCTTTTCTTGTGCAGGGACGGCTCTGCGCCCGGACTGTGCCGCGGCCATCGCGACAGTGGCCGCTAGGACCCTCATCAGAAAGATGATTGATCTTCAACCTGAGGATCTCCCCTGGGAGGTGTTTAATGCACTCTCCAGTTGTGATGTATTTGTAAGGTTTGTCCTTTTAGCGTTGGATGACACCATTAGGATGTGCACAAGAACTTCCGCCCTTGTGGTAGCTATACGCCGCCTGGTCTGGCTGTGACAGTGGGGTGTTGACGATGCTACAAAAAAGACTCTTACTGGGCTTCCCTTTAGAGGGTGATGCCTATTCGGGGCCCGTCTGGACCTGTTTGGAAAAAAGGGCAAAACACCCCTTCGCAGAAGGCTGTCTCGGCCTTCTCGGGGCAGAGGCACCCTTCCCCCCCCCCCTATGTTAGTGTCAAACCCGAACCAGGGGTGTCCTTCCAGCTGTTTGGTGTAGATTCCTGCCCCAGGAGTGGCAGACAACGACCTGGCCCCTCCGGCAGGACTAAGTCCAAATCTTTCACCAAAACCCCCCAAGCATGATGGGGCGGCCTCGCCCGTCTGGGCGAGGGGATGGCCGCAGCACCATGCCTCGTTCTGATGGATTCAGGAGGAAGTTTCCTCTGGATGCAGGATATTGTTTGCTGGGCGACCCCTTCCCAAGATTGTCAGGATGCTTCTGGTCATTGTCTCTCTTCAGGTGTTGGCACAGGTCACACGCGGCCTGCAAGGTCTGGGGTCACTTGCCGGTTGCCCTTAACAGGCAGAGGCAGGGGCCTCTACACCAACCTTCCCACATTCCCCCAAAAGGATGTGGTACTCTGCCCATTCTGGCCTTCCACAGGTGCGGCAATTTACATTCCCAGGCGATTTCTGCATGGTTTCTCTGAGTTGGGCCGCCAGTGCCCTGTGTCCAGGGACTTCTTGCCGTCTGTGGAGATCTAAGATGCTTATTTCATTGCCACTGTGTCTTCTGGGCACCGAGGATCTTACAGGTTAGTGTTGGAGGTCCAACACTGCTGATTGTGGCCTTGTTATCTGGCCCCTCTTCTGCTCCCGGAGTGATCGCCAAGGCGATGACGGGGGTGATGTCTCTGATGAGACCAAGGGGGCGTCCGCGGGAGGAACTGCCTGGTCGTCCTTCTTGTTTCCCAATCTCTAGGTCAGGCCGAGTTTGTTACTTGGCTGGTGGTGTCCTTTGGGAGTCTTTGTATGGGTGCTCAATCACCTCAATTCCTCATTTTCCCCTTATATTGGTATCTCCATTCCTAGGGTTGAACTTGGATTCGGTTCAGGCGGGAACCTGCTTCCTTGACTATAAAGGGGACAATCTGGTTACATGGGCTCGGTCCCTCTTTGCTGTTCCCGTCTCTTCACCAGGCTGGATTGCAGCTGGTGGGCCTGTTGGTGGCTGCTCAAAGGTTGTCCCTTATGCTCAGTGCCCTTGGGCTCTTCTGCAACTTATATTGTAAATGCTGGACTGGGTTCCAGCTTCCCTGGAGCTGGGTCTGTGTACCCTTCCACCTTGGTACGGTGGTTCCCCTTGAGACTGTTGTACTCAAGGAACCAGTCAGGGGGCACCCCCTTCCCTGCGTCTTCCTGTGGGTGGATACCAAATCTATCAGGTTGACGGAGGGGGGATCTTTTCTTCTAAAATCCCCTGTGGTTCCGGGGGAGGTGGGACCTTTAGGGGTTCATTCACCTGTCTAATTTTTGAAGCGGTAGGCTTTCAGGTTGGCTCTATCTCGCTGGACTTCTCCCTTGTGGGATCTGTCTAATTGGGGGCTCCTTGATCTGTCTGACGACAGGGGCTGTATTTATTATCTGTGTGGACGCGGAGCAGGCTGATCCTCCAGGAAGGTATCTGACCCGTGGAGGACAGCGTTCCCTGCATATCTGCGATATTCGCTCCTATGGATGTCCTTCTGCGACAGGATGTGCTAATTCTTGTGTCTCTATGCGATCCGTCTAGTGTGGATCTTTTTGGGCCCCGTCACTATCATAGGTCCTAGGCCCTTGTTTCCCTGTCTCAGATTGTTCTGACCTTGGTCATGAGGCTTAGTAATTTTATGGCTGGACATTCTGTTCCGTATGTCTTATCTTCATTCACCCTGCTAGGCGGGGTTTTGCGCAAGTTTGCTCTGGGAGGGGGAACCAGTGATTCTGGTGGCCCCTGGGTGGCCTAGTGGAGTGTGGTTTGCAGATGTGGTACTGAGGACAGCGGACCTGTACGTTCTGTCAGGAGTGCTGATCGGCTCACTCAGGCCCTCCTTTTTCTATTTCACCCCAATCTACGGGCTCTGGTCTGGATGGCCTGACGGTTGATTCACCCACCTTGATGGAGATGGGCTTATCTTTTGGGTGACTGTGACTTCTGGAAGCCTAAGAGTTGGCTTCTTCTTCTTCTAATTCTTCCGTCTATTGTGGGGTATTCTTACCCATATTGATTGGTGTGAGTCTTGGTCCCTCCCCTGTTGGGCGCTCTCTGTTCCCAGGGTTCTAGAGTTATTACAGATTGGGTTGGAGTTGGCTCTCCTACTCGGTACTTTGGAGGTTCAGGTTCTGCCCTGTACGCCTTCCTGAAGAAGTCTTTATTCAGTTTTTTGCCTCGGTTAAGCATTCTTTCGGGGATCGCTCAGGTGCATCCCCCACGTAGTTCTAGGGTCCCTGCTGGGATTTAGATATTTATTCTGTTTGCCTTGCGGGGTGTTTCCCTTTGGCCTTACTCCGGATGCTGTCTGACTGTTCTTATCCACAAGGTTGTCCTTCCGGGGGCTGTTACTTCAGACGTGTGCCTGAGCGGGTGGCTCTGTTTAGCTAGCCCTCGTTCCTTGATATTTACTCCAAGATTAGGTGGTGCTCCGCTTTACGCCGGACCTTCTGCCTAAGATGGTGTCTCAGGCTCAAGTATTAAGACATTGTCTTTCTTCTGTGCTTTATTCCTAGTAACGCTGAGGCAAGGGGATCTACATTCCCTCGCCAGGTGCTGGAATTTTTTTCCTGGATTGTCTCTTGTCCCTTAAGGGGACTGATGCCCCTTGGGGTTTGTGGGCACCTACATCTGTATGTGCCTGATCTCCAGGGGTTAAGCAGCCTTTGGCCTAGCCTTTACTTGGATGGATGTCCCTCCTGATCCTAGGGAAGGTTTGGCTTCTTCCCGGGCTACTGTTAGCGTTTGCTTTTGTCAGGCTGTTACTCAGGCCTATTCCTTAAGGGGAAGAGTTTCTTTTCACTTTATTTCTGATTCTACTGGTGCCTTGGTATCTTTGGGCTTTTCAGCACCGCTACTTGTTTTTTTGTTCATACCTTTTCAAAGGTTGTTCGGATGTTGACGTTGGAGCCTTTGCTCATGTTGCTCTTGGTAGCATGGTTCGCAGGTGACAGTGCTTTAAACTGTCTGCTGTTGCCTTTTTTGTTGGGGATCCCATTCTTCTTTATGGACACTGCTATTGGATGTCCCAAGTGTAAGTATTATATCTGGAGCAGGCCGTGCTGTATACTTAGAATAATACAATTCTGTGAAATACTCACCTGTAGAATTGGTATTATACGTATACAGTACGTCCTGCTCCACCCCACCCTGTTTTTTTTGCATTATTCTGGATCCCCTGTATGGTGATTGTTTCATTGTTATCATTACCAGTTGTTTTTGGTGGTTGGTTTCTCCCGGCTTCTTTTTCTCACTGCTTTTCAATGCTGGGGATTTGTGGGAGGTCCCTGGGTATATGAAGGGCCGGGAGGAGCCTGTTTTTGCATGTCTGCAGTGCACAGCGCCCTCTGGCGGAGGATAACCCAAGTGTAAGTATTTTATCTGGAGCAGGACGTACTGTATACGTATAATACCAATTCTACAGGTGAGTACCTCACAGAATTGTATTTTTTTGTTCGTTATAACCCCCCGTCCTGCCCTGGCGCCCGGGGTGGGGTTGCAGGGTGGGTGGAGCCTTTTTAACTGAAGTTCCACTTTAATCCATTTCTAGGGCTACTTATAGATACAGCCATTTTCAAGAGCAATCTATCACAGAGAGATCACTCACACATCACAGTCAGGTTGTGAAACTGTCTACATTGTAACAGCAGAGCACCTGGCTGCTATACAGTGCGGAGCTACCCATGATACATTGTAACAGCAGAGCACCTGGCTGCTATACAGTGCGGAGCCACCCATGATACATTGTAACAGCAGAGCACCTGGCTTTTATACAGTGCGGAGCCACCCATGATACATTGTAACAGCAGAGCACCTGGCTGCTATACAGTGCGGAGCCATCCATGATACATTGTAACAGCAGAGCACCTGGCTGCTATACAGTGCGGAGCCATCCATGATACATTGTAACAGCAGAGCACCTGGTTGCTATACAGTGCGAAGCCATCCATGATACATTGTAACAGCAGAGCACATGGCTGCTATACAGTGCAGAGCCACCCATGATACATTGTAACAGCAGGGCACATGGCTGCTATGCAGTGCGGAGCCACTCATGATACATTGTAACAGCAGGGCACATGGCTGCTATGCAGTGCGGAGCCACTCATGATACATTGTAACAGCAGGGCACATGGCTGCTATGCAGTGCGGAGCCACCCATGATACATTGTAACAGCAGGGCACATGGCTGCTATGCAGTGCGGAGCCACCCATGATACATTGTAACAGCAGGGCACATGGCTGCTATGCAGTGCGGAGCCACCCATGATACATTGTAACAGCAGGGCACATGGCTGCTATACAGTGCGGAGCCACCCATGATACATTGTAACAGCAGGGCACATGGCTGCTATACAGTGCGGAGCCACCCATGATACATTGTAACAGCAGAGCACCTGGCTGCTATACAGTGCGGAGCCACCCATGATACATTGTAACAGCAGGGCACCTGGCTTTTATACAGTGCGGAGCCACCCATGATACATTGTAACAGCAGGGCACCTGGCTTTTATACAGTGCGGAGCCACCCATGATACATTGTAACAGCAGGACACCTGGCTGCTATACAGTGCGGAGCCACCCATGATACATTGTAACAGCAGGACACCTGGCTGCTATACAGTGGGGAGCCACCCATGATACATTGTAACAGCAGAGCACCTGGCTGCTATACAGTGCGGAGCCACCCATGATACATTGTAACAGCAGGGCACCTGGCTGCTATACAGTGCGGAGCCACCCATGATACATTGTAACAGCAGGGCACCTGGCTGCTATACAGTGCGGAGCCATCCATGATACATTGTAACAGCAGAGCACCTGGCTGCTATACAGTGCGGAGCCACCCATGATACATTGTAACAGCAGAGCACCTGGCTTTTATACAGTGCGGAGCCACCCATGATACATTGTAACAGCAGGGCACCTGGCTGCTATACAGTGCGGAGCCATCCATGATACATTGTAACAGCAGAGCACCTGGTTGCTATACAGTGCGGAGCCATCCATGATACATTGTAACAGCAGAGCACCTGGTTGCTATACAGTGCGGAGCCACCCATGATACATTGTAACAGCAGATCACCTGGCTTTTATACAGTGCGGAGCCACCCATGATACATTGTAACAGCAGAGCACCTGGCTGCTATACAGTGCGGAGCCACCCATGATACATTGTAACAGCAGAGCACCTGGCTGCTATACAGTGCGGAGCCACCCATGATACATTGTAACAGCAGGGCACCTGGCTGCTATACAGTGCGGAGCCACCCATGATACATTGTAACAGCAGGGCACCTGGCTGCTATACAGTGCAGAGCCACCCATGATACATTGTAACAGCAGAGCACCTGGCTGCTATACAGTGCGGAGCCATCCATGATACATTGTAACAGCAGAGCACCTGGTTGCTATACAGTGCGGAGCCACCCATGATACATTGTAACAGCAGATCACCTGGCTTTTATACAGTACGAAGCTACCCATGATACATTGCAACAGCGGGGCACCTGGCTGCTATACAGTGGGGAGCCACCCATGATACATTGTAACAGCAGACACCTGGCTGCTATACAGTGCGAAGCCATCCATGATACATTGTAACAGCAGAGCACATGGCTGCTATACAGTGCGGAGCCACCCATGATACATTGTAACAGCAGAGCACCTGGCTGCTATACAGTGCGGAGCCACCCATGATACGTTGTAACAGCAGAGCACCTGGCTGCTATACAGTGCGGAGCCACCCATGATACATTGTAACAGCAGAGCACCTGGCTGCTATACAGTGCGGAGCCACCCATGATACATTGTAACAGCAGAGCACCTGGCTGCTATACAGTGCGGAGCCACCCATGATACATTGTAACAGCAGAGCACCTGGCTGCTGTACAGTGCGGAGCCACCCATGATACGTTGTAACAGCAGAGCACCTGGCTGCTGTACAGTGCGGAGCCACCCATGATACGTTGTAACAGCAGAGCACCTGGCTGCTATACAGTGCGAAGCCACCCATGATACATTGTAACAGCAGAGCACCTGGCTGCTGTACAGTGCGGAGCCACCCATGATACGTTGTAACAGCAGAGCACCTGGCTGCTGTACAGTGCGGAGCCACCCATGATACGTTGTAACAGCAGAGCACATGGCTGCTATACAGTGCGGAGCCACCCATGATACATTGTAACAGCAGAGCACCTGGCTGCTATACAGTGCGAAGCCACCCATGATACATTGTAACAGCAGAGCACCTGCCTGCTATACAGTGCGGAGCCACCCATGATACATTGTAACAGCAGAGCACCTGGCTGCTATACAGTGCAGAGCCACCCATGATACATTGTAACAGCAGAGCACCTGGCTGCTATACAGTGCGGAGCCACCCATGATACATTGTAACAGCAGGGCACCTGGCTGCTATACAGTGCAGAGCCACCCATGATACATTGTAACAGCAGAGCACCTGGCTGCTATACAGTGCGAAGCCACCCATGATACATTGTAACAGCAGAGCACCTGGCTGCTATACAGTGCGGAGCCACCCATGATACATTGTAACAGCAGAGCACATGGCTGCTATACAGTGCAGAACCACACATGATACATTGTAACAGCAGAGCACCTGGCTGCTATACAGTGCGGAGCCATCCATGATACATTGTAACAGCAGAGCACCTGGCTGCTATACAGTGCGGAGCCACACATGATACATTGTAACAGCAGGGCACATGGCTGCTATACACTGCGGAGCCACCCATGATACATTGTAACAGCAGAGCACCTGGCTGCTGTACAGTGCGGAGCCACCCATGATACGTTGTAACAGCAGAGCACCTGGCTGCTGTACAGTGCGGAGCCACCCATGATACATTGTAACAGCAGGGCACCTGGCTGCTATACACTGCGGAGCCACCCATGATACATTGTAACAGCAGGGCACCTGGCTGCTATACACTGCGGAGCCACCCATGATACATTGTAACAGCAGGGCACCTGGCTGCTATATAGTGCGGAGCCACCCATGATACATTGTAACAGCAGAGCACATGGCTGCTATACAGTGCGGAGCCACCCATGATATATTGTAACAGCAGAGCACCTGGTTGCTATACAGTGTGGAGCCACCCATGATACATTGTAACAGCAGAGCACCTGGTTGCTATACAGTGTGGAGCCACCCATAATACATTGTAACAGCAGAGCACCTGGTTGCTATACAGTGTGGAGCCACCCATGATACATTGTAACAGCAGAGCACCTGGCTGCTATACAGTGTGGAGCCACCCATGATACATTGTAACAGAAGAGCACCTGGCTGCTATACAGTGTGGAGCCACCCATGATACACTGTAACAGCAGGGCACCTGGCTGCTATACAGTGCGGAGCCACCCATGATACATTGTAACAGCAGGGCACCTGGCTGCTATATAGTGCGGAGCCACCCATGATACATTGTAACAGCAGAGCACCTGGCTGCTATATAGTGTGGAGCCACCCATGATACATTGTAACACCAGGGCACGTGGCTGCTATACAGTGCGGAGCCACCCATGATACATTGTAACAGCAGAGCACCTGGCTGCTATACAGTGCGGAGCCACCCATGATACATTGTAACAGCAGAGCACCTGGCTGCTATACAGTGCGGAGCCACCCATGATACATTGTAACAGCAGAGCACATGGCTGCTATACAGTGCGGAGCCACCCATGATACATTGTAACAGCAGAACACCTGACTGCTATACAGTGCGGAGCCACCCATGATACATTGTAACAGCAGAGCACCTGGCTGCTATACAGTGCGGAGCCACCCATGATACATTGTAACAGCAGAGCACATGGCTGCTATACACTGCAGAGCCACACATGATACATTGTAACAGCAGAGCACCTGGTTGCTATACAGTGCGGAGCCACACATGATACATTGTAACAGCAGAGCACATGGCTGCTATGCAGTGCAGAGCCACACATGATACATTGTAACAGCAGAGCACCTGGCTGCTATACACTGCAGAGCCACACATGATACATTGTAACAGCAGAGCACATGGCTGCTATACATTGCAGAGCCACACATGATACATTGTAACAGCAGAGCACCTGGTTGCTATACAGTGCGGAGCCACACATGATACATTGTAACAGCAGAGCACCTGGCTGCTATACAGTGCGTAGCCACCCATGATACATTGTAACAGCAGGGCACATAGCTGCTATACAGTGTGGAGCCACCCATGATACATTGTAACAGCAGAGCACCTGGCTGCTATACAGTGTGGAGCCACCCATGATACATTGTAACAGCAGAGCACCTGGCTGCTATACAGGGCGGAGCCACCCATGATACATTGTAACAGCAGGGCACCTGGCTGCTATACAGTGCGGAGCCACCCATGATACATTGTAACAGCAGAGCACCTGGCTGCTATACAGTGCGGAGCCACCCATGATACATTGTAACAGCAGGGCACCTGGCTGCTATAGAGTGCGGAGCCACCCATGATACATCGTAACAGCAAAGCACCTGGCTGCTATACAGTGCGGAGCCACCCATGATACATTGTAACAGCAGAGCACCTGGCTGCTATACAGTGCGGAGCCACCCATGATACATTGTAACAGCTGGGCACATGGCTGCTATACAGTGCGGAGCCACCCATGATACATTGTAACAGCAGGGCACCTGGCTGCTATACAGTGCAGAGCCACCCATGATACATTGTAACAGCAGAGCACCTGGCTGCTATACAGTGCGGAGCCACCCATGATACATTGTAACAGCTGGGCACATGGCTGCTATACAGTGCGGAGCCACCCATGATACATTGTAACAGCAGGGCACCTGGCTGCTATACAGTGCAGAGCCACCCATGATACATTGTAACAGCAGAGCACCTGGCTGCTATACAGTGCGGAGCCACCCATGATACATTGTAACAGCAGGGCACCTGGCTGCTATACAGTGCAGAGCCACCCATGATACATTGTAACAGCAGAGCACCTGGCTGCTATACTGTGCGGAGCCACCCATGATACATTGTAACAGCAGGGCACCTGGCTGCTATACAGTGGGGAGCAAAACACGATACATTGTAACAGCAGGGCACCTGGCTGCTATACAGTGCGGAGCCACCCATGATACATTGTAACAGCAGAGCACCTGTCTGCTATACAGTGCGGAGCCACCCATGATACATTGTAACAGCAGAGCACCTGGCTGCTATACTGTGCGGAGCCACCCATGATACATTGTAACAGCAGGGCACCTGGCTGCTATACAGTGGGGAGCAAAACACGATACATTGTAACAGCAGGGCACCTGGCTGCTATACAGTGCAGAGCCACCCATGATACATTGTAACAGCATGGCACCTGGCTGCTATACAGTGCGGAGCCACCCATGATACATTGTAACAGCAAAGCACCTGGCTGCTATACAGTGCGGAGCCACCCATGATACATTGTAACAGCAGAGCACCTGGCTGCTATACAGTGCGGAGCCATCCATGATACATTGTAACAGCAGAGCAACTGGCTGCTATACAGTGCGGAGCCATCCATGATACATTGTAACAGCAGAGCACATGGCTGCTATACACTGCGGAGCCACCCATGATACATTGTAACAGCAGAGCACCTGGCTGCTATACAGTGCGGAGCCACCCATGATACATTGTAACAGCAGGGCACCTGGCTGCTATACAGTGCGGAGCCACCCATGATACGTTGTAACAGCAGAGCACCTGGCTGCTATACAGTGCGGAGCAACCCATGATACATTGTAACAGCAGAGCACCTGGCTGCTATACAGTGCGGAGCCACCCATGATACATTGTAACAGCAGGGCACCTGGCTGCTATACAGTGCGGAGCCACCCATGATACATTGTAACAGCTGGGCACATGGCTGCTATACACTGCGGAGCCACCTATGATACATTGTAACAGCAGAGCACCTGGCTGCTATACAGTGCGGAGCCACCCATGATACATTGTAACAGCAGAGCACCTGGCTGCTATACAGTGCGGCGCCACCCATGATACATTGTAACAGCAGGGCACCTGGCTGCTATACAGTGGGGAGCAAAACATGATACATTGTAACAGCAGGGCACCTGGCTGCTATACAGTGCGGAGCCACCTATGATACATTGTAACAGCAGGGCACCTGGCTGCTATACAGTGCGGAGCAACCCATGATACATTGTAACAGCAGGGCACCTGGCTGCTATACAGTGCGGAGCCACCCATGATACATTGTAACAGCAGGGCACCTGGCTGCTATACAGTGCGGAGCCACCTATGATACATTGTAACAGCAGGGCACCTGGCTGCTATACAGTGCGGAGCCACCTATGATACATTGTAACAGCAGGGCACATGGCTGCTATACACTGCAGAGCCACACATGATACATTGTAACAGCAGAGCACCTGGCTGCTATACAGTGCGGAGCCACCTATGATACATTGTAACAGCAGGGCACCTGGCTGCTATACAGTGCGGAGCAACCCATGATACATTGTAACAGCAGGGCACCTGGCTGCTATACAGTGCGGAGCCACCTATGATACATTGTAACAGCAGGGCACCTGGCTGCTATACAGTGCGGAGCAACCCATGATACATTGTAACAGCAGGGCACCTGGCTGCTATACAGTGCGGAGCCACCCATGATACATTGTAACAGCAGAGCACCTGGCTGCTATACAGTGCGGAGCCACCCATGATACATTGTAACAGCAAAGCACCTGGCTGCTATACAGTGCGGAGCCACCCATGATACATTGTAACAGCAAAGCACCTGGCTGCTATACAGTGCGGAGCCACCCATGATACATTGTAACAGCAGAGCACCTGGCTGCTATAGATTGCGGAGCCACCCATGATACATTGTAACAGCAGAGCACCTGGCTGCTATACAGTGCGGAGCCACCCATGATACATTGTAACAGCAAAGCACCTGGCTGCTATATAGTGCGGAGCCACCCATGATACATTGTAACAGCAGAGCACCTGGCTGCTATACAGTGCGGAGCCACCCATGATACATTGTAACAGCAGAGCACCTGGATCCTATACAGTGCGGAGCCACCCATGATACATTGTAACAGCTGGGCACCTGGCTGCTATACAGTGCGGAGCCATCCATGATACATTGTAACAGCAGGGCACCTGGCTGCTATACAGTGCGGAGCCACCCATGATACATTGTAACAGCAAAGCACCTGGCTGCTATACAGTGCGGAGCCACCCATGATACATTGTAACAGCAGAGCACCTGGCTGCTATAGATTGCGGAGCCACCCATGATACATTGTAACAGCAGAGCACCTGGCTGCTATACAGTGCGGAGCCACCCATGATACATTGTAACAGCAGAGCACCTGGCTGCTATACAGTGCGGAGCCACCCATGATACATTGTAACAGCAGAGCACCTGGCTGCTATACAGTGCGGAGCCACCCATGATACATTGTAACAGCAGAGCACCTGGATCCTATACAGTGCGGAGCCACCCATGATACATTGTAACAGCTGGGCACCTGGCTGCTATACAGCGTAACACAGTATGAAGCCACCCATGATACATTGTAACAGCAGAGCATCCGGCTGCTATACAGCGTAACACAGTATGAAGCCACCCATGATACATTGTAACAGCAGAGCATCCGGCTGCTATACAGCGTAACACAGTATGAAGCCACCCATGTTACATTGTAACAGCAGAGCATCCAGCTGCTATACAGCGTAACACAGTATGAAGCCACCCATGATACATTGTAAAAAGCAGCTACGCCTTTAGCTCTTTAAAGCAGAACAAAACCCGGGATTTTCACCATCACAGGTTCTGTTCCGTGCCCTCACTGTGTGATCCCCTCGCCATCGCCTTATTCAGACTCACCTCCTTCCCGTCCAATCAGAGCCGCCCGCTGAGGTGACATCATTCGTCGATGTCACATGCTCGTGTATGCACCGTTGGACCGGGAAACAAGGTAAGTGTATGGGGTGACCTGGGGGAGGGAAAACCAGTGTCCTGCCCTGGAATCTTGGAGTCCTGCCCCTCTTGTTACATTGTGCAGCACAGCAGCAGCCTACAATCTATTCAATGTGACTCCCAGGCATCCCATAGCATCCAATGCGGCTCTGCTGCTAAGAAAGGATGGTAAGCCCTGGAAGAAATCCGGTTGCCTTGACGCCAAATGCTTTTCTTTTGAAAACAAAAGCAAACAATTGCCTGTGATTATTATCATTGGAGATAATAATATAATGTCTTATTTCTGTGTCCGTGCAGCATCCAGCTGGTCCATCACAGCGCCATCCAGAGGTCCACCAAGGAACTGCGCCACATGTCCAAGGACAGGGAGATCGCATGGCCGCTGTCCACGCTCCCCGTATTCCACCAGGTGCCCGGCGAGATGGTGCCGCCCCTGCACCCCGACAACACCAACATGCCCCTGATGCACACACAGCAGTGAGTACCCGGCAGCCTTAAAGCAGAACAAAACCCACCAGAGGTCCAGCTTGGAATCTGAAAGATTCCAGGGCCGGCAACCGGCTTTTCCCCAATGCTCCGCTGTGTGAAACCTCCCCAGGACGGCGGTAATATCTTTCCTTGGTCCGACGGCGCATGTGCAGCCTCTCGTCCAATGAGAGCCGCCTGCTTTGGCTACGTCATTCCGCAGGCGGCTCTTATTGTTTACGATGCTGCTGCATCCCCTGCATCCCCGGCGTCGTGCACGCGCTCCCACCATTCAGATGAGTCGGCAGAGGACTCGGCAGCCACAAGCTCCCTATACAAGTCAATGCGAGCCTCCTGCTGAATGATGTAGACACAGCAGACGGCTCTCATTGGAGGATAGGCTGCACATGCGCCATCGGAGCGTGGACAGGTGAGTTTATTTTTGGCTTCCCGAGGTTTTTCTCAAAGCAGGGCATCCCAAAGCGGGGGCGCGGAACAAAACCCCGGAAAGTCAATTTCCCGGTTTTGTTCCACTTAAAAAAAAAACTACGTCATGCGGCAGGCGGCTCTTATTGTTTACAATGGTGCCGCATCCCCTGCATCCCCGGCGTCGTGCGCGTGCTCCCGCCATTCAGATGAGACGACAGGGGACTCGGTAGCCGCAAGCTCTCCATTGAAGTCAGTGAGAGCCTCCTGCCGAATGACATAGTCAAAGCAGACGGCTCTCATTGGACGAGAGGCTGCGCATGTGTCGTTGGAGCCCGGACAGGTGAGTTCATTTCTGGATTCCTGGGGGTTTTCTCAAAGGACGTCCCGAAGCGGGGCGCATAACAAAACCCAGGAAAGTCAATTTCCCGGGTTTAGTTCTGCTTTAACAAACGACATCATTCGGCAGGTGGCTCTTATTGTTTGCGATGCTGCCGCATCCCCTGCATCCCCGGCGTCATGCGTGCGCTCCCGCCATTCACATAGGCTGGGACGGGAGAGTGCAGACAGCCACGAGCTCCCCATTGAAGTCAATGCGGGCCTCCTGCCGAATGACATGGACGCAGCAGACGGCTCTCATTGGACGAGAGCCCGCACATGCGCCGTTGTAGCCAAGACAGGTGAGTTTTTTTCTGGCTTCCTGGGGGTTTTCTCAAAGTGGGGCGTCCCCAAGCGGAGGCGCGGAACAAAACCCAGGAAAGTCAATTTCCCGGGTTTCGTTCCACTTTAAAAAACGATATCATTCAGCGGCCGGCTCTTATTGTTTGCAGCACTGCCGCATCCCCGGCGTCGTGCACGCGCTCCCGCCATTCACATAGGCTGGGAAGGGGCATCTCTCACCTTTCCCTGGTTCAACAGGGAAGCGTCCAATGAGAGCCGTCTGCTTTGGCTACATCATTCGGCAGGCGGCTCTTATTGGTTACAATGCTGCCGCATCCCCTGCATCCCCGTCGTCGTGCACGCGCTCACGCCATTCAGATGGCAGCCACAAGCTCCCCATTGAAGTCAATGCGAGTCTCCTGCCGAATGACGTAGACACGGCAGGCTGCTCTCATTGGACGAGAGCCCGCGCATGCGCCATCGGAGCCTGGGCAGGTGAGTTTTTTTTTCTGGTTTCCTGGGGGATTTCTCAAAGCGGGGCATCCCGAAGCGGGGGTGCGGAACAAAACCCGGGAAAGTCAATTTCCCGGGTTTAGTTCTGCTTTTTAAAAAATGACGTCATTAGGCAGGCGGCTCTTATTGTTTACAATGCTGCCGCATCCCCGGCGCCGTGCGCGCGCTCCCGCCATTCTGATGAGACGGAAGAGACGCCAGGGGACTCCGCAGCCGCAGGCTCTCCATTGAAGTCAATGCAAGTCTCCTGCCGAATGACATGGACGCAGCGGACGTCTCTCATTGGACGAGAGCGGACAGGTGAGTTTATTTCTGGTTTCTGGGGTTTTCACAAAGCGGGGCATCCCGAAGTGGGAAAGTCAATTTCCCGGGTTTTATTCCGCTTCAAAGAGGATCAAAACCTACGCCCCACCGGCCCTGACATCTATAAGATTCCAGGGTTGCTGGATTTCCTCGCCCCGGGGCATTCAGAGTCGGGATACCCCACTGTGTGAAAGCCCCCAGGTCGCCCGGAAACTCACCTTCACTCCCGGTCCAACGGAGCATGTGCGAGCAGCGGCCGCATCCCCGCTATCCCGCATTTGTGAATGGCCGGCGGGGGCGCGCTCCCTGTTAGAGGGAAGCGGGGGATGCGGCTGCCAGCGCGCTCAGATCCGCTCGTATTAGATGAGCTCCAGGGCGAAGGGGCGGGACTGGATCCGAGCGCGCTGATTGGACGAGCAGCCGCACATGCACCGTAGGACCGGGGAGAGGTGAGTTTGTTCGGGCGATCCGGGGGGTTTCACACAGCGGGGTATCCCCGATCGGGGAGCCCGGGGGCAAGGACCAAAACCCGGGAGAGTCAGAATCCTGAGCTTTGCTCCACTTTAAAGAAGGACCTCAGCCTGACTTATGGTAATGTCACCCGGTGTCCTGATGGGGCCCCCACCTTCCAAACATTCACTCAAAGGGAAAGAGACAGAGGGAATGTAACAATCAGAGAGAGAGGGAAAAGAGAAAAGAGACATAGCTATGGGGCAAGATGCAAAAAACAAAAGAAAAAAGACAGACTGAAGTGAGGCAGAAAGAAGAAAAAAAAACGAGCAGTTTAGGAAAAAAAAAGAAAAGGTATCAAAGTGGGAGAATAAAGGGAAAGAGGGGGCGTGGAAAATTAAGAAAAACAGAAAGGGGCATGCGGAAAAGAGAGAGAAAGTAAGAGGGAATGTGGAAAAGAGAGATGGAGAAAGACAGGATGTGTAAAAGAGAGAGAGAGGATGTGTAAAAGAGAGAAAGAGAGAGGATGTGTAAAAGAGAGAGAGAGAGAGGATGTGTAAAAGAGAGAAAGAGAGAGGATGTGTAAAAGAGAGAAAGAGAGAGGATGTGTAAAAGAGAGAAAGAGAGAGGATGTGTAAAAGAGAGAAAGAGAGAGGATGTGTAAAAGAGAGAGAGAGAGGATGTGTAAAAGAGAGAGAGAGAGGATGTGTAAAAGAGAGAAAGAGAGAGGATGTGTAAAAGAGAGAAAGAGAGAGGATGTGTAAAAGAGAGAGAGAGAGGATGTGTAAAAGAGAGAAAGAGAGAGGATGTGTAAAAGAGAGAAAGAGAGAGGATGTGTAAAAGAGAGAAAGAGAGAGGATGTGTAAAAGAGAGAAAGAGAGGATGTGTAAAAGAGAGAGAGAGAGAGAGAGGATGTGTAAAAGAGAGAGAGAGAGAGAGGATGTGTAAAAGAGAGAAAGAGAGGATGTGTAAAAGAGAAAGAGAGAGGATGTGTAAAAGAGAGAAAGAGAGAGAGAGAGAAAGAGGATGTGGAAAAGAGGGAAAGTGAAGAGATGGAAAACAGAAGAGACGGAGGAAATGGAACAAGAGAGCGATGAGCGATACATGGAAAACATGGAGGCAATGAGATGGAAAAAAAGAGAAAAGGCAGATGAGAATAAAGTAAGAATGCAAAAAGTAAGAAAAGAGGGGGATAGAGGGAACATAATAAAACAGTGAGAAAGCAATGGAGGGAACATTGTACAAGAGAGGGATATAGAAGAAATAGAGAAAGAGATTATACGGTTAGAAAAAGGGAGGAGATAAAATAAAGCAATAGAGAATAGAGAAGAAGAAAAGAAGAAAGGGCAAATAAAAGTGGGAAAAGAGAGAGGAAAATGAAAGTGAGAATGGAGAGAAATAAAAAAAAGGATATGGAAAGTGGGAGTAGAGAAAGGGTAAAGAAAAGAGGGAACGGGGGGGGGGGAGGGAAAAGAAAAATGGAGAGTAAAAAGGAAAAAGTAAAGTGAGAATAGAGAGAAAAAAAAGGGAAAGGAAAGTGGGAATAGAGAAGAAGAAAAGAAGAAAGGGTAAAGAAAAGTGGGAAAGAGAGAGAAAAAAAGGAAAGTGTGAATAGAGAGGAAAAATGAAAGTGAGAATAGAGAGAAATAAAAAAGGATATGGAAAGTGGGAATAGAAAAAGGGCAAAGAAAAGTGTGAATAGAGGGGGGAAAGGGAAAAGGAAAGTGACAAAGGAGAGTAAAAAGGGAAAAGTAAAGTGGGAATAGAGAGAAAAAAAGAGGAAAGTAAAGTGGGAATAGAGAGAAAAAAGGGGAAAGGAAAGTGGGAATAGAAAAGAAGAAAGAAGAAAGGGCAAAGAAAAGTGGGAAAAGAGAGAAGAAAAAATGTAAAGTGGGAATAAAGAGGGAAAATGAAAGTGAGAATAGAGAGTAAGAATGTAGAAAAAAGAGGGACAAGGCAATGCGGGGAAGGTAAAAAGAGAGGAACACGTATAAAAGGTGAAACAAGAGGCAGATGAGAAGAATGTGAAAGAGAGAGATAGAGGGAATGTGACAATGAGAGCAAGATAAAATGAAAGTGGAAAAGACGAGATGAATGTTGGGGGGGTACAGAGAATGAGTGAGAGAAATGGACGGGTAAAGGCAAGAAGGAGGGAAAAAAAAGAAAGAAAGAAGCCGGAGCTAGGGAAACGGAATAATGGAGGGATGTGCAGAAAGAGAAGTGACAGGGGCAGCTGAGCCAGCGAGGAGCCTATGAGCCGTGTGGCTGCAGGGGCGGCGCCTCACATTCACTCATGTTTGTTGTGTTTTTACAGGACGATGCCGCACCACACAAACATCCCTCAGCAACAAAACCCAGGTCAGTATAGAGCAATGCATCATGGGTAAGCAACTGGAGCGCAGTGTGAAGGGCTCTCTTGTATTTGTTAAGGCTTCACTAAGGGTCTAGAAACTGCCACCTATGACAGGCAGGCTGATTCATCACTAACGCCAGGTAGCGGCAGATGAGCGTCTGTAGCGGCATTTTCAGAGCGCCCGCTAGTAGTCGCTGTGCTCGGCCGTGGGTCGCTAGTTCATAGCGACTCAGTCACTGTGCAGTAATGATGAATACATTGTGAGGAGTCGCTATTTGACCAGTACAGCGCTGTATGGGAGCGCATGTTAGCGACTGCTCATAGCGACCGACTCACACCATATTCAGCAAAAAAACAGCCTCACAAATCTCTGGCGCTGAAAAATGCTTCTCTGAAGCCCAGAGCGCAGGAGGCTGTGTGATTAAAGTCTGTTTTTCAGCATCTATCCACTAGTAACAAAGCGAAAACATATGGAATTACATTGTAGCAACATTGTAACATGAACACTTTAATGGCAGAGCTGTGATGTCATTTCTGAGGAAATATATAAAAAATGAAAAAATAGTGCAAAAACTGCTTATTCAATGTCAGGAGAGGTCACAGAATTGTTTGTGATTTAAAAAAAAAACAAAAAAAAAACAGTTTAAAGAGAAGAAAAGGTTCGTCCATTGAAATGTATGGGAGAGCGTCAGGTAGCGAGAGGTCATACCTGGCGCTGTGCAAGGCTGAACGCCGGCGCTGTTCGCTGAGGCTGTGAAAATGATGAATCAGACGCTACATGGCGCTATCCCAGTCGCTAAACAGATTCTGCATGATAAATGTGTAATTGCTGCCGTGTCCGGCGTTCACCAGTCGCTACCTGTCGCTATCCCTTCTTAAATAAGGGCCTAAGATATAAAGGCGCTTATTTATGAAGGGATAGCGCCATGTAGCGTCTGATTCATCATTTTCACAGCCTCAGCGAACAGCGCCGGCGTTCAGCCTTGCACAGCGCCAGGTATGACCTCTCGCTACCTGTCGCTCTCCCATACATTTCAATGGACGGACATTTTCTTCTCTTTAAACTCCCATACAGCGCTGTACTGGTGAAATAGCGACTCCTCACAATGTATTTAACATTACTGAACAGCGACTGAGTCGCTATAAAGTAGCGACCCAAGGCTGCGCACAGCGACTACTAGCGGGCGCTCTGAAAATGCCGCTACAGACGCTCATCTGTCGCTACCTGGCGTTAGTGATGAATCACCCTGCCCGTCGGGAGCCTATCAGCAGTACAGGCAGCAGCACTGGGCGCATTGGGGGGGCGGGACTTCCTCTCAGTCCTTCTATTTCTTTTTTTTATTCCTTCTTTTCATGTATCTCTTTCATCGGTTCTTTCAGCCATTCCTTTTTCTTTCTTCTAATATTTGTCAGCCTACTACTCTTTGTTTTTTTCTTTCCTTCTGTTCAGTTACTTGTTGCGCCGTTCCTTTTCTTCCCTTATCTTCTTTTTTTTCTGCCATTCCATCTCTAGAAATCCCTCACTTTTCTGTTATGCCTTTTATTCTTTCTTTGTTTCTGTCATTCATCCACACTCTTTCTTTCGGTCAGCCACTTGTTTCTTTTTATTTTTTATATTTCTTTCCATTGATTCATTGTTTCTGACTTCAATCTGTTCTTTTCGCCATTTGGCTTATATTTTTTATTTTCTTTGGTCATTCAGCTTCTCTATCTTGCTTTCCTTTTTCTGTCATTCCCTCTATTATTTATTCCTCCTTTATTCTTTGTCATTCCCTCTATTACTTCATTCCTTCTTTCTTTCTTTGATTCCCTCTATTTCGTATTCCCTCTATCTTTTCTTTCTGTCATTTCCTGTATTTCTTACTTACTCAATCCTTTTGTTTGTCATTCCTTCTATTACTTCATTCTTTCTTTTTTTGTCTTTCTCTCTATTCCTTCTATCCTTTCTTTCTGTCATAGCTTATATTACTTCATTCTTTCTTTCTTTCCCTCTATCCTTTTTTTCTGTTATTCCTTCTATAACTTCATTCTTTTTATTTCCCTCTATTTCTTATTTCCTCTATCCTTTCTTTCTGTCATTCCTTCTATTACTTCATTGTTTCTTTCCCTCTATTTCTTATTTCCTCTATCCTTTCTTTCTGTCATTCCCTCTATTACTTCATTTTTTTTTCCTTTCCCTCTATTTCTTATTTCCTCTATCCTTTGTCATTTCTTTTATTACTTCATTCCTTTTTTCTTTCTGTCATTCCCTCTATTACTTCATTCTTTCTTTCTTTCCTCTATTTCTTATTTCCTCTATCCTTTCTTTCTGTCATTCCTCCTATTACTTCATTTCTCTCTCTCGTTCCCTCTATTTCATATTTCTTCTCTCCTTTCTTTTCCTCTATTTCTTCTCTCCTTTCTTTTCCTCTATTTCTTCTCTCCTTTCTTTTCCTCTATTTATTCTCTCCTTTCTTTTTGTCTCACCTTCTTATCTTTTTTTCCCATTCTCCTCTCCCCCTCACACATTGTCACTGTCTCCCCCGTGTAGGGAGTGTTGCACCACGTCGTTCATTTTTTTATATTTAAAGAATAAATAATCTTCTGACTTGGCCCTGATTTATGTAGCACTGCCGTGGACCAATCACCGCCGAGGCCGGCCCTGGAGCCTAAAAGAATCCAGGGCCGGCCAATTGGTGCCCCTGGACCATCGCGATTCAGGATGCCCCATTGTGTGATCCCTCTTTTACCTCTCTGCCCGGTGAGCCTGAGCCGCGGCGTCCCTGCAGCTGTGCGCGCCCCCGCGGATCTGGCCTGTGTGAATGGTGCGCGGCTGCAGGGACGCCGGGGATGCCCCCAGATCTCCAACTCACCTCTTCCCGGTCCTACGGCGCAGACTCTCGTCCAATCAGCGCGCTCGGAGCCGCTGACATCACGCCGTCCAAGGCCAGAAACTCCGAGTGCGCTGACTGCCGCATCCCCCGCTTCCCTCTAACAGGAAGCGCGCCCCCGCCGGCCATTCACTAATGCCTGGCGCACTGCTAGAGGGAAGCGGGGATGCGGACACTTCTCATGGAGGGAATGTGAAAAGAAGAGAGAGGAAAACACAGAGCGAGAGACAGACAGATGAGGGGGGATGAGAAAGAGAGAGAGAGAGACAGAGGAAACATAGAAAAAGATAGAGGGAATGTGAAAAAGAGAGAGAGAGGGAGAGACACACAAAGATGAGAGGGAATGTAGAAAGAAAGAGAGAGAGAGACACACACAGAGATAGAAGGAATATAAAAAAGAGAGAGAAGGGAAAACAGAGAGAGAGAGAGAGACACACAGGGATGGAAGGAATGTGAAAAAGAGAGAGAAGGGAAAACAGAGAGAGAGACACACAGAGATGGAAGGAATGTGAAAAAGAGAGAGAAGGGAAAACAGAGAGAGAGAGACACACACACAGATAGAAGGAATGTGAAAAGGAGAGAGAAGAGGAAACAGAGAGAGAGAGACACACAGAGATGGAAGGAATGTGAAAAAGAGAGAGAAGGGAAAAACACAGAGGGAGAGATAGAGAGAGGAAACAGAAAGAAAGAGACAGACAGACACTTCTGCGCCATTGGACCAGGAAAGAAGGTGAGTTTATTGGTGCTCTGGGGGGATCACACAGCGGGGAATCCCAATTTATATACAGGGATCCTATATAAAAAGAGGGACAATTTTATGACTCCTCTGGAAAGGAGGGACGGGGGCGAGCGCAGTGACGGCCGCTTATCACTATGTCTGTGTTTTATGTTGTTTTCTTCCTCTTTAACGCTTTCCAATCCTAAAGGAGAATTCCGCATGGCGACGTTTCAGAGGTTTGAAGTAAGTTTGGCCCAATCGTATCTGCGCGAACCTCGCCCCCAGCCAATCACACGGGACCAACATAAGGGATAAAGGAAGGCGCTTCATAGAAAGAGATGGAGGGAATGTAGAAAAAGAGAGAGAAGGGAAACACAGAGAAAGAGGGAGAGAGACTGAGATAGAGGGAATGTGGGAAAAAAGAGAGAGAGAGGGAAACACAGAGAGAAAGAGGGAGAGACAGAGATGTAGGGAATGTGAAAAAAAGAGAGGGAACCACAGAGAGAGAAAGAGAGACAAAGATGGAGGGAATGTGAAAAAAAGAGAGGGAACCACAGAGAGAGAAAGAGAGACAAAGATGGAGGGAATGTGAAAAAAAGAGAGAGAGGGAAACACAGAGAGAAAGAGGGAGAGAAAGATGGAGGGAATGTGAAAAAAGAGAGGGAAACAGAGAGAGAGAGAGAGAGAGAAAACATAGAAAGAGATAGAGGGAAAGATAGACGCGGGGAAAAAATTGGAATGCAGAAAATAAAAAGAAAGAAATACTGAAGTCAGGGGGTAAAGGCCGGGAAATGTGGAAAATACAGAGAACGGTACAAAAATTGGGAGATGTACAGAAGGTGAAAAGCAAGAGAGAGACAGACAGAGAGAGACAACCCGGAAACCAATAAGAGAGATTAAGGAAATAACAAAAAATGAAGACAGATACAACTACGAAAGGAAAAAGAAAAGGCAAAATAATATAGGAACATAAAGAAGTAAATGACTGGAGTAAGGTGGGATATAGGAAAAAGAGAGAAAGGGAGAAAAGGTATTAAAAGAGGAAGATGTACAGAAAGTGAAAAGGGGAGAGAGAGAGAGTAAGATGGAATGTGACAGGTGAGAGAAAAACAAAAAAAACATATAAAAGAGAGATGGAGGGAAACATGAAAAAGAGGGAAGACAACTAGGGAACGAAAAAAGAAATGTAAACAGAATATAGGGAAAAAGGGAATGACTTGATTAAGGTGGGATATGAAAAAGAGAGAAAAAGTATAAAAAGAGGAAGATGAACAGAAGGTGAAAGGAGAGAGAGAGAGAGAGAGAGAGAGAGAGAGCAAGGAAATGTGGAAACATCAAAAAGAGTGGGAGAAAAATAACCAGGGAAAGAAAAAAAGAAAGGGAAACAGAATTTAGGAAAAAAGAAGGAAACGACTGGAGTAAGGTAGGATATGGAAAAGAGAGAGAGAAAGGGAGAAAAATGTATAAAAAGAGGAAGATGTACAGAAGGTGAAAAGAGAGAGAGAGAGATAATGTGATAAGTGAGAGAAAAACATATAAAAGAGAGATGAAGGGAAGGTAAAATGAGAGAAAGGCATAGAGAAGGTGAAAAGAGGAAGATAAAAATAATGAGTGAGAGAGAGACCTAGAGAGATGGACAGACAGAGGAAACATAGGAAAGAGGGAGATGGAGACATGGATGGAGCAAAAAAAAAAAAGAAAAAAAGAAAAAGAAATAGTGAAGTAAGGAGGGAAAGAGCAGGAAAGGTGAGGAAAAGTGGCCACTAGGGGAAGCAGTAGCTTAGATTAACCCTAATGGTTCAGGTGTCTCACTCTACACTGCACAGCGTCTAGGAACTCGTTTAATGTTTAGCTCCTTATTATTGGGAGATTATTAATTATTATTAATAACAATAACAATAATAATAATCTGGGGGGGGGGCACGTGCCCCAGGTGCAGAAGGTCAGGGGGGCGCCATTTAAAATCTTTGCCCTGGGTGGCAGAAAGCCTAGCTTCTCTTCTGATAATAATAATAATTATTATTATTATTATTATTATTAATATAAATAATAATAATCCATGACATAGCTGGGGGGGCAGAGGGGGCACGTGCCCCGGGTGCAGCAGGTGGGGGGGGGGGGGCACCATTTGGAATCTTTGCCCCGGGTGGCAGAAAGCCTAGATATGCCTCTGATAATAATAATAATAATAATTATTATTAATATTATTATACACTTTGCTTACAATAGGACTTTCAATGAGTTTTCATGTTAATCCTCAAAAGACCACTAGAGGGAGCGCTAGTCAAACAGCGATTTACAAGCCAACAGTGGCCCCATCAGCTGACAGACAGGAAGTGACATCACTGTGCTCTGGTGTTTGCAGGTCAATGGTATACCTGAAGAGAGGAAGCTGACAGAGGCGCTGAGCCTGTAACAGTCGCCACACAGCGGAGTGCCGCCACACAGCGGAGTGCCGCCACAGCTCGCCGGATCCTCACATTCAGATGCTTTTCTATATATATATTGGAGTTGGATTTTTTTTTTTCTTTTTTGAATTGTATTTAAAAAATAAAAATATAACAAAAACAACACAAAGCAAATCCATATCTTCCAACTCCAAAGAGGGACAATTGTTAAATGAAGCCACGCCTCCTCAATGAGGGATGGATAGGAGAAAGGTTGTAACAGTTACAACAATAGAAACACTTTGAATAGGCAAATTAATCATTTATTACTGCAGATCTGCGTGTTACACCTCAAAGAGGGACAAAATAGACCAACTAGGGACTCAAAAGAGGGACAGTCCCTCCAAATCAGGGACACTTAGGAGGTATGCAAATCAGCGGCACTTTAATTACCATGATGATCCCTCTGTTTATTGTATATACCCTGATTTGGGACGCCCCGCTGTGTGAGCTCACCCACGTAACGCACTTCCCTGCCGGTCCCACAGCGCAAGCACCGGATCGATTCCATGCCGCATACTAATGGCTCCAGTATAGGGAGAGGGAAGCGGCTGCAGCCCCAGGACGCACCGTTAAGTGACTGTCAGCCATTGTGGGGGGGCTCACACAGTGGGGCATCCCAGGCAGGCCGCTGGCCCTGGAGCCTTTCATGAAACTTTAAAGTGGATCAAAACCTACAGAGCTCAGCCCAGGAATCTATAAGATTCCCGAGACAATCAATTCCCTCCCCCTCCAGGTCGCCCCATACACTTACCTTTCTTTCCGGTTCAACAACGCATGCGCGAGCCGCATCCCCGCTATCCCTCTAGCAGGGCACATGCCCCTGCTAGACATTTGTGAATGGCTGATGCAGGCTCGCTCCCTGTTAGAGGGAAGCAGGGGATGCGGCCACCAGCGCACTCAGATTTGCACGTATTAGACATGCTGATGCGAGCGGATCCGAGCGCTCTGATTGGACAAGCGGCCGCACATGCCCCGTAGGACTGGGAAGAGGTGAGTTTCTTGGGGGACCTGGGGAGTTTCACACAGTGGGGCAAGGACCAAAGCCCAGGAGTTTTGGTCCACTTTATTGCTCTTTTTGGGATGCCTCACTGTGTGAAACCTCCCAGGTCGCCCAATACAACTCACCTCCGCCCAGTCCAACGGCGCATGTGCGGCTCTCGTCCAATCAGAAGCGTTTGTCGTGGCTGTGTCATTCGGAAAGTGGCTCTGATGTTCTTCATTGGGGTGGGAGAGCGGCCGCATGTGCCCTCCTGTCCCTTGGCCTATCTGGGGCGGGAGCGTGCACACAGCCCAGGGATGCAGGGGATGTGGCAATGTCAGCTCCTCATTGTAAACAATCAGAGCCGCCTACCCAATGACATCAGCGCTGCGAAGGCTCTGATTGGATGAGAGACGCTGGACCAGAGACAGGTTAGTGAATACCAGTGATGCCTGAGGGGCATCCCTATTCGGGATTCAGGCCCAGCAGCGGCATCTCTCTCAGGCTACAGAGGGATGCAGGCAGGGGCGGACTGGGATTTAAAAACGGTCCCGGGGCTTTTTTGGTCACGCTGGCCCTTCTGTACTGTGCCCGGCCCCATAAAGTATGTTACATTACATGCAGGCAGCGCCACTTCTAGCCGGCCCCGTCACAGCAATGTTTCTTTCACTACCGAGTGATGTGGCGTTACGCTGCTGACACCAGCCGGGGCAACTTTGAGGCCGAGAAGAGGTGAGTTGGCTGCAGCGACCTGGGGGGGTTCACACAATGGGACACCTCCGATCAGGGTGCCCCAGGGGAAAGGACCAAAACTCAGGATAGTCAAAATCCTGGGTTTTGGTCCACTTTAAAGTGGCCCAATCACCAGGATTTTGCCTATTCTTGTCATTAGTTTATGCCCCAGGGGTATCCCAATTTGGGATGCCCAGCTGTGTGAAACCCCCCCCCAGATCTCCTACTCCACTCACCTTTCAGCCATTGCCGCTCTCACGGCGTTTGTCCAATCAGAGCTTTAGGCTTGTGTGTTGGTCTAGGAAGCGGTAGCAGCTGCATCCCCGGTTTCCTTGTGGAGTGCTCCTGCGCACCAGGCCGATCCGAATGGCTAGGAGCGCGCACAGCTGCAGGGATTAAAGCAAGGGATATATGGAAATAAGGGGTTTCCGGACAATCTGGAAGGGTTCACACAGTAGGGCATCCCAAATCACCTATTTGGCCAGCCGTGGGGCTGAGTGGTGCATTTTAAAGTGGACCAACACCCAGGATTTTGACTATCCTGCGTTTGGTCCACTTCCCCGGGGCACCCCGACCGCGGGCCGTGCATGCGCTGATGGACCGGGATTAAGGTAAGGTTAGGGGGCGTCCTGGGGGGTTTCACAGCGGGGCATCCCGATTTCGGATGCCCTGCAGGGAGGGATCAGATCCAGCAGGGTGTTGGTCCACTTTAAGGAGAGCGCATATCCCCCAGCAAGCCAGAGCCCAGAGATGCCAATGCCACAGCTAAAGAAAAAACAAAAGAATATTGTACTTACCAGTACTTACCAGTCTTCCAGTCGCCTCTTGCCTTCTCCTCACCTCTACTGTGTCCCACGAGCCCCGCCGGACTGGACACGCTGCTATGCACATGCGCAGAGCAGCAGCAGCGGCTTCTCTCCCCGCCTGGTCAGGGACAGCGTGTGTGGGAACCTAGATGGTGCTGCTCTGTCCCCGGCGGCCAGATAGGAAGCAGCGGCCTGCCGGGATTTGTCCCGGTAAGCCCTACGGCCAGTCCGCCCCTGGATGCAGGGGATGCCGCACGCTGCTCTTTAGCTGTGCATTAATGTGAGCGACCAAAGATGCTGATTGGAGCAGAGCCATGAGGTATGTATATCGGGACGCCCACACAGAGGGGCACCCCAAATTGTGATGCTCTGGTACAGGAGCGTGTGCACAGCCTGAAGACGCAGGGGATGTGGAATCGTGTGCTCCCCATTGTAAACAATCAGAGCCGCCTGCCGAACCACATAGGCTCTGATTGGATGAGAGGCCGCGCATGCGCCATTGGACCAGAGACCTCCGCCCAGGCATGGGGTATGTCGTTCGGCTTCTCCATTGGGGTGGGTGAGCGGCTGTATACCTAGCAGCAAATGGCTGGGGCGGGAGCGTGCACACATCAGAGGGATGCAGGGGATGCAGAAGTGTCAGCTCCTCTGATTGGATGAGAGACGCTGGACCAGAGACAGGTTAGTGAAAACCAGTGATGGAGGGCATCCCAATTCGGGATTCAGGCCCAGCTGGGCATCTCTCTTGGGATTCAGGGGGTGCCACAAGCTGATCTTTAGCTGTGCATTAATGCTGTTTTTGGGATGCCCCAATAAAACTCACCTCCGCCCAGGCATTGGCGCAAGCGCGGGCTCTCATCCAATCAGAGACGTTTGCTTATGACTGTCATTCAGGAAATGGGGAGGAAGAGCGCCTGTATCCCAAGTGGTACACACGCTCCCGCCCCAGGGCTATATGAATGGCACACAGCCGAGGGATGCAGGGGATGCGGCAGTGTCAGCTCCTCATTGTAAACAATAAGAGCCGCCTGCCCAATGACATCAGCGCTGCGAAGGTTCTGATTGGATGAGAGACGCTGGACCAGTGACAGGTTAGTGAATACCAGTGATGGGGGGGCATCCCAATTCGGGATTCAGGCCCAGCAGCGGCATCTCTCTCGGGCTGCAGGGGATGCCGCACACTGATTTTTAGCTGTGCATTAATGTGAGCGTCCAAAGATGCCGATGGGAGCAGAGCCGCATCTGCGCCGCGGTAAAGCCGGTGAGGGAAGTAAATAGGACGGCCAATAGGGTCTAACACAGAGGGACATCCCAAATTATGACACCTCAAAACCCAGGATTATGAAAAATCCGGCTATTGGTTCACTTTAAAGGAACAAAACCCAGCTCTTTCCATGTAAAAAAATTCCAGGGCCGGCCGCTGCCCCTCCGGCCGGGGCATCCCGATCTGGGAATCCCTCCAGGGGCGCCACAAAACTCACCTAATCCCTTGCCAATAAACATCAGACGGCCACATCCTGGCATGTGTCGGGCTCCTGCCCCCGGCCAATCCGGAGCCACCTGATGCCGGGGATGCGGCCACTCGCATTCCTCATTGCAGTAAACAGAGCAATTAATATGCACAGCAAACAGCTCTGATTGGACGAGAGCCCACGCATGCCCCATAGTACGGGGAAGAGGTGAGTATTACTGGTCAGTGTCACACAGAGGGGCATCCCAAATTGTCACGCCTCAAATCCCCCAGATTGTGAAAATCCTGAGTATTGGTCCACTTTAAAGAGGAACAAAACCCAACTCTTTCCATCAAGAAAATTCCAGGGCCGGCCGCTGCCCACATTAATCCGGACCTTCACCCTGAATAAGAGCCTATCTTATATGTTTCCCCCCTGTACATACAGATTACCCACATTAATCCAGACCTTCACCCTGAATAAGAGCCTATCTTATATGTTTCCCACACCCTGTACATACAGATTGCCCACATTAATCCGGACCTTCACCCTGAATAAGAGCCTATCTTATATGTTTCCCACACCCTGTACATACAGATTGCCCACATTAATCCGGACCTTCATCCTGAATAAGAGCCTATCTTATATGTTTCCCACACCCTGTACATACAGATTGCCCACATTAATCCGGACCCTCACCCTGAATAAGAGCCTATCTTGTATGTTTCCCACACCCTGTACATACAGATTGCTCACATTAATCCGGACCCTCACCCTGAATAAGAGCCTATCTTGTATGTTTCTCACACCCTGTACATACAGATTGCCCACATTAATCCGGACCTTCACCCTGAATAAGAGCCTATCTTGTATGTTTCCCACACCCTGTACATACAGATTGCCCACATTAATCCGGAGCTTCACCCTGAATAAGAGCCTATCTTGTATGTTTCCCACACCCTGTACATACAGATTGCTGACATTAATCCGGACCCTCACCCTGAATAAGAGCCTATCTTGTATGTTTCTCACACCCTGTACACACAGATTGCCCACATTAATCCAGACCTTCACCCTGAATAAGAGCCTATCTTGTATGTTTCCCACACCCTGTACATACAGATTGCTGACATTAATCTGGACCCTCACCCTGAATAAGAGCCTATCTTGTATGTTTCCCACACCCTGTACATACAGATTGCTCACATTAATCCGGACCCTCACCCTGAATAAGAGCCTATCTTGTATGTTTCTCACACCCTGTACATACAGATTGCCCACATTAATCCGGACCTTCACCCTGAATAAGAGCCTATCTTGTATGTTTCCCACACCCTGTACATACAGATTGCCCACATTAATCCGGACCTTCACCCTGAATAAGAGCCTATCTTGTATGTTTCCCACACCCTGTACATACAGATTGCTGACATTAATCCGGACCCTCACCCTGAATAAGAGCCTATCTTGTATGTTTCCCACACCCTGTACATACAGATTGCTGACATTAATCCGGACCCTCACCCTGAATAAGAGCCTATCTTGTATGTTTCCCACACCCTGTACATACAGATTGCTCACATTAAAAATCATCCTACCTGCATCTACTGCATGTTCTGAGCCTTTAAATATCCAAGATGGTGGCTCAAGGAACATCAGGCAGCCTGCAAACTGGGTGTGTCGCTCTGCATTCTGGGATTGCTGTCCTTTCCCTGACCCCAACTCTGCTCTGTCTGTGCAAAGCAAAGCTATAACCCCGCCCCCTGCACTTTATCCTGCTCTCCTCTCCTCAGTATGTAATGCTTCTAAGGCAAGATGGCGGCGCCTGTATCCTAGAATCCTGAACAGAGTTGCAGCCCAGTGGGGGAAAGAATAATAAGTGACTAAAAACTTAAAATATATTAATTTTAGATGCTGGGGAAAAGTTTTTTTAAGGGTTCGGGCTTTTCAGTAAATCCTGGTGAAGGTCCGGTTTAATATGCACGGCAAACAGCTCTGATTGGATGAGAGCCTGCACATGGCTCATAGCACTGGGAAGAGGTGAGTATTACTGGTCAGTGGGACACATGATGCCCCCACTGTGCGAAACCCTGGGTGCGCCCAGTATACTGCAGCGATCACATGGCGCATGCGCGCGTCCAGCCTGCGTTCTATGCTGCGCATATGAATGAGTGGCATAGAATGCCGTCACTGGCTTCCCTCCGGCCGTGTGCCGGCCATTCAGATAGGCACCAGGTGGAGGGGTGCCACCGCTTCCCTTGAATGCACAATGGTATGGTGAGTATTCCAGCCAATCACAGAGCGGGGCATCCCAAATCCAGGGGCATGGCGTCCCCGTACATAGAAGCTGTGATGTCACCAATCAGTTCTGCAGTGTGAATGTGCGGCTTTCCTCTATGGGAGGGGCGGTGCCCAGTGATGTCATCATAAATGGACCGGAAGCGTCTATGCTCACTCCAGGTCACACAGCAGGCGGGGAGACACGAGCATTGCTTCTCTATGGGTGCAGGCTCCGCCCACTGTACACAAAGCTCTGATGTCATTTTACAATGTAAATATGTTCATCCATTTCAATAAAGTTTTACAGTAATTGTTGTGAGGAGTCTATACAGCGGAGGAGTCTTTACGGGGGGAGGAGTCTATGCGGGGGAGGGGTCTATATGGGAGGAGTCTACAGCAGGAGGAGTCTATACAGGGGAGGGGTCTATATATGGGAGAGGAGTTTATACAGGGGGAGGAGTCCATACGAGGAGGAGTCTATACAGGGGAGGAGTCTATCAGCGTTGCACATCGAGGCTCTCTTCAGGTCATGCCACAGATTTTCCATTGGATTCAGGTCTGGGCTCTGGCCGGGCCATTTATTATGGTGAAGCCATTCTGTCGCTAATGTGGGGGCGGGTGTCAGCACCGGGGCCCCTGCATTTCGGGGGGGGCCCACCTCATTCCCTCCACCCCCACTACGCAGGATGCAGGGCCGTGCAGTGACCAGGACTGACAGACAAATTGGCCACTGGGAGAGACTTTCGTTCTGTCACTCCTTCGATTCTTTTTTTTCTTTCATCTGTTCATTCCTTTTCTTTTTTCCTTTAATTGTCAGTCCTATTTTTTTTCTTTCTTTCATGTTGTTTCTGTCAGTCATTCTGTTCTTTATTTTCATCTTCTCTTTTCTTTCATCTGTTGTTTCTGTCCTTCCTTTTCTTTCCATTCCTTCTTTCTTTTTTTCTTTCAGCCCTTCCTTCTTTCCCTCCCATTTTTTTCCTCCCATTGCTCCTCTCCCTTTTTTCAGTCATGTCTTTATTCTCCCTATGTTTCTGTCATCCATTCTTTGCCGTTGTTCTTTTTTGCTTTCTCTCTATTCTTTCTTTTATTGTCATTCCTTTTCTCTTTCTTTCCTTCTATTTTTTTCAGCCGTTCTTTCTCTTTCATCCTTCCATCTCCTTTTTTTCCCCCATTTTTTTCTCTTTCCTGCTTTTTTCCTCTAATTTCTTTTATTCTATTCTTTGTTTTTATTTCTTTCATCTGTTTGTTCTGCCATTCATTTTCTTTCCTTCTATTGCTTCTGTCAGTCCTTCTATTCTTTACTTTGATCTGTTATTTCTGTCATTTCTTTTCTTTCCATCTATTTTTTCTGCCATCCCTTCTTTCTTTCCCTCCATTTTTTCTCCCATTGCTCCGCTCCCTATCCTTCCCTTTGTCATGTCATTCCTTTTATTCTCTCTTTGTTTCTGCCATTGATTCTATGCGTTCCTTCTTTCTTTTATTGACATTCCGTTTTTCTTGTTTTCCTTCTACCATTTTTTCTGTCATACCTTCTCTTTCAGTCCTTCTTTCTATCCATCTCCTTTTTTTCTCGGATTCCTTCTCTTTTTCTCTTTCCTGCTTTTTTCCTGTCATTCTTTCTTTGTTTCTTTCCATCTATTCTTTGTTTTTCTCTTTCATTTGTTTGTTCAGCCATCCCCTCTATTGTTTTCGTCAGTCCTTCTATTCTTTACTTTCATCTGTTGTTTCTGTCCTTCCTTTTCTTTCCTATTCTTTCTGCCATCCCTTTTTATTTTGTTCTTTCAGTCTTTCTTTCCCTCCAATTTTTTTCTCCCATTGCTCCTCTCCCTTTCTTTCCCCTGTCATTCCTTTTATTCTTTCTTTGTTTCTGCCATTCATTCTATGCTTTCATTCTATTCTTCTTCCCATCTATTCTTTCTTTTATTGTCATTCCTTTCCTCTATCATTCCTTCTATTTTTTTCTGTCATTCCTTCTATTCTCTCTGCCTTTCAGTCCTCCTTTCTTCCATCTCTTTTTACCCATTCCTCCCCTCTTTCTCTTTGCTACTTTTTTCCCCGTCATTCCTTTTATTCTTCCTTTATTTTCCATTTATTTCTATCTATTCTTTGTTTTTCTTTCATCTGTTCGTTCTGCCATTCCTTTTTTTTTTCTTCTGTAATTGTTTTGTCATTCCTTCTCTTTCAGTCCTTCTTTCTTTTGTTTTTTCTCCCATTCCTTCTCGTTTTTCTGCCATTTCTTTTATTCTTTCTTTGTTGCTGCGCTGTGTTTACCCCCCCCCCCCCCCCCGGGGCACTGATAATACCATTTTGAGAATACTCACCTGTAAAATGGGTATTATAAGTATGTCACACACCCCACTTCAAACATTAATAATTACACTAGGGTTTACTCACCGCTAGGTGGCAGCATTGCAGAGAATCTCCAAAAATTCAACAGGCCCCTCCCGGTCTATACATACCTGGTACCTCCCAACAATCACCCAGTGTTAGAACAGCAGTAAGACAAGGTACCAGGAACAAACAATGTAACCCTCAAACGTAAAGAACTAAACTTCACCATATAAAGAGCCAGGATACCAAAAAGGGCGGGTGAAGTGGGGTGTGTGACATACTTATAATACCCATTTTACAGGTGAGTATTCACAAAATGGTATTATTCTAAGTATGTCACACACCCCGCTTCAAACATTAATAATTACAATAGGGACATCCAACAGCAGTGTCCAAGAAAGGCCGGGTATCCAACCAGGCAAATAATGCAGAAAAAACTCAAACCACTGCAGCCTGCAGAACCTTGCGGCCAAAAACAGCATCCGCTGAGGCCCGCACATCAACCTTATAGAACTTAGAAAAAGTATGAACAGAAGACCAAGTTGCAGCCTTACACACTTGTTCAACCGAAGCCTGGTGCTGAAAAGCCCAGGACGCACCAACCGCACGAGTAGAATGAGCAGTAACGCGAAAAGGGGGATCCTTCCCCTTAGCCGAATAAGCTCCAACAATGGCCTGACGAATCCATTTACTAATGGAAGACTTGGCCGGAGCCAAACCCTTCCTAGGCCCACATGGCACAACGAAAAAGGCATCCGTCTTACGAAAAGAAGACGTAGCACGTAGATAGTACCTAACACAACGTACAACATCCAAGCAGTGCAAAGCACTCTCCTTGACATTCTTAGGCTTAGGACACAAGGAAGGAAGAACAATGTCCTGGTTAAGATGAAAAGCAGAGACCACTTTAGGGAGAAAGTCTGACTTGAAGCGAAAAACCACTTTGTCCTGATGATCCTCGAAAAAAGGAGCCTGAATAGACAAAGCTGCCAACTCTGAAACACGCCGAACCGAAGTGATGGCCACCAGGAAGGCAACCTTCTGAGTAAGAGTGGACAGAGCAATATCCCGCAAAGGCTCGAAAGGAGGAGCCTGAAGAGCAGAAAGCACCAAATTCAAATCCCAAACAGGGAGTAACGGCTTCCTAGGAGGCCGCAGATGCGAAACCCCCTGGAAAAAAGTCTTGACCAAGGAATGGATAGCAAAAGACCTCTGAAAAAAAATTGACAAAGCAGAAACCTGCCCCTTCAAAGTACTCAGCTGAAGACCGGAGTCCAGCCCCGACTGAAGAAATTCCAAAATCCTAGACACAGAAAAGACCCGGCAAGGCAAAGATCTAGCCTCACACCAATCAATATAAGATCTCCAATACCTGTAATAGATGGAAGAAGAAGATCTCTTCCTGGCACTAATAAGAGTCCGAATGACCGCATCCGAAAGACCCTCCTCCTTTAAGATGGAGGTTTCAGCAGCCAAGCCGTCAAAGCCAGCGTTTGTAAACTGGGGTAACATAGTTGGCCCTGTGTGAGAAGATCCGGCCGAAGAGGCAGATCGAACTGATCCACGGCCAGACGAACGATGTCTGCGAACCACACCCGCCTTGGCCACCTTGGAGCCACGAGAATGGCGGGAACTCCCTCCAGAACCAACTTTCGCAGAACCCTGCCTAGCATGGGAATCGGAGGAAACAGATAAAGAAACCCCAGGTCCCTCCAGCTCAGGGCCATGGCATCCACCGCCAGAGCCAGAGGGTCCCGGGACAGAGACACAAAGGACGGAAGCTTGTGATTGTGACGAGAGGCAAACAGATCCACCTCCGACGTCCCCCATCGGAGACAAAGCGACCGAAACACCTGGGGATGGAGAGACCACTCCCCCCGACGGGACGCACACCGGCTCAGAAAGTCCGCCTCTGTGTTTTCCACTCCCGGAATGTAAACTGCCGAGATGCAAGGGACATGAGTCTCCGCCCAAACTAAAATCAGAGACACCTCCCTGTGGGCACCCAGACTGCGAGTCCCTCCTTGGTGATTGATGTAAGCAACCGCCGTCTGATTGTCTGATCGAACCTGAACCGGCAGACCCTGTAAATGATGCGTCAAGCGAGACAGAACCAACCTGATGGCTCGCAATTCCAGAACATTGATGGGCAAGTGGGCCTCCTGAGGGTCCCACTGCCCCTGAAACTGAAGATCCTTCCAAAAACCTCCCCAGCCTGACAAACTGGCATCCGTGGTGACAGTTTCCCAAAGCGGGGTCAGAAACGACCTGCCCTTCAAAAGGTTGTCCGAGACCAACCACCACAGAAGGGACTGCCGAACCCGAGGGGACAACCGGAAGGACCGATCCAACGACCCCGGACGCCGGTCCCAAGACGCCAAAAGACGAAGTTGAAGAGTCCTCGTATGAAACTGTGCAAAGGGAACTGCCTCGAACGAGGCCACCATCAACCCCACCAGTCTCATCCCCAGACGAATGGACGGATGAGGATGGGAGAGAAGCAACTGGGCCAATTCCTGAATCAGCAGAACCTTGGCCTGAGGGAGAAACACTCTGTGCTGGCAGGAGTCCAACGACATCCCCAGAAAAGTCACCACCCTGGCCGGAACCAGAGAGGACTTGGGGTAATTGATCACCCAGCCGAACTTCTCCAGCATAGACACCACCATGCTGGTGTCCCCTTCTGCTTGACCGAAGGAGGGCGCCATGATGAGAAGATCGTCCAGATAAGGCACAATGCGAATCCCCTGAGCTCTGAGCAGGGCCATCACCCCCGCCAATACCTTGGTGAACACTCTCGGAGCAGAGGTGAGGCCGAATGGAAGAGCCACAAACTGAAAATGCCGATCCTCCACCACGAAACGAAGGAACCTCTGATGAGCTGGGAAAATCGGAATGTGCAGGTACGCATCCTTGATGTCTATTGACGTCATAAAGTCCCCCTGCCGAAGCGAACCGATCGCAGACCGCAGGGTTTCCATGCGGAACTTCCGGGGACGAATAAACCTGTTGAGAAACTTCAAATCCAGAATAGGACGGAAGGACCCGTCCTTTTTGGGGACAGTGAAGAGATTGGAATAAAACCCGCGCCCTACCTCTGAAGGAGGAACCGGGCAAACGACAGCTAAGTCTAGAAGATTCCTTACCGCCGCCAGGAGCCCCTGCGCGGCCAAAGGATCCAAAGATACCCGAGACCTGAAGAACCTTGGAGGAGGACGGGACTCGAACTCCAACTTGTAACCGGCCGACACCACCTCCCGGATCCATCTGTCCGAGACCTCCTGGTCCCATACCCGGGAGAAGAGTCGCAACCGTCCCCCCACCCGAACGGGTGAGGGCACCCCCTCATTGCTGGGCGGGCTTGGCAACTGGCTTGGGCTTGGCGCCCCAGACGCGAACGGGACGGCCACGGCCTTTACCCCTATTCCAACTGGCGCCCCTGGAGGCCGAGAAGCCCGCACCCCTGCCGGCTCTGGCTCCCCGAAAGGACGGATTGAAGGAGACCGTCCCCCGAAAGGAACGGCGAAATTTCTTGCGCTGAGGTAACTTACCTCCCTTGGCAACAGAATCCAGCCTCCCACCAAAAAGCCTCAAACCCAAAAAGGGAAAAACCGTGAGCGATCTTTTTGAATTAAAATCCACCGTCCACTGTCTCAACCACACACAGCGACGGATAGCTACCAGCAAGGCGGTAGCCCTGCCACACATCAACATGGCATCCTCCTGAGCGGCCAGGATAAAGGACAAGAAGGAGTCACAGCGCTCAATCGCGAGAGACTCATCACAAGTAGGATCGAGATCCACACCTAAGTCCCTGACAATAGACCTGACCGCCAGAGTCAAAAAAGCCGAAGCACATACAGGCCTTAACACCGAACCCGCACATACGAAACCATGGCGGGCCAGCTGATCAAGCCGGCGATCCTCGCCGTCCCTGAGCGAAGTCGTGTCAGGAGAATGCACGACCGCCGTGTTGGACAGTCCCAAGACCGGAGTATCTACCTCAGGGGGGACAGACCAACGCTTCATCAACTCCGCCGGAAAAGGATACTTCCTATCCCAGCTAGACGGCACACCGACGAGACGCGTAGGGTGCTCCCATTGCTTGAGAACAATCTCTTCAAAATGCTGTTGGCTGGGAAACTCCAAGCGCTGCTTGGACACCCCAAAAAGCTGACCCTTAGGCCTAGGAACAACCACCGGAGGATCCAAATCCAAAACCTCAAACATCTGAGTCAGAATAGTAGATGAATCGAGAGGAAGGCCCTCAGCCTGATCCCCCTCAGCACCCAGCAACTGCTGAACCTCGGAATCCTCTTCCTCAATGAGTTCACCATCTTCAAGAGGACGATCCGACCAATCCAGATCTCCAATAACTTCCTCATCTGAATCCGGCGGAGGCGGAGACAGATGCTTCCGCTTAGCTGGAGCCTTCTGAGCGGCCATTGCGGAAAACCTTTTCTCAAGGCTGGCCAAACGGGCGCATACCTCAGATTGCGAATCCCCACCCAGGACAACGTCACACGGGGTCCGGAATAAGCGAGGGGGAGAGGGAGATGGCGCGGCCGACGAAGTGCTAGGCACCGGAGTACTGGACTGCCGTGCAATGTTCCGCTGTGCACATGGGATACACAAAATGACATCATCTCCCTGGAGCGGAGTCCCACAACCCCCACACACCTTGGATTGTCCCGAAGGACCATATTAGGACCGGTATCTTTGGCAGCCTCCATGTGGTGAAATTTATGGTATTCGCAGAACCCAGGGATTTATGCAGTACGCGACCCGGGATGCCCCTTTAATATCTAAAATTGTTTAAAAAATCCTGACCCAGGGGATTTAGCATAAAATATATATATCCAATGAAGGAAACATTTTTTCTAGAAAACAACCCCCCACTAGCCAGGTATATAAGACCGGGAGAGCCCTGCCAGACGGGATCCCAGGATCTGAAAGACACAAAAGAACAGGGACAACAGTCATTCCAGGCACAGTAATACCTATGAAAACATACAGAATATCGTACAAATACAACCCCCCCCCCCCCCTATTAACCATAGACCAAAAAGATGGTTAAGATATCCAGCCAGCACCTTAAAAAGGCGGGCGGGAGCGAGGAGGAGGGAGAAGGAGGGGACGTAAGGCGGGGGACCAGGCCAACATTCCTATGTGAACCAAACAACCCCCGCAGGCTAATCTGCCATAACACAAGAACGCCTACCCGGAGAAGAGCACAACCGCAGCGTGGCACCCGCGGCAAGATGGCGGCCCGAACACCGCTCCATGCCTGCGAGGGAGGAGAAGACGAGCCCTGGAAGCGCGGGAGCCGAGATAGCCCCGCCCCTCCAAACGGGCCAATCAAAGCGCGGCCCGCGCACAACGCGGTCCCGCCCACCTGCGGCGTCATCGAACGGCCATACCGGCGAAACCGCGCTCACCTCCCATGACGGGACCGGCGGAGCAACCTGCCGGTCCCAAGGTGGCAGACGCATACACACTCTCTCTCTCTCCCCTGAGCATGCCGGGCACGCCAGGCCGCAAGCGCCGAGCGCGGCGCTCAGCCAACAGGCGGGTCCGCGGCGCAGCGCGCCGCGTGACCCCGCCCCCCGGCTCCTGAGGGGAGAAAACCGCCAAAATCGCTCATGCAGCACCCGCACAGTAAAAAACACACAAGGCAGGCGGATACACCTACCCAAACGTCAACCACGCCACAGAGAACAAGCGCAGGAGCCCTCACATACCAGCCAGTTCAGCAGCCACACACTCACACAAACCATGACACCCGGTGCAAGGAATAGACTACTGTCCCAGGGCTAGACACAAACCTGTAACAGCTAACTAACTGCTAGGTAAATGGGGGCATCCCACATCCGGATCACCACTCCGGGAATCCCGCTATGCCCCGCAATGAAGGGTCGAGCGGAGGAGCTAATCTCCTAGGCACCGAAGGTGCCGGCTACCTTTTGCCCGGCCTACAGCCGAAGCTGGGAGGCTGCCAGTTAACAAGTATGCTACAAAACAAGAGCCGGGCAGAAATAGACCATGGGGGGGGAGGAGCAGGAGACTTCTTTCTTCTGTCTTGTCGCCACCTTGCAGAGAATAACACTGGGTGATTGTTGGGAGGTACCAGGTATGTATAGACCGGGAGGGGCCTGTTGAATTTTTGGAGATTCTCTGCAATGCTGCCACCTAGCGGTGAGTAAACCCTATTGTAATTATTAATGTTTGAAGTGGGGTGTGTGACATACTTAGAATAACTCACCTTTCCCCAATCCAACGGTGTGTGTGCGGGCTCTCGTCCAATGAGAGCTGTTTGCCTTTCGACAAAGGGCTCCGATTGTTTACAATGGGGAGCGAGAGCGGACGCATCCCCGGCCTGTGCGCACGCCCCTGACCCTGCCATTCAGATCGGCCTGGAGGGGAGTGCGCAGCCACGCATGCTCGACATTGAAACCAATGAGAAGCCATTGACGAAGGATGTAAACACTGCAAAGGGCTCTGATTGGACGGGAGTGCGCAGAGTGGGGCATCCCGTTTCGCTCTGTGAAACCCCTCCCGGTGCACCTGGTATACTTTAGAGGGGAGCCCGCACATGTGCTGTGGGATCCCCGGAGAGGTAAGTATACTAGGGGAACTGGGGTGGTGCATCCTGGGATACCCCACTATATGAACCCCCTCGGTTCACCTGATATACGTTGGAGGGGGAGTCTGCACATGTGCTGTGGGATCACCAGAGGGGTAAGTATACTCGTGAACTGGGACACCCCGCTCTGTGACCCCCTACGGATCACCAGCTATACTTACTCACTGGTGATGTCACATCACATGCGTGGGATCTCCGGGTGCCGCCAGCCAATCAGAATAGACTGCATCACCTGGTCGATCTCTTGTGAGCAAATGGGAGTGCCGGGCGCCTCCCTCCCTCCGGCCAATCAGAAATGGTAAAGAGACCGGGGCCAATCTGGGAGGGTTTCGCAGTATTTTGTGACGCCCCGGAGACAGGGAATCAACCGTCACTGGAGCATTTTAGACTCCAGGGATGGCACTAAAGGATTTGTCAGTCTGCTTTAAAGAGGAACAAAATCCACCCAGGGCTGCAATCTAAAAGATTCCAGGGTGGGACGAATCGGGATGCTCCGCTGAGTGAAGCACACTCCCCCGGGTGCTCACCTTTCCCTGTGCCAGTGGGGCATGCACGGCCTCTCGTCCAAACAAAAGGCAAACGGCTCAGATTGTTTTCAATAGGGAGCGGCTGCATCCCGTGTGTCCTAGGGGGGTGTACGCGCCCGTCCCAGCCATTCAGATGGGGACAATGTTACTCAATCAGAGCCCTTTGCTGAAGGAAATAGACAAGGTGATGTGAGCAGATCAGAGCACGTTGATTGGATGAGCGGCCGCGCATGCACCGTAGGACCGGGAAGAGGCAAGTTTGTTTCGGCAACCTGGGGGGGGAGGGGGGTTCACACAGCGGGGCATCCCCGATCGAGGGGCAAAATCCTGGGTTTTGTTCTGCTTTAATATGAAGATTTACAAGGCCCAATTGCAATGCTACATATGTCTTGTGAGTGTTTTTTTTTTAAAAGTGGAACAAAACACGGGATTTACACTATCCAGGGATTTGATTCTTGCCACAGATTTGGGATGCCCTGCTAAGTGAGACCCATGAGAAAAACGTAAATTTGGGACGGTCACACGACGCATGCGCGGAGTCTCGTCTTGGGCTTTAGGCCGTGCACATTAAAGATGGGAGTACAGCTCTGCTTGGACACAGAGCCCAGCAATAGGGAGCGGGGGCCATGGTTTACATCACTGTGAGAGCCGGGGCAAAGGTGACCCGGGAGGTTCACACAGCGGGGGGCATCCCGAATCCAGGGGAAGGTGCCCGAAGGTGACCCGGGAGGTTCACACAGCGGGGCATCCTGAATCCAGGGGAAGGTGGTTCACACAGCGGGGCATCCCAAACCCAGGGGAAGGTGCCCGAAGGTGACCCGGGCGGTTCACACAGCGGGGCATCCTGAATCCAGGGGAAGGTGCCTGAAGACGACCCGGGGGGGTTCACACAGTGGGGCATCCTGAATCCAGGGGAAGGTTCTCCGAAGGGACCCTGGGGATTCACACAGCGGGGCATCCCAAATCCAGGGAAAGGTGGTTCACACAGCAGGGCATCCCGAATCCAGGGGAAGGTGTCCGAAGGCGACCCTGGGGGGTTTCACACAGCGGGGCATACCAAACCCAGGGGAAGGTGCCTGAAGACGACCCGGGGGGTTCACACAGTGGGGCATCCCAAACCCAGGGGAAGGTGCCCGAAGGCGACCTGGAGGGTTCACACAGCAGGGCATCCTGAACTCAGGGGAAGGTGCCCGAAGGCAACCCGGGGGGTTCACACAGTGGGGCATCCTAAATCCAGGGGAAGGTGCCTGAAGGCGACCCCGAGGGTTCACACAGCGGGGCATCCCGAATCCAGGGAAAGGTGCCCGAAGGGACCCGGGGGGGTTCACACAGTGGGGCATCTCGAACCCGGGGGAAGGTGCCCGAAGACCCGATTGAGTCTGAAAACAATGGTTCGATGATATACTGATCAGCGCCCCCACTTCCTGGCAATGCCGCGGGTGTGGCCAATGCTCCATTCTCTCATAGGAACTACAGAAAATAAAAAAAGAATCGTTTTCATTTGATCGGATCAATAATATTAATATCAGAACGATCGTTTGCATAACAAACAAACAAACAGGAAGCAGCTAAAGAAGTAATAAATAAATTATAAACTCTCAACATATACAAAGAACGCAAAGGCTGCCCGGCGCAACCAAACGTGCTCACGGACGCCCGGCGCGACCGAACGCTCGCTGGCCAATGGGGGATCCAATCAGAAAGCGAGGGCCTGGGAGCGGAGGGCTTATACAGCGCTACGGAACAAGACGGCGCTATATATGACCATTCTGTGAGTACTCACCTGTAGAATTGTTTTTACTATGCATGGCACGGCCTGCTTCAAGAAGTCCTTACGTATGGGATATTCCGCCACAAGGTGGCGCAGTGCACTGCAGAAGAGTTGTGGCTCCTCCCGGCACCATATAAAAACAGGATCACCAATAGACCTCTCCAGTGTTGACAAGCAGTTATACAAGAAGCCGGGAGATAATAAAGGTAAAAACCCCAACTAACTTGGAACAATCACCATAAAGAGGCAACCAAGAATAACGATAACAAGGGTGGGGTGAAGCAGGCCGTGCCATGCAAAGTAAAAGCAATTCTACAGGTGAGTACTCACAGAATTGTCTTTTTCCTATTGCATGGCATGGCCTGCTTCAAGAAGTCCTTACGTATGGGACGTCCAACAGCAGTGTCCGTAAGGTAGGGTGGGATCCCCAAAAAGTATCAGCAGGCAGTTCAAACCACCACCGCCTGAAGTACTTTGCGACCAAAGGCAGCGTCAGCCGAGGCCTTAACATCAACCTTGTAAAACTTGGAAAAGGGATGAACAGAAGACCAAGTCGCGGCCTTACAAACTTGTTCAACAGAAGCTTGGTGCTGAAAAGCCCAAAAAGCACCAACAGCACGAGTGGAATGAGCAGTAATCCGGAAAGGAGGAACCTTCCCTTTAGCAGAATAGGCCTGAACCACCGCCTGGCGAATCCACTTGCTGATAGTAGATTTAGTCGGAGGCAAACCATTCCTAGGTCCAGAAGGAAGAACAAAAAGAGCGTCAGATTTCCTGAAAGACTCAGTAGCAACCAAGTAAAATTTCAGAGCCCTGACAACATCCAGAGAATGAAGGGTCCGTTCCTTGGAATTAGCAGGGTTAGGACACAAGGAAGGTAATACAATGTCCTGATTGAGATGAAAAGCAGACACAACCTTGGGCAAGAAATCCGTCTTAAGCCTAAATACCACCTTATCCTGATGCCGCTCAAAATAAGGAGGTTTAATAGAAAGCGCCGCCAGCTCAGAGACTCGCCTGACTGAAGTGATAGCCACCAAAAAGGCCACCTTAAGAGTCAGAATTGGTAACGCCGCCCCCAGGGATGGGCTCAAAAGGAGGACCCTGCAGAGCAGACAACACCAGATTCAGGTCCCAAACTGGTAGCATAGGTTTACGTGGCGGATGCACAAGAGTAACTCCCTGGAAGAAAGTCTTAACCAGCCAGTGATTGGCAAAGGATCTTTGGAAAGAAATTGCCAGAGCTGACTCCTGTCCCTTGAGGGTACTAAGCTGAAGGCCCGAATCCAAACCATGTTGCAAAAATTCCAGAATCCTGGGGATGGAAAAAAACCCGACAGTGAAGAGACTTGGACTCACACCAGGCAATGTAAGCATGCCAGACCCTGTAGTAAATAAAGGACGAGGACTTCTTCCTAGCCCGAATCATAGTATCAACAACAGAGGCCGGCAACCCCTTATCCATCAAGATGGAAGTTTCAGCAGCCAAGCCATTAAAGCCAGCGTTTGCAAAACGTATCAATCTACTGGCAACTGCACGACGTCTGCGAACCACACCCTCCTTGGCCAACAGGGGGCCACCAGAATGGCTGGTACCCCTTCCTGGGCTACCTTGCGCAGCACCCTGCCCAGCAGAGGAAAGGGAGGGAACACATAGAGGAGCCGAAACTCCGTCCAAGGAATCGCTAGTGCATCCGTGGCGAAGGCCAGAGGATCCTGCGACAGGGAGACAAATCTTGGAAGCTTGTGATTGTGGCGGGACGCAAACAGGTCCACATCCGGCTGACCCCAATGGTGACACAGGGAGTGAAATACCTTGTTGCTGATGGACCATTCCCCCAGCCGAGACGTCCCCTCTGCTCAGGGAGTTTTCCTTCTGGTTCTCCACTCCCGGAATGTAGACCGCCGAGATGCAAGGAACATTCTCTTTCGCCCAAGACAGTATCAGGGACACTTCCTTGAGGGCTCGCTTGCTCCGAGTCCCTCCCTGATGAATGATGTAGGCAACCGCCGTCTGGTTGTTCGAGCGGATCTGAACATCCCGACCCCGAAGGTGCGTGGTCAGCTGAGAAAGAACCAACCTGATCGCCCTCAGTTCCAGGACATAGATGGGAGCATGGGACTCCTGGGGGCCCCACCGACCCTGGAACTTCAGAGACTTCCAAAAGCCCCTCCAACCGGTCAGACTGGCATCTGTGGTGACAGTTTCCCAGCACGGAGGCAGAAAGGTCCTGCCCACTAGAAGGTTCCTTGAGTCCAGCCACCACGAGAGGGACTGTCTGACCAGGGGGGACAGAGCAAAATCCTGATCCAGGGACACAGGGTCCCGATCCCAAACTGACAAGAGGTGCAACTGAAGAGGTCTCATGTGAAACTGAGCAAAGGGGACTGCCTCGAAGCAGGACACCATCAGGCCCACCAACTGCATCCCTTGCCAGATGGAGGGATGGGGACACAAGAGCAGAGCCCATGCCTGCTTCTGAAGGACCACCACCTTCTGCTGAGGCAGGAATACCTTGACCTGAGAGGTATCCAGAGTCATGCCCAGAAAGGACCTCACCAAAGACAGAGACAGTGAAGACTTGGGATAGTTGATCACCCAGCCGAAGGACTCGAGTGGAGGTCACCACCTGAGTATCCTTCTCAGCCTGATGAAGAGACTCAGTAGCAATCAGAATGTCGTCCAGGTAAGGGAGGATGCGAATGCCCTGGTTCCGCAACAGAGCCATCACACCCCCCAGCACCTTGGTGAATACGCAAGGCGCCAAGGTGATACCGAACGGAAAAGCCGCAAACTGGTAGTGCTGATCCTCTAGAGCGAACCTCAGGAATATCTGATGACCTGGGAAGATAGGCACATGAAGGTAGGCATCCTTGATGTCCACGGTGGTCATGAAGTCGCCCGGGCGAAGGGTACTGACAGCCGAGCTTAGCGTCTCCATGCAAAAGTGCTTGAACCTGACAAACTTGTTGAGACCCTTCAGGACCAGGATGGGCCTCAAAGACCCGTCCTTTTTGGGGACCGTGAAATTGTAGTAGTACCCCTGACCCTGTTCTTGGGAAGGCACCAGACAAATGACTCCTGACTCCAACAGGCGTTGAACTGCAAGGCGCAAACCCTGAGCTGACAGAGGGTTTTGAGACATCCGGGATCTGAGGAATCTTGGGGGCGGCCAGGCTGCAAACTGTATCTTGTAACCGGAGGACACCACCTCCTGAATCCACCGGTCTGAGACGTGGAGCCTCCAGATGTGAGCAAAGAGTCGAAGCCGTCCCCCCACCCGGATGGGCGAGGGCGCCTCCTCATGCCTGAGGGGCCTTAGGAGGGGGTTTGGGCTTGGAAGCCCAGGAGAGACCGGGACGACCACGGGATCTGCCACGGCCCCAAGAATCTCTGCGGCTACCCGAGAAGAGGGAGCCACGACCTCCTCTGGAAGCACGAAAGGAGGGGAAGAAAACAGAGGGCCCCCGAAAGGGTCGATTCTGCTTCCTACGCTAAGGTAACCTACCATCCTTGGCTAGAACATCCAGACGCACCCCAAAGAGCCGTAGCCCCGCAAAAGGGAGCCCAGTGAGAGCCCTCTTGGCTGCAGTGTCAGCTGCCCACTGACACAACCAAACGGAGCGGCGCATGGCCACCCAGCCGGACCGCATCATCCATGGCAGTAAGGACAAAGGCAACAAAATCAGAGCAAAGCAAGAGGGTCCTATAATCCTCCCACCTCCTACCAGCCATAGGCGCTTGAGCTTTTTCTTAAGAGCAATAGCTGTAATGGCAGCGGTGCAGACCGGGAGCAGCCCAGCCCCCACAAATGTAAAAGCATGGCAGGCCAGCACCCCAGAAACCAAACAAGGGGTATCCAGAACACAGTCCCCAAAACACTCACCCCCTCAGAAGCTAGGACAGGAACTCCGCATCCCTCAGCAGGCACACCATAAAGCCTATGGCCGGCTCCCCTTTGTGGTACATGGTCTGCGGCTTGGAGCAGCGCTCCCTGAGCACCTGACCCTAGTGCTCCTCTACCATCACCCGATTCGACAGCCGAGGCTGGGAGGCAGTGAGGGTCCGGAAACGGGTGGAAATAGCCATGCAGGGCCGCAGGCTTGGTTGCCCCGCTCACCTGCGCAATATAAAGAGCCTTCTTCTATCTTCGCAGTATCACTGCAGAGGAAACACTGGGGAGGTCTATTGGTGATCCTGTTTTTATATGGTACTGGGAGGAGCCACAACTCTTCTGCAGTACACTGCGCCACCTTGTGGCGGAATATCCCATACGTAAGGACTTCTGGAAGCAGGCCGTGCCATGCAATAGGAAAAAAATGAGCGACGATGAGGGCCATTTCAACGGCAATTAAAAACAGACCAGGACCCGGGATTTTTGCCGCCCCCTAGGAAAAGGTGAGCATCCCTGTAAGGCAGTAGTAGCAGTTTAGTTTCCCTGTGGAACTGCCGAAGAGGGTTTAGGGTCTGCTTTGGTGCCAGGACGATATCTTGGAGCACAATGGTCAGACAGAATTAAAGGGGTGGTCTGGCCCTTTATTTTTTTTCTTACACTTTAAATCTGTAGAGCTGCCTATAGGTGAGTATTTTGCACAACGATCACGTGACCCCAACTCTTAAAGGGCAAGTCGCCTTCTGTAGAGTTTCATATGTCCCGGGAAACCTCAGCAACTTTGCCAATATAATTCTTTACCCGTGAAATAAAAAAAAAAGGTCCATGGTCTCTAAACTTGATTTTGGGATAAACAAAGTCTATCTCAAAGTGGACCTACACTTTTGTAAGACAGTGGGACATGAAACCCCCCTCCCCCCATGAAACCAGGGGGTCACAGAACAGGGCATCCCAAATCATGATAACCAAAGGATGGGGAATCGCCAAGCGTTGGAGTGTTTTAGACTCCAGGGTCGGCCAAAGCAGCTTTTAGGAATCCCAGAAGTGGACTTTGTTTAAAATGAGTGTTGCTCCTCTTTAAAGTGGACCAAAACCCAGGATTTACACTATCCCAGCTTTTGGTGCAATATGGGATGCCCCACTGTGTAAGCCCCCTGGATTGCCCATACTTACCTTCCCGCAGCGCAAGCGTGGGCTCTCATCCCATCAGCATCTAATACACAAGAGCCATTAACCGGAAGGATGTTAACACGACAAAAGTCCCTGATTGGCTGCGTGCCCGCACATGCCCTGTAGGTACGAGGAAGAGGTGAGTTGTTCTGAGGGGTTTCACACAGCAAGGCATCACAATTTGGGATGACCTTGGGGAACCCGGGAAAGTCAAATTCCTGAGTTTTGTTCCGCTTTAAAGCGCAAGGGCCTGCACATAGGCCCGGGAGAAGGTGAGTACGTATGTACGATGTGGGAGGTTTCACACAGTGGGGCGTCCAAATTTAGGAACGAAACCAAACCCAGAAAAGTCATAATCCCGGGTTTTGTTTCACTTTAAAGTGGATGAACCCCTGGCATTGAGTAGATCCCAGCTTTTGGTCCAATATGGGATGCCCCACCGTGTAACCCCCCCCCAGATTGGCCCTAAAACTTACCTTCCCTCAGAGCATGCATGGGCTCTTGTCCAGTCAGCATCTAATACACAAGCCACATGACCCTGTTTTAAACTGGAAGTCAAACGGACGCATCACCTGGTATACTTTGGAGGAGAGCCCGCACATGTGCTGTGGGAGCGCTGGAGAGGTAAGTATACTAGGTGAACTGGGGTGGCATTTGTGAATGGCCGGCGCGGGCAGGCTCCCTGTTAGAGGGTAGTAGCGGGGGATGCGTCCGCCAGCACGCTCGGATCCGCTCATATTGGACGAGCTCCTTGACGAAAGGGGCACAAGCGGATCTGAGCGTGCTGATTGGACCAGCGGCCGCGCATGCGCTGTAGGACTGGGAAGAGGACGAGTTGCGCTCGGCGATCTGGGGGTTTCACACAGCGGGGCATCTGGGAAAAAGAATAGTCAAAATCCTGGGTTTTGGTCCACTTTAAATCTATTTGCGAATGTAAACAAAGCGCTCTTTACACAGGTGGAGCTCAGATAAAATCACGAAAAAAAAAAAGTAGGAAGAGGTAGAAACAAAGGGTCATATTGGCAAAGTTGTTCACTTTCCCCAGGATGTAATACAAGCACTTACTCCCTATTACTCACCCTTTACACAAAAAAAAAAAAAACCCTTAATAATAAAACAATAAATAGATCAGGTGACCCTATGAAATAAATTATCACTTGCAGGAGATATATATCACTGTACATGTTACCGCGTTAAAACAGTCTTTTTTTTTCCCGCGCATTATACGCGGCGAGAACTTTTTTTTGTCCGTTCAAAAAAAATGGCGGCCTGTATATTGGCTGCAGGCTCTGAGCGCAATAGGAAGGATCGGCGTCACCTCTTCACAGCTTCAGTGGTCGAAGGAGGGCTCAATATCGAAGTGAGGTAAGCCCCGCCCCCTTGTAGGCGGAGCCAATCGGGAAGCCGCTCTGGCTCAGCGTTCAGAGGACGAGAGGAGGGGTGAAGCGGCGCCGACGCAAGAGGTCGGGTTTACAAAAAACAAGTCCGATGTCGCCCGCGCTGGCCCCGCCCACGTTGGGGGAAAGGGGCGGAGTTTCCCCGCTAATGCTGAAGCGCCGATAAGAAGAGGAGGAGGAGGAAGAAGGCGGCGATGGCCAGCAGCCTCTTCAGCAGGGCCGGGCCGTCCTTGGGGACCAGGATCTGGGCCAGGTCGTTGGTGATGTGCGAGATCTCGTGCGCCGCGCACACGAAGATGAACGTGCTGACGATGATGTTGAGTGTCGGGTTCCCCGGGATGAGGACCAGGATGCCCTTGGTGTCTGCCGCCAGCCAGATGTGGTACTGACAGATGAACAGCTGCACAAACACAACAAAGATTATAATACATCAATAGAAACACAGCCATACTTATCCTAAATAGCTCCACATAGACCCATGTAAGTGAAAAAATACAATTCTGTGAAACTCACCTGTAGAATTGTTTTTGAATATATCCAGTCCAGGTCGTCCCAAAGTGATGACATGTGGGTATTCCGCCCCTAGGGGGCGCTCCACTGCAAGATCAAAAGCTGTCGCTCCTCCCGGCCCCCTATAAAAGCAGGTGTCTCACTATGATTTCCCAGTGGTTAAAAAGCAGTAAGAACAAGAAACAGGCCGGGAGGTCAAGAAACCATGTTACTTCACATAGCTTCAGTATGTACACACTCCAACAAAAAACCTTCAGGACAACCGTCCAAGATAAAAACGGTAATCACCATAACAGGCAAGCAAGAGATAATGAAACAAGGGCGGGGTGGGACGACCTGGACTGGATATACTCAAAAACAATTCTACAGGTGAGTTTCACAGAATTGTATTTTTCACTATATACAGTCCAGGTCGTCCCACAGTAATTACATGTGGGACATCCAAAAGCAGTGTCCATAAGGGCGGGATCCCCAGTGCCGAACAGCATGTAGTTCATTTCACTACCGCCTGAAGCACCTGTCGGCCAAAGACAGCATCAGCTGAGGCCCTAACATCAACCTTGTAAAACTTGGTAAAGGTATGAACGGAAGACCAAGTGGCGGCCTTACAAACCTGTTCAACAGAGGCCTGGTGCTGAAAAGCCCATAAGGCACCAATAGCTCTAGTAGAATGAGCTGTGATCCGAATAGGGGGTTCCTTCCCCTTGGCAGAATATGCTTGCACCACCGCCTGTCTGATCCACTTACTAAGAGTGGACTTAGCTGGTGACAAGCCCTTCCTAGAGCCCTCTGTTATGACAAAGAGCAAATCCGATTTCCTGAAGGATTCAGTCGCAGACAGGTAATACTTAACGGCCCTGACCACATCCAGAGCATAGAGGGTCCGTTCCTTGGAATTAGCCGGAGCTGGACACAAGGAAGGTAAGACAATGTCCTCATTAAGGTGAAAGGGAGAAACAACCTTAGGTAAAAAATCAGGTTTAAAACGAAAAACCACTTTATCCTTATGAAGCTCAAAATAAGGCGGCTTCATACAAAGCGCGGCCAGCTCCGACACGCGACGTACAGAAGTTATCGCTACCAAAAAGACCACCTTGAGGGTCAGAATAAGCAAGGCAGCATCGCACAAGGGCTCAAAAGGAGGCCCCTGGAGAGCAGAAAGCACCAAATTCAAGTCCCACACCGGTAACACAGGCTTACGCGGTGGACGTACGCAGGTAAGAAGGTCTTAATCTATGATTGGCAAAAGATCTCTGGAAAAAAATAGCCAAGGCCGAGACCTGGCCCTTGAGGGTGCTCAGCTGGAGACCCAAGTCTAAACCGTGTTGTAAAAACTCCAAAATCCTAGAGACAGAGAAGGTGCGACAAGGGAAACTCTTGGATTCACACCAAGCAATGTAGGCATGCCAAACTCTGTAATATATCATGGAGGAAGACTTCTTCCGTGCCTGAATCATGGTACGCACAACTGTGACAGACAGACCCTTTTCCCTCAGGATTGAGGACTCGACAGCCAGGCCGTCAAAGCCAGCTGACTGGGGGCGGGGCTGGGGGTGTGTGGGACAGAGCTGGGAAAAGAGATAGGATGGGACGGGACAGAGCTTGGAAAAGAGAGATGGGATGGGACAGAGCTTGGAAAAGAGAGACGGGATGGGACAGAGCTTGGAAAAGAGAGATGGGATGGGACAGAGCTTGGAAAAGAGAGATGGGATGGGACAGAGCTTGGAAAAGAGATGGGATGGGACAGAGCTGGGAAAAGAGAGATCGGATGGGATGGGACAGAGCTGGGAAAAGAGAGATGGGATGAGACAGAGCTGGGATAATAGAGAGATGGGATGGGACAGAGCTGGGAAAAGCGAGATCGGATGGGACAGAGCTGGGAAAAGAGAGATGGGATGGGACAGAGCTGGGAAAAGAGAGATGGGATGGGACAGAGCTGGGAAAAGAGAGATGGGATGGGACAGAGCTGGGAAAAGAGAGATCGGATGGGACAGAGCTGGGAAAAGAGAGATGGGATGGGACAGAGCTGGGATAATAGAGAGATGGGATGGGACAGAGCTGGGAAAAGAGAGATCGGATGGGACAGAGCTGGGAAAAGAGAGATGGGATGGGACAGAGCTGGGAAAAGAGAGATGGGATGGGACAGAGCTGGGAAAAGAGAGATGGGATGGGACAGAGCTGGGAAAAGAGAGATGGGATGGGACAGAGCTGGGATAATAGAGAGATGGGATGGGACAGAGCTGGGAAAAGAGAGATGGGATGGGACAGAGCTGGGAATAGAGAGATGGGATGGGACAGAGCTGGGAAAAGAGAGATCGGATGGGACAGAGCTGGGAAAAGAGAGATGGGATGGGACAGAGCTGGGAAAAGAGAGATCGGATGGGATGGGACAGCGCTGGGAGAAGAGAGATGGGATGGGACAGAGCTGGGAAAAGAGACATGGGTTGGGACAGAGCTGGGAAAAGAGACATGGGTTGGGACAGAGCTGGGAATAGAGAGATGGGATGGGACAGAGCTGGGAGAAAAGAGATGGGATCGGACAGAGTTGGGAATAGAGAGATGGGATGGGACAGAGCTGGGAATAGAGAGATGGGTTGGGACAGAGCTGGGAAAAGAGACATGGGTTGGGACAGAGCTGGGAAAAGAGAGTTGAAGCAGGAAAAGGTGAGTTTTTACAGGTGCCCTGGGGGGGTTCACACAGTGGGGGCATCCCGATTCAGGATGCCCCAGGGAAAAGCTGGCTGGAGATAAAAGGCACGCTAAGCCATCTGCAACTATCCCAGGAGGCTGAGCGATGCACAATCATAAACGTCCTGCTTCATGCACTGTTTTATATCCGCTGGGCAGCTGCAAACAGAACTATGCAGGGCCAAACTAATGCATAGTCCTGCTTGTTGCAGCCTGGAGGATATTGGAAAGTGCACTGCAGAACTTCTTTTAACTGAGCGCCGCTCAGCCTCCTGCCATCGAAGCAGACAGCTGAGCCAGCCGCTCCTCCATAAATCACCCACCTGTCTTTCCTACCCGTCGCACATGCCGCCCTTTCCTCCTGTCCGTCCGACCCCGCCCGCTGCTTTCCCTCACGGTTTCCGGCCCCGCCCCCTGCCTTCCCTCAGTCTCCGGCCCCACCCGCTGCCTTCCATTCCGGCCGACGGCCCCGCCTGCTGCCTTCCCTCATGCTCTCTGGCCCCGCCCTTTGCCTTCCTTCCCCGTCTCCGGCCCCGATATCCCCCGACACCCATCTCTGCACCCACCCTCCTGGCCATGGGTTTCCGGAATCCTAGCGGCCGCGGTCCGCGGGTTGAATAGGGGCGGGGGTTTGGAGCGCGGGGCGCGATAGCCTCAGGGTCCGGTACCATTTGAGCCACGGACCGGTAGCGGTCCGCGGGTTGGGTACCACTGATGTAGGCGACAGCCGTCTGATTGTTCGAGCGAACCTGTACTGCACGGCCCCTTAGCTGGGGAGTCAATTGTAGAAGCACCAACCGGATCGCTCTCAGCTCCAGAAGATTTATGGGCAAGTGGTTCTCCTGCGGACCCCACTGACCCTGGAATTTATGCGTCTGCCAGACGCCTCCCCAGCCGTTCAGACTGGCATCCGTGGTAACTATCTCCCACCGGGGAGTCAGAAAAGACCTGCCCACCAAGAAGTTCCTGGGGTCCAGCCACCACAAGAGGGATCGTCTGGCCAAGGGGGACAGACAGAATTCTTGTTACAGCGTCTCCGGCATCCGATCTCAGCCGGTCAGCAGGTTCAATTGAAGAGGTCTCATGTGGAACTGAGCGAAGGGCACCGCTTCGAAGCAGAACACCATCAAGCCCACCAGCTTCACCCCCAGACGGACCGAGGGTCGTTGACAAGACAGCAAGGCTTGCACCTGCGTCTGAAGCCCCACCACCTTATGCTGTGGTAGGAACACCTTGACCTGAGAGGAGTCTAGCGTCATGCCCAGGAAGGACTTCACCGTTAAGGGAGTGATCGACGACTTGGGGTAGTTGAATACCCAACCGAACTCCTCGAGAGTGGATAACACCGTCCGCGTGTCGCTCTCGGCCTACTGAAGGGACTGAGCCGCAATCAGTAGATCGTCCAGGTAAGGCAGCACCCGAATGCCCTGAATCCTCAGGATAGCCATGATGCCCGCCAGCACCTTGGTGAAAACCCAGGGGCTGAGGATATCCCGAATGGCAGAGCCACAAATTGATAATGCTGGTCCTCCAGAGCAAATCTCAGGAACCTCTGGTGTCCCTGGAATATTGGGACGTGCAAATAGGCATCCCTGATGTCCACTGTGGTTATGAAATCGCCGAGCCGAAGCGAACTCACCACTGACCATAAGGTTTCCATGCGGAAATGCCGGACTTTTACAAACCTGTTGAGACCCTTCAGGTCGAAGATAGGTCTTAACGTTCCATCCTTCTTGAGAACCATGAAAAGGTTGGAGTAAAACCCCTGACCCTGCTCCTAAAGAGGGACAGGGCAAATCACACCTAGCCGCAGGAGGTGCTGTACGGCCGTTCTCAGGCCCTGTGCCATCACAGGATTCTGGGACATGCGAGACTGAAGAAATCTTCGGGGTGGCCTGACTGCCAGCTCTATTTTGTACCAGGAGGACACCACCTCCGTGAGCAAATAGCAGAAGCCGCCCCCCCCCACCTGGATGGGTGAGAGCGCCTCCTCATGCCTGAGGAGCCTTGGCGGGGGGCCTGGACTTGGATCCCCAACAGGGATTGGGTCGGCCGCGGGACCTACCTCATCCCCAGGAATCTCTGCCGCCACCTGAAAAGGAAGCGCCTCTTCCCCCACGAAAGGAGCAATAGGCAGAGCAACTGGCTTCTGTTGCTGAGGGAGTCTCCCATCCTTAACCAGGAGGTCCAGACGCTCCCCGAATAACCTGTGCCCCACGAAGGGGATACTAGTGAGCGACTCCTTGGCCGCGGCATCAGCCGACCATTGCCGCAGCCAGAGAGAGCAACGGAGCGCAACAAGCAGGGCCGAAACCCTGGCGCCGAGCCGGACACCATCGTCCATAGCAGAGACAACAAAGGCAATAAAATCCACGCAAGCTTTGAGGTCTTTATACTCCTCCGCCCGCTTGCGAGACTTAGCAATATCTACAAGACGTCTCACCTTCTTTCTGATGGCTAATGAGACAATAGCCGCAGCACACACAGGGCGAAACAAGGCACCAGCAAAGGTGAATGCATGAAAAGCCAGCTGATCCATACGCCTGTCAGCTGGATCGCGCAAGGAAGCAGTATCGGGTGACGGCATAACCATAGTGTTGGATAACCCCGACACGGGGGAATCCACATGGGGGGGGGGACGGGACCAGCTCCTCTGGGAAGGGATACCGCCTGTCCAGGGCCTTAGGCACCGAAGGTAGTTTGTTAGGCCTTTCCCACTGAAAACCAAATTGGAAAAATGGGCCTGCTCAGGGAAGACAAGTCTCTGTCTCTCAGGCCGGAATAAATCCCCCTGCTTCCTCTTAGCCGCTTTAGGAGGGACAATATGCAACGTCTCAAACACAGAAGTCAGCAACTTCTCCATATCGTCAGGGAGCCACATGTCCCCACCAGAGGAAGAGACAGGCTTGCTGTCATAGCCGGCCGAAAGATCCCCTGTGGAAAGGGAATCCTTAAACAACTCGCCTTTCTCCATGGAGCCCAGACCTCCAAAAAGATCATCATCATTAGCAGCAAAACCTGAGTAACCAGGCTCAATGTGCCGCTTCTTACTTGTGGCCTTCCCAGGAGCCGTGTGAGATAACTGTCTCTCAAGGCTTGCCACCCGGTATGCCAAATCAACTTGAGACCCCTTGCTGGCTTCCCGCTCGCTGAGGGCTGAATGCAATAGCGGGGGGGGGGGTTGCTGGCAAGGCCGCAAAAATACGCTCCTGGCACAAGTGATACAAACCGTGCTGAGTCCACCCAAGGGGCTGGTACCGCACATGGGGCAGAGCTTCACCCGCCCAGATGGGGCCCCTAGCTCACTATCCCCAGAAGCCTCTATTATGGTGATTAGAGTGAATGTTAGGTAGGTTACAGGGCACAACGGCCCAAACCGAATGAGATCCCCAATTTATTCTGAGGACAGCAGGCAGCATCAGGCTGCTAAAGATGGCGCAGGTCAGCCTCATGCGATCCTCGAAGGGCGGGCCGCGCCCCGCCCCCCTGCCGAGGGCGCAAAACCGAGTGCCCTCCTCCTGAGAAAATGGCGCTG